>OX063280.1:3277500-3727500 GCA_944039245.1 Nebria salina
AATATATTTTTCAAAATAGATATTAAATGTCATATTTCTAATTATTTGAATATATATATTGTTTTTGTATTAAACAATTGGCAGGCATAGTTGATACAATACAATCCCAAATTATTTAATATGCCAAAAATGCGAATTTATGATTCACATCGGGTCTGCCTCAAGCATTTTAGTCCTGGATATATACAAATGCTAGAGGCAGAAATACTGTATTACATGGTGCTTATCCAACTTTGTACTTGGATGAGCGGCACGCTGTGCAAGAAGGTAGGAAAACCATTTTAATTTGATTAATCTTTTTATTTATAAATTAATTTATTTATATGTCCTCATGCCCGATGTAACAAGTGCATCTGCTTTTACATCTTCGTTGTGGGAGCACGATTATTGTGTTTCCGTGCAACCGGAAGATATAAAATATTTTTGCTTGGTTTAACTTGAGATCTGCCTGGTACGTCGAGTACATCTTCTTGGACAGTGCATCCAAGTGCAAGTGTTGAATTTGATCACTGCTATACTAGTTCGATTTCTGTGTCCGATGGTTAGTAGAGTAATATTTTATCTAACTATTAATATTTAATAATTTCATTTATTTTTTAGATTGCCCAAATTCTTCCTTTTACAACAGTGTTCTAAGTGGTATGTATATTTATTGGGGTCGTTTGAACCCCTAAATAATGTAAATGTTATTGTTGATTTATTATGACACTATTTTTTATACAGATGTACCTAGTACTACTTGTTTTGCGACTAGTACTACTAGCCCTCACCCATCGAACACTGTTGCCAAAAGTAAGTAGTACTTCTAATTTAAAAATATAAGCTTTCTATGAATTGTAATATTTTTCGGAGGTATCGAGTATGGGTAATCATCGTCAGATCAGAAAATCGAATCGTCATCAAATTAATTTTCATTTATAAATAACATTTTATAGTTTACATTTAATTCAGGTAAAACGAAAATCCAGTTCTTGTAATCCGGTCTCTCTACAACCAACACAAGGTGTGTAGTATATTAATCTATTTATAGCATTCGTGCAATATGTAGCGAATATATCTTTTATTTTTTAGGACTGGAGTTTGTTTCTGCTACCAAGCGGCCAAAAATCTGTGTTAATGATGGTAACAGGATGTTTATTGCCAGACGCAAAACAATAAATACTACACGCAAACGTGTGCAAGGTGGTGTTAGGGAGTGTATCAGGGATCCAAATCACGTCTTTCCCAAAGATGGTATTTTTGGATCTCTGGGTACAGCCTTGCAGACGTTTGTGTGGTGCCAAATCACCCAGGCCGGAAAGCGGAAGAGAGGGTGGCGGTACTCTGTAGATGATAAGGTCGTCGCAGTATCGCTTTTGAAGCAATTGCGGGGATCTTATAGATTTATGGAGAAGTTGTTACCGCTGCCTTCTCGTAGTACCTTAAAAAGGTTTTTAAGGCGCACCCCTTTCCGTCCTGGAGTGAATTTGTTTCTCGAAAAACAACTCCAAAGTATGTGTGCGTCTGGCAATATTTCCGACAAGGACAAACATTGCGCATTATTATTTGACGAGGTGTATATTCAGCCACATCTGACGTATGATATTGGCAAATATGTAATCAGGGGGTTTCAAAATTATGGTATGGTGCAGAAACCTCTGTTCGCCGATCGCGCTCTTGTGTTCATGCTTCGTGGCTTTCATCGCAGATGGAAGCAACCATATGCTTTTCTATTTGTTGGTGGTGGAGATGGAGGTACCCAGAGTGGATTCAAAACACTCGATTTGGTGCGAAGCATCAAAGAGGTACTTCGATCTGCACTAGCAACAAATCTTAAAGTAGTTGCTACTATCTGCGATCAAAGTTCCACAAACGTGGCTGCAATGAATGCGTTGAAAGCGGACACGAGAACTTTTTGCATTCGTACCGGGAGGGAATTTCGGCCAGAATATTTTATTTTTGAAGGGAGGGAAATTGTTCATCTTTTTGATTCCCCTCATTTGTTGAAGGGTATGAGGAATAATCTGCCGACAAAATACCTACAGTTCAAAAAAGACGGACAGGACTTGACCGCGTCGTGGAGTGACATCGAGAAACTCTACCGCTTTGATAGTGGTGAGTTTCAGATGTTACACCGACTGACTGACGAACACGTACTTCCAGACAAAATACGTAAGATGAGCGTACGACATGCTGTGCAGGTATTTAGCCGCAGTACCTACACAGCATTTAAAATTACGTTGACTTTACAGCCAACTGAAAGACATGACTTAACTAATACAGCATGGCTGAGTTGGTTAATTTTATGGACAAATTATTCGACAGCGTGAACGGAGCTCGCGATCCTACCACCGCTGTTCATAAACTACGGTCTGCATTGACAGAGGATTCGAAATACATAGAGTTTTGGAATGAGGCTAAACAAATGCTGAAGGATATGAAATTTGTAAAGGGAGGCGTTGCTGTAAAACCTCAGCCACCCTCCCTTTCAAATTTCGCGGTTACCCTAAATGGCTTAAGAAATTTATGGAATTCTCTAAAGGAGACTAGTTCATTTGAGTCGCTCGATTTAAGAGCTCTGAATCAGGATCCTTTAGAGAATTTCTTTGGTAATATCAGAAGGCATTTAGGGGCCAACCGCAATCCTACTTTATTTCAATTTATTTCCTCATTCCGCACTTTATGTGTGAACAATTTTTTGTCAGTGCATTCTGTAGGAGCGAACGCGGAGGAGAATGGCGATAAGCCGTTCGTGGACTTGAAGAATTTTTTGTTAGGAAATAAACCAACTCAATCGTTCTCAACTGATTCCAACACCCATGTTCCTTATGAACGACTTACGATTTTAAAACAGACTGACAGACGCATGGACATGGAAATAACCAGCTACGTGGCTGGTTATGTTGCCAAAAAAATTATCAAACCGACTAAAACAAATGACTGCAACAGATGTAAACAATTACTCATTTCATCAGACACCTTACCTGAACATGTTTTTATAACCGAAAAAGAACTTACAAAAAACGCACTTACCAGACCGCAGACTAACTTTACCTTAGCATTTAAGACTTGATATGCAGATTATTGCCTGTGCACTGTCACAAAAGTGGGATCAAGGAGATGATAGCTACGGACATTAAAAAACGTGTTGACTTGAGCTACTTGTCTTGTGGGATTCATGATGTGCCGAATACGTTTGTTGATTTTACTGTCAGGTTCTGGATATTTGTGTGGTGTGGCCGAATAAACAGAATGCTGACAGGTAAAGACACTCGTATTCGACCCAACATGGATGCCATTCAGACATTAGCCATGTCAACACACACAAAAAGATGCATCTTCGCAAATAATTTAAATTTTTTTATATCATTTGTCAGCTGTGCTTGAATATTACTATCATTTTTAAATTTAATCGTAACTTCTTATTAATTTTCTTGATCTTTATTTGTTTCGTCAAAATTAGCTTTTTCATTAATGTAATTTTTTCATATGACAATATTTGTCCTTGTCGTAGTCATATTCTTTCATCTTTACATAATACATATTTTTTATCTATGATACATATCGCGTATTCAAAAATACCCGATATGTATTATTTTATTTATGAGAGTATGGCTACTGTTACACACAGATTAGTACTTGTCCTGCGATTTATAGCAGCGATCATATAAGACTTGTAATACGGTATTGCAACTCGGTATGTTTTTTTTTGCGTCTTCTGGCATATTACATAATTTAGAATTGTAAACCTACCCAAATCATTTTTTATACATCGTTATTTCACTTCGTAAAACTGTATTCATTAGATTTGCAACTTGAGGCAACTCAAAACCTATAATGCACCCGTCGTCTATATAATGCGGCAAAGAACATGTACAACAACAATCGTGGTTTAATATCACCAGCCGAAAATGCAGAACATCCATCATAATCTCCACATGCGAAAGAAGAAATACTAGAGAAAAGATGCAACAATAAACTTAAAAGCATCCACATATTCAAACTCGCACAAGATCATCGGTAAAAATGTTATGGTATTCAACTCTAACATTTTGCAAGTGTTTCTAACATCATCATTCTATAACGCTTAAAGTCCGAAACACTAAAAACAATCGTCATTGCTTCGTGGTGAATTATCGTTGAAGACATCCATCAGAATCTCCATATGTGAAAGAAGAAATACTAGTGAAAATATGTAGAATTGAAAAGCATCTGCATGTTCTCCCACACGAGACCATTGTTAAATATCTGCAATGTCTTATACTGAACTTTCTTATACGCATTTTGGTTAGATTATCATATTTTTATTATTATACTAATTTATAATATTTTACTAACCTTTGGAACACTTTTTCACTAAATATATTTTTTAGAATAAATATTAAATTATTTAAATTTTTTTTTTGTTTGCTGTTAAACAATTGACAGGTACAGTTGATATGATTTATGGAATAATAATTATAATATGAACCAATTTCGATAGTATTGTTACCGGTAACATTTTTGAAAAAAATGTTCAAACAAAGGTTGTACAAAATGTTAATATTTATAATTTTTGTTCTAACTATCTTTGCTTTAAGTGCAACCGTTTTCGAGTTATTGCAGAAACCTCAAAAAATGATTAAAGTAAATATGCACTTCCGGTTTGAATATTCTTTTCAAAAATGGGAGATTTTCCAAGATATTCCAAGAGTAAAGCCCAAGTTAAGTTGTCTTTCTGAATTAGAATCGAGGCCCATGCATAACTCTTGCTATTTTTGTGCTGTCATCTAGCGTGGCTTTAAAGAACATGGTTATATGACGTGCCGTTTTTGGTATATGTCACCACTAGCCTTTGTGGTGCTCAGAGATAACAAAAACAAGATATGACACCACTGTGTTAATTTTTGTGAAAGAGTCGTCAACGCCTCTCCCGGATTACCCACCAACTAAAATTAATTCCGAGGTTAATATCAAGAATGCTTAATCTAGATTCGTATTGCTATTAAATGTAATCAAATAATAACATATGTTTTTATGAATAATGTCTTTTTTTTTTAAAATATTTACATATTACTTATTTTATAAATTAAATATATCTTATATTGTTATTTATTCATTTTAATTTTTGCGTATGTACGCACAATACATTTTATAAAAGGCATCTGTAAAATTAATGTTTTACTACTAATTTGCCATGGATTGCTATAAGACTAACGATGGGCTTGTTAATTTAAAATATTAATGACCATTGCTAAATATTAGATATTGATAATTAATGGACAAAAAAAAGTGTTTACAAGATAATATATTATTATTATTTTATTATAACTTCCTTACCTTAAATGATGTAAGATTATTATATTCACCACACAAAAATGTTCATTAACTGACGCAATACAAAAAGCTACAGATAATTGAAAGAGGAGAGTGATTGACAGATAATCAGATTTTATCAATTGTTTTATCTGAATTTCAACACACATGAACATTTCAGCCTACTGAGTTATTTTGAAATGAAATTTTTTTATTGGAAATGTAACAAGTAGTGTCATCTACCGTCTTACCGAGTTAACTATCAACTATATCACAAGGTCGTTCATATGACTGTCAGCCCCCTGGTGGTGCTGCAATAGCAACTGTTTTGAATATCTTTTCGCGGTTTTCGAATAAGTTTTGTAGTACTCTACAAAATTTGTGACTTGTCATATTAATAAAAGGGATTTTTTTTATTTAATGAAATATTTTTGTTTATAATATGTATATTTTATATATTTTGAAAAATTTTAATTTCTTAAATTATCCATATTTTATATTTGTGTATCGTCTTATCTAAACAAAATACGTATAGGAAAGTTCAGTGCAAGTCATTGCGGATATTTACATTTTCACAATAATTTATTAATAAAACGCTGATTTTATTATCAAAATCATTGTAAAATCAATATATTAGATGCTCTTATGAATTCCAGTTTCCCATTAAATATGTTCATTTGTATATTTTTCTAAATGTGCGGTTTTGTGATGAATGTATAAATGTATAACGTGAAATATCCGCAATGGCTTAAACTGAACTATCTCATACGTATTTTGTTCAGCTAACTTAGTTCAAATACAAATTTTGAATAGTTCAAGAAAATATCATTTTTAAAATAAACTTAACATATTTTTATTATTTAATAATTTACAAAATTTTTTTTGAAATTTATTTAAGGAGTATGTCGACAACGTAGTCATTGGTACTCCGGTACAGTTAATTGGGTTTTGTTATGTGTCTATATGTTGCGTAAAATGTTTGTTTCGTTTAGGTATTGAAGTACTGGGATCGTAGTGTCTCTGTTGTTCTTTAGTGCTTCAGGTAATTGTACTTGTTTCTTTGGTCTTCGTAGGTAGGTAGGATTAAAATTTAAAGGCGTATCAGCCTCTTGGGCTATTCACGCCATAAGCTATATTATGAAAGAAACTAACTAAATATATGTTATGTAAAAATAAAATTGTAAACTTAATATCTATTAAATGTAAAATATTAATAAATGCATATATAAATAAATAAAATGTACAGGTTTAAAATTGTAAAAATAATTGATATTGTAAAATATTATTGAGTGCTAAAAAAATACGTGTATAAATAAAATTAATGACAAAGCTAGCACTTTTAAATAAAGGCAAATAGACCTGTATTCCTGAGGAACAGGACGACCCTATCAATGAGTGTCGAATGGTCACCAAGGGCCACCGACAGGTCAAGTGACAGACCCGCCCTGTTTCGCTGCTCGGTAAACTGGGAGCACTCCAACAAAACGTGCGCCACTGTCAAAACAGTGTCACACGTTTCGCACATCGGAGCCTCCTCACGGCGCAGAAGATGACCATGCGTCCACCAGGTGTGCCCTATCCGGAGTCTCGCCACAGCGACCTCCTCCTTTCGGGATGCCCTATGGGAAGAATCCCATGACCTCACGTTGTGCTTAACATTTTTAAGCTTGTTAGATACTATATGACTCCACCTTTCCTGCCACTGATTCATGATCAGATGCTTAAAATGACCTTTGAGGTCATCAGCAAGCACCCGATCATAATCAATGGTGGCCTTGGACAAAGCTCGCTTAGCTGCTGCATCAGCTGCTTCGTTCCCGCGAATACCAACATGACTCGGTACCCAAATAAAGCGCACGATAGACCCTTTTGACGATAATGTCATCAAGGTTGCTTGTATCTGCTGCAAGAGAGGATGTTTAGGGTACAAAGAATCAATCGCTTTCAAAGCGCTCATTGAGTCTGACACAATAACAAAAGAATTACGTGCGAGTCTGCAAATATAGAGAAGTGCTTGGTAGAGTGCATACAGCTCTGCCGTGTATACGGACGAGAGTTTGTGAAGTCGAAACTCACACGCACCTCTTGCCGATATATAAGCACATGCAACCCTGTCGTTGCTCTTTGAACCGTCGGTGTAAATGCGAATCCATTGCCGATAGTTGGCAATGATTCGAGCAAACTCACGTTGGAACAGAATGGGTGGAGTAGCGGATCGATCCAGCTTTGAAAGCGCATAGTCGGTATTCGGACGGGAAAATGTCCAAGGTGGAAAGGGGCTGAAAGAAGTGTCTGGGGTTGAAGGAAGATCAAAATTTACCTCTCTAAAAGAATTGCGAGATCTGATAGAAAAGGAACCCACCGAACGAGCCCTTCTGTCATAAATCTCCGCAAACTGTTGACCAAAGACAGTGTCAAAAACCAGGTGATATGGTTTCGACTTCATGGCTGCCGTGTAGTTCATGGTCAAAAGCCTGCGACGATCATACAGAGAAGGCTCGCCAGCTTCGCACAATAAACTTGGTATTGGGCTGGTACGAAAAGCACCAGTAGCAAGACGAATACCAGTATGGTGTATCGTATCAATGGTTTTGATAACGGATGGCCTGGCAGACGCGTAAGCGATACAGCCATAGTCCAGCTTGGAGCGTATCAAAGCCCGATACAGGCGCAGCATAGAAATTCTATCGGCACCCCACGATTTGGAAGAAAGAACTCGCAATAGATTTAGAGAAAGCCGACATTTTGCCTTCAAAGCCACAAGATGGGCACGCCAGTTAAGCTTCTTGTCAAATAGAAGACCAAGAAAACGGGCAGTTTCCACAAATGGAAGATCAGTACCGTTGAGAGAGAGAACAGGATCTAAGTGAAGGTGACGGCGTTGACAGAAGTGAATGCACTCTGTCTTGGCCGCAGAAAATACGAAACCTTGCTCAGTAGCCCAGGTATGAAGACGATTGATTGTTAACTGCAGCTGACGCTCTATGGAAGCCATATTGCGAGAACTGCAGAAAATTGCCAAGTCGTCCACGTACAAGGAACCCAGCACAGGTGAACGAATACACTGTGCAACACCGTTGATGGCCACAGCAAACAACGTGACACTCAGAATAGACCCTTGCGGTACTCCGTTTTCTTGAGTAAAAATGTTGGAGAGGTCATTTCCCACACGAACTTGAAACTTCCTTAAGGAAAGAAAGCTTTCAAGAAATATGGGAAGATTACCTCTTAAGCCCCAGGAGTGTAAAGTGCGCATAATACCAAAACGCCAAGTGGTATCATAGGCCCGGGAAATATCAAAAAACACAGCTACCATATGTTGCTTGTTGAGAAAAGCATCCCGGATGGTTGATTCAAGTCTTATCAGGTGGTCTGTAGTGGAACGGAAACGGCGGAAGCCGCACTGGATGTTATCCAACAGGTTGTTTGATTCCAGGAACCAAACAAGACGCCTGTTGATCATGCGTTCCATGAGCTTGCAGACACAACTGGTAAGCGAGACTGGGCGATAGCTAGATGGCAGTGTTTTGTCTTTTCCAGGCTTTGGGATTGGTACAATAATCGCATCACGCCATGGTGTTGGGCAGATACCGGAAAACCAAATGCGATTATACATTTGTAAAAGAAATGTTTTTCCAGCAGGATTCAAATGGCGAAGCATCTGGTAGTGAATAGAATCAGGTCCAGGAGCGCTGTCGTGAGAATCTGAAATCGCACTTTCAAGTTCATCCACGCTGAAAGAAAGATTGTAGATTTCATCGCCCGGCGAAACAAAATTGAGACATTGACGTTCCAAGATTGATTTTCGAGCGAGGAACTCAGCTGGATAGTGATTGGAACTTGAAGTATCCGCGAAAGTGGATGCTATAATATTAGCAACATCAGACCGACAGGTAATGACATTGCCATTGATTTTTAGGCCAGAAACAGTGCTAGATTTTGAGCGGCCAGATATTTTTCTGACCTTCTCCCATACTTTAGAAACTGGAGTGGAGGTTGTAATGGAAGAAATGTATTTCTGCCATGACGCTTTCTTATTCTTCCGAACAATTCTTCTAGCTTTTGCCTTGGCTTGGAAGTAATGGATCATATTCTCGGTGGTTGGAAATCGCCTGAAATGGCGAAAAATACGTCGTTTTTCTCGGATAGCAATCTTGCACTCATCGTTCCACCAGGGAACGGGTATTCTATTAGAATGAATAGGTGTTAGAGGAATACTCTGTTGTGCAGCAGACTTGATTGCATCCTTGAAATACCGAACATGGTCGTCCACGTCAACGAAAACACTTTCACCAAATACGGCCAACTCCGAGAACAGATTCCAATCTGCTCGCTTTAAAGCCCATTTCGGACAACGAGCATCAGAATCTGAGTTCTGCAAAACTTTCAGAACGATCGGAAAGTGGTCACTTTGATGCAAGTCTGAGTGCACATGCCACTCAAACAATGGAGCTATTGCTGCAGAACAGATCGTTAGATCAATCGCAGTGAAAGATCTCCACGCGGCAGAAAAATGTGTCATGCTACCATCATTTAAGATGACATGTGTACTTGCGGTGAATAGGTGTTCCAAACGTCTACCGCGTTGATTAATCGTACCTGATCCCCATTCAGGATTATGGGCGTTGAAATCGCCCATAAGAATGAATGGAGCAGGCAATTGATCAATCAATTCAACGATATCACGCATATCGACATTGTCGTTTGGAGGAAGATAGATAGAACATAAAGTGACCAGAAAAGGAATAGCAACACGGACAGCTACAGCTTGTAATGCAGAATTCAAAGTAATCTCCTCACAATACACATTTTCGCGAACCAGAATCGCTACTCCACCACGAGCTTGGCCATCAGTAGGCACATCAGTACGAAATACTGAGAAGCCTCGTAATGAAACAGCTCTGGTGTCTCGAAAATGTGTTTCTTGTAAGCATATGCAAGAGGGAGTCTGCTCGGCATTAAGAGCTTTAAATTCCTCAAAATGGCTGTAGAAACCATTACAATTCCATTGTAGTATGGGAGGCATTATTTGGGTGTGGAATATTTATCTCGCTCTGGCCTAGAAAGTTTAAAGCTAGTGACTTCCATAGGAGAAGAGGATCTCGAAGATTGAGATCCCTTACTAGGAGAAAATTTGGAGATGGAAGAACTCGAAACATTAGATGTTTCTCGTACCTCCATGGAATGTTTTTTCGAAATAGATTTCGGCGTAGAACTAGGGCTTGTCTTTATATGAATAATTTTTTGCTTTGGTTTAACGGTCAATTTTAATTTTGGTTGGTCTATGATTTTTACAGCTGCATTCGATCTGGATTTTAAATTTTGATTAACTTTAGATTTTGGAATGTTAGTTTTAACAGAAGGTAAATTTGGAACACTTGTAGAAATATTAGAGAAAGGAAAGTCATCAGTCTGAACGGCAATGGATATTTTTAAAACAGGAGTTGCAGCGATTGTGGCGAAAGAACGGCTAAAGACAGGACTGGCCTGTGTTTTGAACTTCTTGCGGGCGTCGAAATAGGAAATCTTATCCATAAGTTTGATTTCAATTATCTTCTTTTCTTCCTGATTGCGTGGACAATCAGCAAAAAAAGAAGGATGATTGCCAGAACAATTAACGCAATGGGCCGGACCTTTACATTCCTCGCCCAAATGCTCCTGTTCACTGCACCGTGGACACACAGCCTGTGCGTCACAACGGGATGCAGTGTGCCCGAATTTCTGGCATTTAAAACATCGCATTGGTCGAGGAAAGTATGGTCTCACAGAGCAACTGTGAAACCCAACCTTAATCCTGTCTGGAAGCTTATCTAGTCCAAAAGTTAAAACTACTGACGTTGTATTTTTAACTTCGCCGTTCCTCTTGGAAGTAAGCCGTCGACAGTCAATAATACCCTGACTTGCAAGTTCCCGCTTGCACTTGTCCATCTCAACAAATTGCAGGTCGTAACATGATATTACGCCCTGACATGAGTTGAGGGACTTGTGCGCCTCCACTACAATAGGCATGCCAAATAAAACTGTCGCTTTTAATAAAGACTTGGTCTGCAAAGAATTAGCTGTTTCAACCAAAAGAGTACCGTCGCGTAACCGTTTGGTGGATTTAGGTTCTCCACCAGCCAGTTCGTTCAGGCTCCTCGCCAAACCAAAGCAAGAGACTTCAGATATGGTTTTACCCTCTTCCGTCCTTTTAACAATTGAAAATTTGGGCGAAAATTTATTTTCGCCCTTCAAGAAATTTTCTCCCTCGTCCGATAACGGACGAGATCTTTTTGGGGGAGGGGCCCCCGGGGTTTTTGTTTTTGTTGCCATAAACAAATAGAAAGATTCATCTCCTGGTCTCCCCACCCACCACGGAGCCACAATTTGGGACGTCACACCACAAACTGGCGTGATCGCCAGGGCTAACCAGGAGATATAGTCCCCCTCACCTGGCAATAAGCTTCAGAACGCTGCGAGCCACTCTCTCCAACGTCTAAAGACTTACCTCCAGGGCCGTGGGACTCACCTTACCGGTACCGAGAACGTAACGGCAAGCCGATTGGCCAGATAGGGTTAGTATCTGACCGCCCGTTTCGCAAGAATCCGAAGCCAAAGAGGTGTGTTGCGTGTAAGCTCAACCACCAGGATCATCTTCTCCTTCCTTACGGGTCTCCACGCACGGCAAACACGCGGGTGAGCAAAAGAATAAGAAAGAAAAGTCCGCAGAAGATTGGCTCACTAACCTTCCGGTCAAAGTCCAGATGGAACACTGTGTTTTTAACGAGGTACCTTCCTCGCCCATTGGTCGCCTCTTACGACCAGCAGAGGTGCTGCGGGTGAATTCTAACCCCCACCCGCAGGGGGTGTTGCTTGTTGAGAAAAGCATCCCGGATGGTTGATTCAAGTCTTATCAGGTGGTCTGCAGTGGAACGGAAACGGCGGAAGCCGCACTGGATGTTATCCAACAGGTTGTTTGATTCCAGGAACCAAACAAGACGCCTGTTGATCATGCGTTCCATGAGCTTGCAGACACAACTGGTAAGCGAGACTGGGCGATAGCTAGATGGCAGTGTTTTGTCTTTTCCAGGCTTTGGGATTGGTACAATAATCGCATCACGCCATGGTGTTGGGCAGATACCGGAAAACCAAATGCGATTATACATTTGTAAAAGAAATGTTTTTCCAGCAGGATTCAAATGGCGAAGCATCTGGTAGTGAATAGAATCAGGTCCAGGAGCGCTGTCGTGTGAATCTGATATCGCACTTTCAAGTTCATCCACGCTGAAAGAAAGATTGTAGATTTCATCGCCCGGCGAAAAGAAATTGAGACATTGACGTTCCAAGATTGATTTTCGAGCGAGGAACTCAGCTGGATAGTGATTGGAACTTGAAGTATCCGCGAAAGTGGATGCTATAATATTAGCAACATCAGACCGACAGGTAATGACATTGCCATTGATTTTTAGGCCAGAAACAGTGCTAGATTTTGAGCGGCCAGATATTTTTCTGACCTTCTCCCATACTTTAGAAACTGGAGTGGAGGTTGTAATGGAAGAAATGTATTTCTGCCATGACGCTTTCTTACTCTTCCGAACAATTCTTCTAGCTTTTGCCTTGGCTTGGAAGTAATGGATCATATTCTCGGTGGTTGGAAATCGCCTGAAATGGCGAAAAGTACGTCGGTTTCCTCGGATAGCAATCTTGCACTCATCGTTCCACCAGGGAACGGGTATTCTATTAGAATGAATAGGTGTTAGAGGAATACTCTCTTGTGCAGCAGACTTGATTGCATCCGTGAAATACCGAACATGGTCGTCCACGTCAACGAAATCATTTTCACCAAATACGGCCAACTCCGAGAACAGATTCCAATCTGCTCGCTTTAAAGCCCATTTCGGACAACGAGCATCAGAATCTGAGCTCTGCAAAACTTTCAGAATGATCGGAAAGTGGTCACTTTGATGCAAGTCTGAGTGCACATGCCACTCAAACAATGGAGCTATTGCTGCAGAACAGATCGTTAGATCAATCGCAGTGAAAGATCTCCACGCGGCAGAAAAATGTGTCATGCTACCATCATTTAAGATGACATGTGTACTTGCGGTGAATAGGTGTTCCAAGCGTCTACCGCGTTGATTAATCGTACCTGATCCCCATTCAGGATTATGAGCGTTGAAATCGCCCATAAGAATGAATGGAGCAGGCAATTGATCAATCAATTCAACGATATCACGTATATCGACATTGTCGTTTGGAGGAAGATAGATAGAACATAAAGTGACCAGAAAAGGAATAGCAACACGGACAGCTACAGCTTGTAATTCAGAATTCAAAGCAATCTCCTCACAATACACATTTTCGCGAACCAGAATCGCTACTCCACCACGAGCTTGGCCATCAGTAGGCACATCAGTACGAAATACTGAGAAGCCTCGTAATGAAACAGCTCTGGTGTCTCGAAAATGCGTTTCTTGTAAGCATATGCAAGAGGGAGTCTGCTCGGCATTGAGAGCTTTAAATTCCTCAAAATGGCTGTAGAAACCATTACAATTCCATTGTAGTATGGGAGGCATTATTGAGATATGGAAGATATTTCTCGCTCTGACCTAGAAAGTTTTATAGTTGTTATTTCCATTGGAGAAGAAGATCTCGAAGAATGAGATCCCTTTTTTTTCGGAATTTTGGTGATGGCGGAACTTGAAACATTCGATGTTTCTCGAACCTCCATTGTTTGTTTTTTGGAAATAATTTTTGGCGAAGTGGAAGGACTTGCCTTTAAATGTGTAATTTTGATCTTCGGTTTGTTGCTAACTTTCGTCTTAGATTGACTTATAATTTTTGTTGATGGATTCAAGATTGATTTTAAATTTTGAGTAACACTAGATTTAGGACTGGTAATTTTAGCAACAGAAGGCAAAGTTGGAACAATTGTGGAAATAGTAGTTGAAGGAAGGCTATCGGTCTGAACGGCAATAGATTTTTTTATGACTGGTGTTGCAGCAATGGTTGCGAAAGAACGGTTAAACACAGGACTAGATTGCGTTTTGAATTTCTTCCGGGCATCGAAATATGAAAGTTTGTCTGTAATTTTGATTTCAATAATCCTTCTCTCCTCCTGATTGCGTGGACAATCGGAAAAGAAAGAAGGATGATTGCCAGAACAATTAACGCAATGGGCCGGACCTTTACACTCCTCGCCCAAATGCTCCTGCTCACTACACCGTGGACACACAGCCTGTGCGTCACAACGGGATGCAGTGTGCCCGAACTTTTGGCATTTGAAACAACGCATTGGCCGAGGAAAGTACGGTCTCACCGAACAACTGTGGAACCCAACTTTAATCCTTTCTGGAAGCTTATCCAGCGCGAAAGTCAAAACTACGGATGTGGTATTCTTTATCTCACCGTTTTTCTTGGTAGTAAGTCGTCGACAAGTAACTACACCTTGACTCGATAGCTCTCGCGTACACTCATCCATCTCAACATATAACAGGTCGTAACACGATATTACGCCCTGACACGTGTTCAGGGATTTGTGCGCTGTCACTACAATTGGCATGCCAAATAAAACGGTCGATTTTAATAATGCCTTCGTTTGAGTTGAATTTGCCGTTTCAACTAGGAGAGTACCATCGCGAAGCCGTTTGGTGGATTTTGGTTCTCCACCAGCCAACTCGTTCAGGGACCTCGCTAAGCCAAAACAAGAGACTTCAGAAATAGATTTTCCTTCTTCAGTCCTTTTAACAATAAGAAATTTGGGCGAAAATTTATTTTCGCCCTTCAGAAAACTTTCTCCCTCGTCCGATAACGGACGAGATCTTTTTGGGGGAGGGGCCCCCGGGGTTTTGATTTTGTTTGCCATAAACAAATAGAACGTTTCATCTCCTGGTCTCCCCACCCACCACGGAGCCACAATTTGGGACGTCACACCACAAACTGGTGTGATCGCCAGGGCTAACCAGGAGATATAGTCCCCCTCACCTGGCAATAAGCTTCAGAACGCTGCGAGCCACTCTCTCCAACGTCTGAAGACTTACCTCCAGGGTCGTGGGACTCACCTTATCGGTACACAGAACGTAACGGAAAGCCGATTGGTCAGATAGGGTTAGTATCTGACCGCCCGTTTCGCAAGAATCCGAAGCCAAAGAGGTGTGTTGCGTGTAAGCTCAACCACCAGGATCATTTTCTCCTTCCTTACGGGTCTCCACGCACGGCAAACACGCGGGTGAGCAAAATAACAAGAAAGAAAAGTCCGCAGAAGATTGGCCCACTAATCTTCTGGTAAAAGTTCAGATGGAACTGTGTGTTTTTTACGAGGTACCTTCCTCGCCCATTGGTCGCCTCTTACGACCAGCAGAGGTGCTGCGGGTGAATTCTAACCCCCACCCGCAGGGGGATATTTTACTCTGGTATTGACATTTAAACGCTCGTATTTGCGTATATTACTGCAATATGTCTCATTGGAAACGAATTTCTATCAATATCTGAATATATTTTATGAAGGCCTATAACTTTTTAGTGCAATACGATAAGAAATATTTTACACTGGTATTGGCATTTAAACGCTCGTGTTTGCGTATATTACTGCAATATGTCTCAATCGAAACGAATTTGTATCAATATCTGAACATATTTTATGAAGGCCTATAACTTTTTAGTGCAATACGCAAAGAAATATTTTACTCTGGTGTTGGCATTTAAACGCTCGTATTTGTGTATATTACTGCAATATGTCTTATTTGAAACGAATTTGTATCAATATCTGAACATATTTTATGAAGGCCTATAACTTTTTAGTGCAATACGCTAAGAAATATTTTACTCTGGTATTGGCATTTAAACGCTCGTATTTGCGTATATTACTGCAATATGTCTCATTTGAAACGAATTTGTATCAATATCTGAACATATTGTATGAAGGCCTATAACTTTTTAGTGGAATACGCATAGAAATATTTTACTCTGGTATTGGCATTTAAACGCTCGTATTTGCGTATATTACTGCAATATGTCTCATTTGAAACGAATTTGTATCAATATCTGAACATATTTTATGAAAGCCTATAACTTTTTAGTGCAATACGCTAAGAAATATTTTACTCTGGTATTGGCATTTTTACAGCTGTATTTGCGTATATTACTGCAATACGTCTCATTAGAAACGAATATGTATCAATATCTGAACATATTTTACAGAGGTCTATAACTTCTTAGTGCAATACGCTAAGAAATATTTTACTCTGGTATTTGCATTTTAACGCTTTTATTTGCGTATTTTACTGCAATATGTCTTATATGAAACGAATTTGTATCAATATCTGAACAAATTTTACGGAGGACTATAACTTTTTAGTACAATTCGCTAAGAAATATTTTACTTTAGTATTAACATTTAAACGCTCGTATTTGCGTATATTACTGCAATATGTCTCATTTGAAACGAATTTGTATCAATATCTGAACATATTTTATGAAGGCCTATAACTTTTTAGTGCAATACGCTAAGAAATATTTTACTCTGGTATTGGCATTTAAACGCTCGTATTTGTGTATATTACTGCAATATGTCTCATTTGAAACGAATTTGTATCAATGTCTGAACATATTTTATGAAGGCCTATAACTTTTTAGTGCAATACGCTAAGAAATGTTTTACTCTGGTATTGGCATTTTTACAGCTGTATTTGCATATATTACTGCAATACGTCTCATTTGAAACGAATATGTATCAATATCTGAACATATTTTACAGAGGTCTATAACTTCTTAGTGCAATACGCTAAGTAATATTTTACTCTGGTATTTGCATTTTAACGCTGGTATTTGCGTATTTTACTGCAATATGTCTTATATGAAACGAATTTGTATCAATATCTGAACAAATTTTACGGAGGACTATAACTTTTTAGTACAATTCGCTAAGAAATATTTTACTCTGGTATTGACATTTAAACGCTCGTATTTGCGTATATTACTGCAATACGTCTCATTGGAAACGAATTTCTATCAATATCTGAATATATTTTATGAAGGCCTATAACTTTTTAGTGCAATACGATAAGAAATATTTTACACTGGTATTGGCATTTAAACGCTCGTGTTTGCGTATATTACTGCAATATGTCTCAATCGAAACGAATTTGTATCAATATCTGAACATATTTTATGAAGGCCTATAACTTTTTAGTGCAATACGCAAAGAAATATTTTACTCTGGTGTTGGCATTTAAACGCTCGTATTTGTGTATATTACTGCAATATGTCTCATTTGAAACGAATTTGTATCAATATCTGAACATATTTTATGAAGGCCTATAACTTTTTAGTGCAATACGCTAAGAAATATTTTACTCTGGTATTGGCATTTAAACGCTCGTATTTGCGTATATTACTGCAATATGTCTCATTTGAAACGAATTTGTATCAATATCTGAACATATTTTATGAAGGCCTATAACTTTTTAGTGGAATACGCATAGAAATATTTTACTCTGGTATTGGCATTTAAACGCTCGTATTTGCGTATATTACTGCAATATGTCTCATTTGAAACGAATTTGTATCAATATCTGAACATATTTTATGAAAGCCTATAACTTTTTAGTGCAATACGCTAAGAAATATTTTACTCTGGTATTGGCATTTTTACAGCTGTATTTGCGTATATTACTGCAATACGTGTCATTTGAAACGAATATGTATCAATATCTGAACATATTTTACAGAGGTCTATAACTTCTTAGTGCAATACGCTAAGAAATATTTTACTCTGGTATTTGCATTTTAACGCTTGTATTTGCGTATTTTACTGCAATATGTCTTATATGAAACGAATTTGTATCAATATCTGAACAAATTTTACGGAGGACTATAACTTTTTAGTACAATTCGCTAAGAAATATTTTACTTTAGTATTGACATTTAAACGCTCGTATTTGCGTATTTAACTGCAATATGTCTCATTTGAAACGAATTTGTATCAATATCTGAACATATTTTATGAAGGCCTATAACTTTTTAGTGCAATACGCTAAGAAATATTTTACTCTGGTAATGGCATTTAAACGCTCGTATTTGCGTATATTACTGCAATATGTCTCATTTGAAACGAATTTGTATCAATATCTGAACATATTTTATGAAGGCCTATAACTTTTTAGTGCAATACGCTAAGAAATATTTTACTCTGGTATTGGCATTTAAACGCTCGTATTTGCGTATATTACTGCAATATGTCTCATTTGAAACGAATTTGTATCAATATCTGAACATATTTTATGAAGACCTATAACCTTTTAGTGCAATACGCTAAGAAATATTTTACTCTGGTAAAGGCATTTTTACAGCTGTATTTGAGTATATTACTGCAATACGTCTCATTTGAAACGAATATGTATCAATATCTGAACATATTTTTCAGAGGTCTATAACTTTTTAGTGCAATACGCTAAGAAATATTTTACTCTGGTATTGGCATTTTTACAGCTGTATTTGCGTATATTACTGCACTACGTCTCATTTGAAACGAATATGTATCAATATCTGAACATCTTTTACAGAGGTCTATAACCTCTTAGTGCAATACGCTATGAAATATTTTACTCTGGTATTGGCATTTTAACGCTCGTATTTGCGTATATTACTGCAATACGTCTCATTTGAAACGAATATGTATCAATATCTGAACATATTTTATAGAGGTCTATACATTTTTAGTGCAATACGCTAAGAAATATTTTACTCTGGATTTGGTATTTTTACAGCTGTATTTGGGTATTTTACTGCAATACGTCTCATTTGAAACGAATATGTATCGATATCTGAACATATTTTTCAGAGGTCTATAACTTTTTAGTGCAATACACTAAGAAATATTTTACTCTTGTATTGGCATTTAAACGTTCGTATTTAAGTATATTACTGCAATATGTCTCATTTGAAACGAATTTGCATCAATATATGAACATATTTTATGAAGGCCTATAACTTTTGAGTGCAATACGCAAAGAAATATTTTACTCTGGTATTGGCATTTTTACAGCTGTATTTGCGTATATTACTGCAATATGTCTCGATTGAAACGAATTTGTACCAATATCTGAACATATTTTATGAAGGCCTATAACTTTTTAGTGCAATACGCTAAGAAATATTTTACTCTGGATTTGGTATTTTTACAGCTGTATTTGGGTATATTACTGCAATACGTCTCATTTGAAACGAAAATGTATCAATATCTGAACATATTTTTCAGAGGTCTATAACTTTTCAGTGCAATACACTAAGAAATATTTTACTCTGGTATTGGCATTTAAACGCTCGTATTTGCGTATATTACTGCAATATGTCTCATTTGAAACGAATTTGTATCACTATCTGATCATATTTTATGGAGGCCTATAACTTTCTAGTCCAATACGTAAAGAAATAAATTACTCTGGTATTGGCATTTTTACAGTTGTATTTGCGTATATTACTGCAATACGTCTCATTTGAAACGAATATGTATCAATATCTGAACATATTTTTCAGAGGTCTATAACTTTTAAGTGCAATACGCTATGGAATATTTTACTCTGGATTTGGTATTTTTACATCTCTATTTGGGTATATTACTGCAATACGTCTCATTTGAAACGAATATGTATCGATATCTGAACATATTTTTCAGAGGTCTATAACTTTTTAGTGCAATACACTAAGAAAATTTTACTCTTGTATTGGCATTTAAACGCTCGTATTTGCGTATATTACTGCAATATGTCTCATTTGAAACGAATTTGTATCACTATCTGATCATATTTTATGGAGGCCTATAACTTTCTAGTCCAATACGTAAAGAAATAAATTACTCTGGTATTGGCATTTTTACAGTTGTATTTGCGTATATTACTGCAATACGTCTCATTTGAAACGAATATGTATCAATATCTGAACATATTTTTCAGAGGTCTATAACTTCTAAGTGCAATACGCTAAGAAATATTTTACCCTGGTATTGGCATTTTAACGCTTGTATTTACGTATATTACTGCAATATGTCTCATTTGAAACAAATTTGAATCAATATCTGAACATTTTTAATGGTGGCTTATAACTTTTTAGTACAATACGCTAAGATATATATAACTCAGGTATTGGCATTTTAACGCTTGTATTTGCGTATATTACTGCAATATGTCTCATTTCAAACGAATTTGTATCAAAAACTGAACATATTTTATGGAGTCCTATAACTTTTTAGTGCAATACGCTAAGAAATATATTACTCAGGTATTGGCATTTTAACGCTTGTATTTGCGTATATTACAGCAATATGTCTCATTTGAAACGAATTTAAATCAATTGATCTGTACATATTTTATGGGGTCCTATAACTTTTTGGTGCAATACGCTAGGAAATATACTACTCTGATATTGGCATTTTAACGCTTGTATTTGCGTATATTACTGCAATTTGTCTCATTTGAAACGAATTTGAATCAATATCTGAACATATTTAATGGTGGCCTATAACTTTTTGGTGCAATACGCTAGAAGATATATTACTCTGGTATTGGCATTTTAACGCTTGTATTTGCGTATATAAGTGCAATATATCTCATTTCAAACGAATTTGTATCAACATCTGAACATATTTAATGGTGGCCTATAACTTTTTAGTACAGTACGATAAGAAATATATTACTCAGGTATTGGCCTTTTAACGCTTGTATTTGCGTATATTACTGCAATATGTCTCATTTGAAACGAATTTGAATCAATATCTGAACATTCTTAATGGTGAACTATAACTTTTTAGTACAATACGCTAAGAAATATATTACTCAGGTATTGGCATTTTAACGATTGAATTTGAGTATATTAGTGCAATATGTCTCATTTGAAACGAATTTGAATCAATATCTGAACATATTTTATTGGGAACTATAACTTTTTGGTGCAATACACTAGGAAATATATTACACGTATATTGGCATTTTAACGCTTGTATTTGCGTATATTACTGCATTATGTCTCATTTGAAACGAATTTGAATCAATATCTGAACATTTTTAATGGTGGCTTATAACTATTTAGTACAATACGCTAAGAAATATATTACTCAGGTATTGGCACTTTAACGCTTGTATTTGCGTATATTACTGCAATATGTCTCATTTGAAACGAATTTGAATCAATATCTGAACATAATTTATGGAGTCCTATAACTTTTTAGTACAATACGCTAAGATATATATTACTCAGGTATTGGCATTTTAACGCTTGTATTTGCGTATATTACAGAAATATGTCTCAATTAAAACGAATTTGAATCAATATCTGAACATTTTTAATGGTGAACTATAACTTTTTAGTACAATAAGCTAGAAATATATTACTCAGGTATTGGCATTTTAACGCTTGTATTTGCGTACATTACTGAAATATGTCTCATTTAAAACAAATTTGAATCAATATCTGAACATATTTTATTGGGTCCTATAACTTTTTGGTGGAATACGCTAGGAAATATATTACTCTGGTATTGGCATTTTAGAGATTGTATTTGCGTATATAAGTGCAATATGTCTCATTTCAAACGAATTTGTATCAACATCTGAACATATTTTATGGAGTCCTATAACTTTTTAGTGCAATACGCTAAGAAATATATAACTCAGGTATTGGCATTTTGACGCTTGTATTTGCGTATATTACTGCGATATGTCTCATTTGAAACGAATTTGAATCAATATCTGAACATTTTTAATGGTGGCTTATAACTTTTTAGTACAATACGCTAAGAAATATATTACTCAGGTATTGGCACTTTAACGCTTGTATTTGCGTATATTACTGCAATATGTCTCATTTGAAACGAATTTGAATCAATATCTGAACATAATTTATGGAGTCCTATAACTTTTTAGTACAATACGCTAAGATATATATTACTCTGGTATTGGCATTTTAACGCTTGTATTTAAGTATATTGGTGCAATACGTCTCATTTGAAACGAATATGTATCAATATCTGAACATATTTTATAGAGGTCTATCATATTTAAGTGCAATACGCTAAGAAATATTTTACTCTAGTATTGGCATTTAAACGCTCGTATTTGCGTATATTACTGAAATATGTCTCAATTAAAACGAATTTGAATCAATATCTGAACATTTTTAATGGTGAACTATAACTTTTTAGTACAATAAGCTTAGAAATATATTACTCAGGTATTGGCATTTTAACGCTTGTATTTGCGTACATTACTGAAATATGTATTATTTAAAACAAATTTGAATCAATATCTGAACATATTTTATTGGGTCCTATAACTTTTTAGTGCAATACGCTAGGAAATATATTACTCTGGTATTGGCATTTTAAAGCTTGTATTTGCGTATATTACAGCAATATGTCTCATTTGAAACGAATTTGAATCAATTGATCTGTACATATTTTATGGGGTCCTATAACTTTTTGGTGCAATACGCTAGGAAATATATTACTCTGGTATTGGCATTTAAACGCTTGTATTTGCGTATATTACTGCAATTTGTCTCATTTGAAACGAATTTGAATTAATATCTGAACATATTTAATGGTGGCCTATAACTTTTTGGTGCAATACGCTAGAAAATATATTACTCTGGTATTGGTATTTTAACGCTTGTATTTGCGTATATAAGTGCAATATATCTCATTTCAATCGAATTTGTATCAACATCTGAACATATTTAATGGTGGGCTATAACTTTTTAGTACAATACGCTAAGTTATATATTACTCAGGTATTGGCATTTTAACGCTTGTATTTGGGTATATTACTGCAATATGTCTCATTTGAAACGAATTTGAATCAATATCTGAACATAATTTATGGAGTCCTGTAACTTTTTAGTACAATACGCTAAGAAATATATTACTCAGGTATTGGCATTTTAACGCTTGTATTTGCGTATATTACTGAAATATGTCTCATTTAAAACGAATTTGAATCAATATCTGAACATTTTTTATTGGGTACTATAACTTTTTGGTGCAATACGCTAGGAAATATATTACTCTGATATTGGCATTTTAACGCTTGTATTTGCGTATATTACTGCAATATGTCTCATTTGAAACGAATTTGAATCAATATCTGAACATTTTTAATGGTGAACTATAACTTTTTAGTACAATACGCTAAGTAATATATTACTCAGCTATTTGCATTTTAACGCTTGTATTTGCGTATATTACAGAAATATGTCTCATTTAAAACGAATTTGAATCAATATTTGAACATATTTTATTGGGTACTATAACTTTTTGGTGCAATACGCTAGGAAATATATTACTCTGATATTGGCATTTTCACGCTTGTATTTGTGTATATTACTGCAATATGTCTCATTTCAAACGAATTTGTATCAACAACTGAACATATTTTATGGAGTCCTATAACTTTTTAGTGCAATACGCTAAGAAATATTTTACTCTGGTATTGGCATTTTAACGCTTGTATTTGCGTATATTACTGCATTATGTCTCATTTGAAACGAATTTGAATCAATATCTGAACATTTTTAATGGAGAACTATAACTTTTTAGTACAATACGCTAAGAAATATATAACTCAGGTATGGGCATTTTAACGCTTGTATTTGCGTATATTACTGAAATATGTCGCATTTAAAACGAATTTGAATCAATATCTGAACATATTTTATTGGGTACTATAACTTTTTGGTGCAATACGCTAGGAAATATATTACTCTGATATTGGCATTTTAACGCTTGTATTTGCGTATATTAGTGCAATATATGTCATTTGAAACGAATTTGAATCAATATCTGAGCATTTTTAATGGTTGCCTATAACTTTTTAGTACAATACGCTAAGAAATATATTTCTCAGGTATTGGCATTTTAACGCTTGTATTTGCGTATATTACTGAAATATGTCTCATTTAAAACCAATTTAAATCAATATCTGAACATATTTTATTGGGTCCTATAACTTTTTGGTGCAAGACGCTAGGAAATATATTACTCTGGTATTGGCATTTTAACGCTTGTATTTGAGTATATTAGTGCAATATGTCTCATTTGAAACGAATTTGAATCAATATCTGAACATATTTTATGGAGTCCTATAACTTTTTAGTGCAGGACGCTAAGAAATATATTACTCAGGAATTAGCATTTTAACGCTTGTATTTGCGTATATTAGTGCAATATGTCCCATTTCAAACTAATTTATATCAACATCTGAACATATTTTATGGAGTCCTATAACTTTTTAGTGCAATACGCTAAGAAATATATAACTCAGGTATTGGCATTTTGACGCTTGTATTTGAGTATATTACTGAAATATGTCTCACTTAAAATGAATTTGAATCAATATCTGAACATATTTTATGGGGTCTTATAACTTTTAAGTGCAATACGCTAGGAAATATATTACTCTGGTATTGGCATTTTAACGCTAGTATTTGCGTATATTAGTGCAATATGTCTCATTTCAAACGAATTTGTATCAACATCTGAACATATTTTATGGAGTCCTATAACTTTTTAGTGCAATACGCTAGGAAATATATTACTCTAATATTGGCCTTTTAACGCTTGTATTTGCGTATATTACTGCAATATGTCTCATTTGAAACGAATTTGAATCAATATCTGAACATTTTTAATGGTGAACTATAACTTTTTAGTACAATACGCTAAGAAATATATTACTCAGGTATTGGCATTTTAACGATTGTATTTGAGTATATTAGTGCAATATGTCTCATTTGAAACGAATTTGAATCAATATCTGAACATATTTTATGGAGTCCTATAACTTTTTAGTGCAAGACGCTAAGAAATATATTACTCTGGTATTGGCATTTTAACGCTTGTATTTGCGTATATAACTGCAATATGTCTCATATATTCCTCTCGTATTGGCATTTTATTGCTTGTATTTGCGTATATTACTGCAATATGTCTCATTTGAAACGAATTTGAATCAATTGATCCGTTCATATTTTACGGGGTCCTATAACTTTTTGGTGCAATACGCTAGGAAATATATAACTCAGGTATTGGCATTTTTGCGCTTGTATTTGTGTATATTACTGAAATATGTCTCATTTAAAATGAATTTGAATCAATATCGGAACATATTTTATGGGGTTTTATAACTCTTTGGTGCAATACGCTAGGAAATATATTACTCTGGTATTGGCATTTTAACGCTTGTATTTGCGTATATTACTGAAATATGTCTCATTTAAAATGTATTTGAATCAATATCTGAACATATTTTATTGGGTCCTATAACTTTTTAGTGCAATACGCTAGGAAATATATTACTCTGGTATTGGCATTTTAACGCTTGCAATTAAGTATACTACTGCAATTTGTCTCATTTCAAACGAATTTGTATCATCATCTGAACATATTTTATGGAGTCCTATAACTTTTTAGTGCAATACGCTAGGAAATATATTACTCTGGTATTGGCATTTTAACGCTTGTATTTGCATATATTACTGCAATATGTCTCATTTCAAACGAATTTGTATCAACATCTGTACATATTTTATTGAGTCCTATAACTTTTTAGTGCAATACGCTAAGAAATATATTACTCTGGTATTGGCATTTTAACGCTTTTATTTGCGTATATTACTGCAATATGTCTCATTTGAAACGAATTTGAATCAATTGATCCGTACATATTTTACGGGGTCCTATAACTTTTTGGTGCAATACGCTAGGAAATATATTACTCTAGTATTGGCATTTTAACGCTTGTATTTGCGTATATTAGTGCAATATGTCTCATTTCAAACGAATTTGTATAAACATCTGAACATATTTTATGGAGTCCTATAACTTTTTAGTGCAATACGCTAGGAAATATATTACTCAGGTATTGGCATTTTAACGCTTGTATTTGTGTATATTACTGCAATTTGTCTCATTTGAAACTAATTTGAATCAATATCTGAACATATTTAATAGTGCCCTATAACTTTTTGGTGCAATACGCTAGGAAATATATTACTCTGGTACTGGCATTTTAACGCTTGTGTTTGCGTATATTACTGCAATATGTCTCATTTGAAACGAATTTGAATCAATATCTGAACATTTTTAATGGTGCCCTATAACTTTTTGGTGCAATACGCTAGGAAATATATTACTCTGGTATTGGCATTTTAACGCTTGTATTTGCGTATATAAGTGCAATATATCTCATTTCAAACGAATTTATATCAACATCTGAACATATTTTATGGAGTCCTATAACTTTTTAGTGCAATACGCTAGGAAATATATTACTCTAGTATTGGCCTTTTAACGCTTGTATTTGCGTATATTACTGCAATATGTCTCATTTGAAGCGAATTTGAATCAATATCTGAACATTTTTAATGGTGAACTATAACTTTTTAGTACAATACGCTAAGAAATATATTACTCAGGTATTGGCATTTTAACGCTTGTATTTGCGTATATTACTGAAATATGTCTCATTTAAAACGAATTTCAATCAATATCTGAACATATTTTATTGGGTACTATAACTTTTTGGTGCAATACGTTAGGAAATATATTACTCTGATATTGGCATTTTAACGCTTGTATTTGTTTATATTACTGCAATATGTCTCATTTGAAACGAATTTGAATCAATATCTGAACATTTTTAATAGTGAACTATAACTTTTTAGTACAATACGCTAAGAAATATATTACTCAGGTATTGGCATTTTAACGCTTGTATTTGCGTATATTACTGAAATATGTCTCATATAAAACGAATTTGAATCAATATCTGAACATATTTTATTGGGTACTATAACTTTTTGTTGCAATACGCTAGGAAATATATTACTCTGATATTGGCATTTTAACGCTTGTACTTGCTTATATTAGTGCAATATGTCTCATTTGAAACGAATTTGAATCAATATCTGAACATATTTTATGGAGTCCTATAATTTTTTAGTGCAAGACGCTAAGAAATATATTACTCTGGTATTGGCAATTTAACGCTTGTATTTGCGTATATTAGTGCAATATGTCTCTTTTTAAACGAATTTGAATCAATATCTGAACATTTTTAATGGTGGCCTATAACTTTTTAGTACAATACGCTAAGAAATATATTTCTCAGGTATTGGCATTGTAACGCTTGTATTTGCGTATATTACTGCAATATGTCTCATTTAAAACAAATTTGAATCAATATCTGAACATATTCTATGGGGTCCTATAACTTTTTGGTTTAATACGCTAGGAAATATATTACTCTGGTATTGGCATTTTAACGCTTGTATTTGCGTATATTACTGCAATATGTCTCATTTCAAACGAATTTGTATCAACATCTGAACATATTTTATGGAGTCCTATAACTTTATAGTGCAATACGCTAGGAAATATATTACTCTGGTATTGGCATTTTAACGCTTGTATTTGCGTATATTAGTGCAATATGTCTCATTTCAAACGAATTTGTATCAACATCTGAACATATTTTATGTAGTCCTATAACTTTTTAGTGCAATACGCTAAGAAATATATAACTCAGGTATTGGCATTTTGACGCTTGTTTTTGTGTATATTACTGAAATATGTCTCATTTAAAATGAATTTGATTCAATATCTGAACATTTTTTATGGGGTCTTATAACTTTTTGGTGCAATACGCTAGGAAATATATTACTCTGGTATTGGCATTTTAACGCTTGTATTTGCGTATATTACTGAAATATGTCTCATTTAAAACGAATTTGAATCAATATCTGAACATATTTTATTGGGTCCTATAACTTTTTAGTGCAATACGCTAGGAAATATATTACTCTGGTATTGGCATTTTAACGCTTGTAATTAAGTATACTACTGCAATATGTCTCATTTGAAACGAATTTGTATCAACATCTGAACATATTTTATGGAGTCCTATAACTTTTTAGTGCAATACGCTAGGAAATATATTACTCTGGTATTGGCATTTTAACGCTTGTATTTGCGTATATAATTGCAATATGTCTCATATATTCCTCTCGTATTGGCATTTTAACGCTTGTATTTGCGTATATTACTGCAATATGTCTCATTTGAAACGAATTTGAATCAATTGATCCGTACATATTTTACGGGGTCCTATAACTTTTTGGTGCAATACGCTAGGAAATATATAACTCAGGTATTGGCATTTTGACGCTTGTATTTGTGTATATTACTGAAATATGTCTCATTTAAAATGAATTTGAATCAATATCTGAACATATTTTATGGGGTCTATAACTCTTTGGTGCAATACGCTAGGAAATATATTACTCTGGTATTGGCATTTTAACGCTTGTATTTAAGTATATTACTGAAATATGTCTCATTTAAAACGTATTTGAATCAATATCTGAACATATTTTATTGGGTCATATAACTTTTTAGTGCAATACGCTAGGAAATATATTACTCTGGTATTGACCTTTTAACGCTTGCAATTAAGTATACTACTGCAATTTGTCTCATTTCAAACGAATTTGTATCAACATCTGAACATATTTTATGGAACCCTTTAACTTTTTGGTGCAATACTGTTGGATATTAGCACTTCGCACCCTTCATTTAGTATAAATTAAACGCCAACTATGGCAACATATGACTAACTCTTGTTTTTCACATTTATTGATTTTTAATTATTGATTGTCACTAAGACAAAAACAAGCAGTTGTATCATCATTATAAAAACAGACCGAAAATATAATTAATTTGTGTTCATATTGTTTTTCTTTTCAACCGCGTTGTATCCACATTAAATAATCCTGACAGGTTATGGGCCCAGGAGCGTTAGTGAGAAAACAGTAAAAAGCAATCCTTCAAAAACATTTGGAGGTTAATAGCTCAATTTGCGTAATTGGACACGGAAGCACTTAAGTGCCAGTGAGATTGCGAAAAGTATTCGTTACTTAAAATTTTTCGGTAAAATATTCGGTCTCTCATAAACATGGCTCACGGCAATTTTCGAATCGAGCCACTCTCCAAGCACAACTACGAGACTTGGAAAGTACGAATCGAAGCCGTGCTGGTGAAAAATGACACCTGGATCTATGTCAGCGGGGAACATCCAAAACCCGATATCGACCAGAAAGCGGACGCGGCAGTACTAGCAGCGGTTCGCGGGGCAGAAACAAATTGGACCATACAAGACAGGAAGGCGAAGTCGGATCTCATCCTAGCCATCAACCCATCGGAGCTCAATCAGGTACGAGGCTGCGCGACTTCCCGAGAGATCTGGATCAAGTTGGAAGCAGCTTACGCTTCGAAAGGTCCGGCCAGGAAGGCGACACTACTAAAACGGTTGACGCAGAGCAAAATGACCGATGGCGAAGACTTTAGGGAGTATCTTTCAGCTTTCTTCGACACTGTCGACCAACTGAAAAACATGGACATTTCAATAAACGATGAATTGCTGATCGTGATGCTTTTAACCAGTCTTCCAGATTCCTTCAAAAATTTCAGGTGTGCAGTCGAGGCCAGGGTCAACTTTCCAGACATCGACACCTTGAGAGTGAAACTTATCGAGGAATATGACGCAAGGATCCGGAAAACGAACGAAGCACCATCCGGTGCATTGTTCGCCAAATCAAACGCCGGTAACAAGATCCACGCGAGAGGTTTCAGAGGCAAATTACTCCAAGGACGCTTCGAACAAATCTCACGATCACAAAATAGACAAATCTTCGAACCAAGTCCCATACAATTGCAACTTCTGCGGAAAGCGCGGTCATAAAGCCGTAGACTGTTTCGCGAGAAAACGCAAGCAACAAGATAAGGGGAACGCAAACACGGCATCATACTTCACTACCTGTCAAACCGGTGGCGCACTGAGCGACAGATGGTGTTTAGACAGCGGATGCACCACGCATCTCTGCAAGGACAGCGAATTGTTTGTTAATCAACAACCGACGAATTTTGGACTAAACATGGCTACGAATCTAACCTCGGATGTTACTGCTAAAGGAGAAGTCAAGCTGTCAACGTGGAACGGAAAGGAGAACATGTCGGTGGAGCTTCGCAACGCACTTTATGTACCAGATTTGCGCACCAATCTTATCTCCGTTTCTAAAATCGTCGACACAGGCGATCAAGTCCTCTTCACGAAGAATCAAGCTGTCATCACTAATGGTCGAGGTGGAGTCAAGATCGTTGCGGATCGAGACGGTGATCTATTCTACCTTCGCAGGAAGGAACAACACGACTCGAAAATTGTGAGCCGCGGATCAGAAAACGTCAACGAATGGCACCAGAAGCTGGGACATTTGAACTACCACGACATGTCCCTCATGGTCAAGAAGAATTTGATACCACACTTGGACTCGCAATTGGGAGTATGCGAAACGTGTGTCGCAGGTAAGCTAATCCGTGCCCCATTTCAGAACCGAATCGAACGCGCAAGTGGACTGCTGGACATTGTGCACAGCGACGTATGTGGCCCCATGAGGTCAGAATCACAAGGCGGGGCGCGATACTTCGTCACTTTCATTGACGACTACAGTCGCTGGTGTGTGATTTACTTCATTCGGAACAAGAGCGAGGTCACGTGAAAGTTTCAGGAGTACAAAAGCTTCGTCGAAACCCAGACTGGACGGAAGGTAAAGGCTTTACAGAGCGACAACGGCACTGAGTATTGCAACAGCAAGATGGACGACACTCTGAAGAGTTTCGGCATCCAGCGTCGACTCACCACCGTCTACACTCCTCAACAGAACGGAGTGGCTGAAAGGAAAAATCGGACCTTGGTGGAGGCTGCCAGGTGCATGTTATTTGAGTCCGGACTTTCCCCCTCTTTCTGGGCTGAAGCCGTCGCCACAGCCAATCACATACGCAATCGGTGTGTGACAAAGAGTTTGGGCGGAGGAATACCCTACAAGCTATGGACCAACAAAACACCACAGCTGAACTACCTTCAAACTTTTGGCCGCAAGGCCTACGTGCTTGACAAATCCGGAAGCAAGGGCAAGTTTGAGACGAAGGCGTTGGAGGGAATCTTCGTCGGATATCCAACCTCGTCAAAAGGCTACAGGATCTGGGTTTCTCGCGAGAGAAAAATCCATACTTCAAGAGACGTCAAATTCTTGAATGAGACACGGCATGACAAAAACTACGAGGACATCATCTCTACAGATACGAGGAATGGACGTGATACCTTCGAAGACCTCTACTCAACCGGAAACGTCATAATTGGACAAAATCAACGTAAGACTATCGAGAACGAGGATCCCAAATCGATAAACATCGAACCCGAGGAGGACACATCACAAGTCGATAGACAAAAGAGATTGACGGCTGAAATTCCAACGAGTGAAGACAGCGTGTCAAATACGACTGGTCTCAAACACGCACCAGGCAGGCCCTCGAAACTCAAAACCGGACAACCAGGTCGCCCAAAGAAAATATACAAGACTGTCGAAATCAGTACCTCGGTCATCGCCGACTCGACTGAACCCGAAATCTCCCAAGACGCAGAATTCGCCGCTATTGCTTCAGAAATACCTTTCTCGAAGGCCATCTCAGGGAGTGATAGGCTAGAGTGGGAAGACGCTATCTACGTTGAAATCCGAAATCTCATCACAAACAACACGTGGGAAATCGTAGATCGACCAGATGATGCGAGAGTAATCGGCTGCCGTATGATTCTCAGAAACAAGTGGACAGCGGACGGATCATTGGACAAACGAAAGGCCAGGCTAGTTGCTCGAGGTTTCCTACAGAAACCTGGCGTAGATTTTCACGACACGTTTGCTCCTGTAGCCCGACTTAACTCATTAAGATTACTAATGGCTCTCGCCGCAAAACAAGACATGCATATCTCTCAGCTCGACATTACCGATGCATATCTCAACGGAAAAATCGACGAGAACATCTATATGGACACCCCTACGCTCCTGGAAAACATGCTACAACGAATGACTAAAGATCGCGACAAAGATCTTCAAAAAAAGGCTCTCGGCATGCTTTAGGACCTTCGAAATGGTGGGGAAAAAGTCTGCAAATGCAAAAAGGCTCTCTACGGACTACGACAAGCCGGTCGACAATGGAACATCGAAATCGACAAGGTATTGAAGGGCATCGGTTTAAACGCGACCAGTTCGGACACATGCATTTATGTGGACCCTGACCAGAAGACTTTCGTGCTACTGTATGTAGACGACATCCTTATCTTCTCGAACAATCACACCAGGGAAGATCACATAAAAAGGACCTTATCGAAACACTTCGATGTACGGAATCTCGGAGAGGCAAACTACTGCCTGGGAATTCAAATCAACCGCAGAAACGGTGAGATCTTCTTATCACAGAGCGGGTACGTTCAGGACATCCTCACGAGATTCAACATGCAGGACAGCAACCCTGTTGCAACACCAATGGTCCCAAATTCAAAACTAGTAAGGGGTGACCCAAACCAAAAGCCTGATTTTCCTTACCGGGAAATCATAGGTGCCTTGAAGTACCTGGCAACAGCAACGCGTCCGGATATTGCGCATTCGGTAAGTTCTTTGAGTCAGTTCAATGATTGTTTTAATCAGGAGCACTGGATTGCTGCTAAACGCGTGCTGAGGTATCTGAAGGCCACCGCTAATTATGCATTGAGATTCACCGGAGATAACAGCATCTTGACTTGTTTCGTCGATGCCGACTGGGGGAACTGCCCGGTGGACCGCCGGTCATACACCGGATCCACTTTCCTTCTGGGAGGTGCTGCAATATCTTGGGAATCCCGGAAACAACGAACAGTTGCTTTATCGTCGACTGAAGCTGAATACATGGCTGTCAGCGACGCTGGAAGGGAGGCCATATTTCTGTCGAACTTCCTGGCAGAGCTAGGATTCAAGGACATGGGCAAGGTCACCATTTACAACGACAACCAAAGTGCTGGGAAGCTAGCTGAAAACCCAGTGCATCACTCAAGATCCAAGCACATCGACATTAAATACCATTTCATTTGAGACGTGCTGAGGAACTACCCCATTACACTCGCGTATTTGCCCTCGGAGGACATGGTGGCAGACATTTTCACAAAGGCCTTACCGAGGGGCGATCACGAGAGATGCCTAACTGGATTGGGACTAAAACCTACTCCGGGCGCAAATTGAGGGGGCGTGTTGAATATTAGCACTTCGCACCCTTCATTTAGTATAAATTAAACGCCAACTATGGCAACATATGACTAACTTTTGTTTTTCACATTTATTGATTTTTAATTATTGATTGTCACTAAGACAAAAACAAGCAGTTGTATCATCATTATAAAAACAGACCGAAAATATAATTAATTTGTGTTCATATTGTTTTTCTTTTCAACCGCGTTGTATCCACATTAAATAATCCTGACAAATACGCTAGGAAATATATTACTCTGGTATTGGCATTTTAACGCTTGTATTTGCGTATATTACTGCAATATGTCTCATTTCAAACGAGTTTGTATCAACATCTGAACATATTTTATGGAGTCCTATAACTTTTTAGTGCAATACGCTAAGAAATATATTACTCTGGTATTGGCATTTTAACGCTTGTATTTGCGTATATAACTGCAATATGTCTCATATATTCCTCTCGCATTGGCATTTTAACGCTTGTATTTGCGTATATTACTGCAAAATGTCTCATTTGAAACGAATTTGAATCAATTGATCCGTACATATTTTACGGGGTCCTATAACTTTTTGGTGCAATACGCTAGGAAATATACTACTCTGGTATTGGCATTTTAACGCTTGTATTTGCGTATATTAGTGCAATATGTCTCATTTCAAACGAATTTGTATCAACATCTGAACATATTTTATGGAGTCCTATAACTTTTTAATGCAATACGCTAGGAAATATATTACTCTAGTATTGGCCTTTTAACGCTTGTATTTGCGTATATTACTGCAATATGTCTCATTTGAAACGAATTTGAATCAATATCTGAACATATTTAATGGTGGCCTATAACTTTTTAGTACAATACGCTTAGTTATATTTTACTCAGGTATTGGCATTTTAACGCTTGTATTTGCGTATATTACTGCAATATGTCTCATTTGAAACGAATTTGAATCAATTGATCTGTACATATTTTATGGGGTCCTATAACTTTTTGGTGCAATACGCTAGGAAATATTCTACTCTGGTATTGGCATTTTAACGCTTGTATTTGCGTATATTACTGCAATTTGTCTCATTTGAAACGAATTTGAATCAATATTTGAACATATTTAATGGTGGCATATAACTTTTTGGTGCAATACGCTAGGAAATATATTACTCTGGTATTGGCATTTCAACGCTTGTATTTGCGTATATTAGTGCAATATGTCTCATTTCAAACGAATTTGTATCAACATCTGAACATATTTTATGGAGTCCTATAAATTTTTAGTGCAATACGCTAAGAAATATATTACTCTAGTATTGGCCTTTTAACGCTTGTATTTGCGTATATTACTGCAATATGTCTCATTTGAAACGAATTTGAATCAATATCTGTACATATTTAATGGTGGCCTATAACTTTTTAGTACAATACGGTTAGTTATATTTTACTCAGGTATTGGCATTTTAACGCTTGTATTTGCGTATATTACTGCAATATGTCTCATTTGAAACGAATTTGAATCAATATCTGAACATTTTTAATGGTGAACTATAACTTTTTAGTACAATACGCTAAGAAATATATAACTCAGGTATTGGCATTTTAACGATTGTATTTGAGTATATTTGTGCAATATGTCTCATTTGAAACGAATTTGAATCAATATTTGAACATATTTTATGGAGTCCTATAACTTTTTAGTGCAAGACGCTAAGAAATATATTACTCTGGTATTGGCATTTTAACGCTTGTATTTGCGTATATAACTGCAATATGTCTCATATATTCCTCTTGTATTGGCATTTTAACGCTTTTATTTGCGTATATAACTGCAATATGTCTCATTTGAAACGAATTTGAATCAATTGATCCGTACATATTTTACGGGCTCCTATAACTTTTTGGTGCAATACGCTAGGAAATATATAACTCAGGTATTGCCATTTTGACGCTTGTATTTGTGTATATTACTGAAATATGTCTCATTTAAAATGAATTTGAATCAATATCTGAACATATTTTATGGGGTCTTATAACTCTTTGGTGCAATACGCTAGGAAATATATTACTCTGGTATTGGCATTTTAACGCTTGTATTTAAGTATATTACTGAAATATGTCTCATTATAAACGTATTTGAATCAATATCTGAACATATTTTATTGGGTCATATAACTTTTTAGTGCAATACGCTAGGAAATATATTACTCTGGTATTGGCATTTTGACGCTTGCAATTAAGTATACTACTGCAATTTGTCTCATTTCAAACGAATTTGTATCTACATCTGAACATATTTTATGGAGTCCTATACCTTTTTAGTGCAATACGCTAGGAAATATATTACTCTGGTATTGGCATTTTAACGCTTGTATTTGCGTATATTACTGCAATATGTCTCATTTCAAACGAATTTGGCCCCCTGCGGGTGGGGGTTAGAATTCACCCGCAGCACCTCTGCTGGTCGTAAGAGGCGACCAATGGGCGAGGAAGGTACCTCGTAAAAAACACACTGTTCCATCTGAACTTTTACCAGAAGATTAGTGGGCCAATCTTCTGCGGACTTTGCTTTCTTATTATTTTGCTCACCCGCGTGTTTGCCGTGCGTGGAGACCCGTAAGGAAGGAGAAGATGATCCTGGTGGTTGAGCTTAAACGCAACACACCTCTTTGGCTTCGGATTCTTGCGAAACGGGCGGTCAGATACTAACCCTATCTGACCAATCGGCTTGCCGTTACGTTCTGTGCCGGTAAGGTGAGTCCCACGACCCTGGAGGTAAGTCTTCGGACGTTGGAGAGAGTGGCTCGCAGCGTTCTGAAGCTTATTGCCAGGTGAGGGGGACTATATCTCCTGGTTAGCCCTGGCGATCACACCAGTTTGTGGTGTGACGTCCCAAATTGTGGCTCCGTGGTGGGTGGGGAGACCAGGAGATGAATTTATTCTATTTGTTAATGGCAAATAAAAACAAAACCCCGGGGGCCCCTCCCCCAAAAAGATCTCGTCCGTTATCGGACGAAGGAGAAAATTTTCAGAAAGGCGAAAATAAGTTTTCGCCCAAATTTCTTATTATAAAGAGAACGGAAGATGGTAAATCCATTTCCGAAGTGTCATGTTTTGGTTTGGCAAGGAGCCTGAACGAGCTGGCTGGTGGAGAACCCAAATCCACCAAACGGTTACGCGATGGTACTCTTTTGGTCGAAACTGCAAATTCGTTGCAAACAAAATCGTTACTGAAAGCGACTGTTTTATTTGGAATGCCAATTGTAGTGGAGGCGCACAAGTCCCTCAACACATGCCAGGGCGTAATATCCTGTTACGACCTGTTATTTGTTGAGATGGATGAGTGTACGCGAGAACTTGCGAGTCAAGGAGTTATAACGTGTCGACGGCTTACTACAAAGAAAAACGGTGAAGTAAAGAATACCACATCTGTCGTATTAACTTTCGCGCTGGACAAACTTCCAGAGAAGATTAAGGTTGGATTTCACAGTTGTTCTGTGAGACCATACTTTCCTCGACCAATGCGTTGTTTTAAGTGCCAGAAGTTCGGGCACACTGCATCTCGTTGTGACGCACAGGCTGTGTGTCCACGGTGCAGTGAGCGGGAACATTTGGGCGAGGAATGTAAGGGTCCGGTCCGCTGCGTTAATTGTTCTGGCAATCATCCTTCCTTTTTTTCTGATTGTCCACGCAATCAGGAAGAGAAGAAGATCATTGAGATTAAAATTATCGACAAGCTTTCTTATTTTGATGCCCGCAAGAAGTTCAAATCTCAGACTAGTCCTGTTTTTAGCCGTTCTTTCGCTTCAATTGCTGCCACACCCGTCATTAAAAAATCTATTGCAATTCAAACGGATACCGTTCCTTCCCTTAATATTGCTACAACTCTTCCAAATTTAACTCCTGTTAAAACTAATGTTCCTAAGTCCAGTGTAACTTCAAATCTAAAACCTATTTCGAATCAAGGTACCAAAAATTTAAGTGTAAATAAAACAAAAATTAACGCCAAGCCAAAGATCAAAATTTCCCATTTAAAGGCAAGTCCTTCTACTTCGCCGAAAATTTTTTCTAATAAAAAAACAATGGAGGTACGAGAAACATCAAGTGTTTCAAGTTCTTCCATCTCCAAATTTTCGCCGAGTAAAGGATCTCAATCTTCGAGATCCTCTTCTCCTATGGAAGTCACAAGCATTAAACTTTCTAGGCCAGAGCGAGATAAATCTTCCACACCCAAATAATGCCTTCCATACTACAGTGGAATTGTAATGGTTTCTACAGCCATTTCGAAGAATTTAAAGTTCTCAATGCCGAGCAGACTCCCTCTTGCATATGCTTACAAGAAACACATTTTCGAGACACCAGAGCTGTTTCATTACGAGGCTTCTCAGTATTTCGTACTGATGTGCCTACTGATGGCCAAGCTCGTGGTGGAGTAGCGATTCTGGTTCGCGAAGATGTGTATTGTGAGGAGATTGCTTTGAATTCTGAATTACAAGCTGTAGCTGTCCGTGTTGCTATTCCTTTTCTGGTCACTTTATGTTCTATGTATCTTCCTCCAAACGACAATGTCGATATGCGTGATATCGTTGATTTAGTTGATCAATTGCCTGCTCCATTCATTCTTATGGGCGATTTCAACGCTCATAATCCTGAATGGGGATCAAGTACGATTGATCAACGCGGTAGACGTTTGGAACACCTATTCACCGCAAGTACACATGTCATCTTAAATGATGGTAGCATGACACATTTTTCTGCCGCGTGGAGATCTTTCTCTGCGATTGATCTAACGATCTGTTCTGCAGCAATAGCTCCATTGTTTGACTGGCATGTGCACTCAGACTTGCATCAAAGTGACCACTTTCCGATCATTCTGAAAGTTTTGCAGAGCTCAGATTCTGATGCTCGTTGTCCGAAATGGGCTTTAAAGCGAGCAGATTGGAATCTGTTCTCGGAGTTGGCCGTATTTGGTGAAAGTGTTTTCGTTGACGTGGACGACCATGTTCGGTATTTCGCGGATGCAATCAAGTCTGCTGCACAGGAGAGTATTCCTCTAACACCTATTCATTCTAATAGAATACCCGTTCCCTGGTGGAACGATGAGTGCAAGATTGCTATCCGAGAAAAACGACGTATTTTTCGCCATTTCAGGCGATTTCCAACCACCGAGAATATGATCCATTACTTCCAAGCTAAGGCAAAAGCTAGAAGAATTGTTCGGAAGAGTAAGAAAGCGTCATGGCAGAAATACATTTCTTCCATTACAACCTCCACTCCAGTTTCAAAGGTATGGGAGAAGGTCAGAAAGATATCTGGCCGCTCAAAATCTAGCACTGTTTCTGGCCTAAAAATCAATGGCAATGTCATTACCTGCCGGTCTGATGTTGCTAATATTATAGCATCCACTTTCGCGGATACTTCAAGTTCCAATCACTATCCAGCTGAGTTCCTCGCTCGAAAATCAATCTTGGAACGTCAATGTCTCAATTTTGTTTCGCCGGGCGATGAGATCTACAATCTTTCTTTCAGCGTGGATGAACTTGAAAGTGCGATTTCAGATTCTCACGACAGCGCTCCTGGACCTGATTCTATTCACTACCAGATGCTTCGCCATTTGAATCCTGCTGGAAAAACATTTCTTTTACAAATGTATAATCGCATTTGGTTTTCCGGTATCTGCCCAACACCATGGCGTGATGCGATTATTGTACCAATCCCAAAGCCTGGAAAAGACAAAACACTGCCATCTAGCTATCGCCCAGTCTCGCTTACCAGTTGTGTCTGCAAGCTCATGGAACGCATGATCAACAGGCGTCTTGTTTGGTTCCTGGAATCAAACAACCTGTTGGATAACATCCAGTGCGGCTTCCGCCGTTTCCGTTCCACTGCAGACCACCTGATAAGACTTGAATCAACCATCCGGGATGCTTTTCTCAACAAGCAACATATGGTAGCTGTGTTTTTTGATATTTCCCGGGCCTATGATACCACTTGGCGTTTTGGTATTATGCGCACTTTACACTCCTGGGACTTAAGAGGTAATCTTCCCATATTTCTTGAAAGCTTTCTTTCCTTAAGGAAGTTTCAAGTTCGTGTGGGAAATGACCTCTCCAACATTTTTACTCAAGAAAACGGAGTACCGCAAGGGTCTATTCTGAGTGTCACGTTGTTTGCTGTGGCCATCAACGGTGTTGCACAGTGTATTCGTTCACCTGTGCTGGGTTCCTTGTACGTGGACGACTTGGCAATTTTCTGCAGTTCTCGCAATATGGCTTCCATAGAGCGTCAGCTGCAGTTAACAATCAATCGTCTTCATACCTGGGCTACTGAGCAAGGTTTCGTATTTTCTGCGGCCAAGACAGAGTGCATTCACTTCTGTCAACGCCGTCACCTTCACTTAGATCCTGTTCTCTCTCTCAACGGTACTGATCTCCCATTTGTGGAAACTGCCCGTTTTCTTGGTCTTCTATTTGACAAGAAGCTTAACTGGCGTGCCCATCTTGTGGCTTTGAAGGCAAAATGTCGGCTTTCTCTAAATCTATTGCGAGTTCTTTCTTCCAAATCGTGGGGTGCCGATAGAATTTCTATGCTGCGCCTGTATCGGGCTTTGATACGATCCAAGCTGGACTATGGCTGTATCGCTTACGCGTCTGCCAGGCCATCCGTTATCAAAACCATTGATACGATTCACCATACTGGTATTCGTCTTGCTACTGGTGCTTTTCGTACCAGCCCAATACCAAGTTTATTGTGCGAAGCTGGCGAGCCTTCTCTGTATGATCGTCGCAGGCTTTTGACCATGAACTACACGGCAGCCATGAAGTCGAAACCATATCACCTGGTTTTTGACACTGTCTTTGGTCAACAGTTTGCGGAGATTTATGACAGAAGAGCTCGTTCGGTGGGTTCCTTTTCTATCAGATCTCGCAATACTTTTAGAGAAGTTAATTTTGAACTTCCTTCGACCCCAGACACTTCTTTCAGCCCCTTTCCACCTTGGACATTCTCCCGTCCGAATACCAACTATGCGCTTTCAAAGCTGGATCGATCCGCTACTCCACCCATTCTGTTCCAACGTGAGTTTGCTCGAATCATTGCCAACTATCGGCAATGGATTCGCATTTACACCGACGGTTCGGAGAGCAACGACAGGGTTGCATGTGCTTTTATATCGGCAAGAGGTGCGTGTGAGTTTCGACTTCACAAACTCTCGTCCGTATACACGGCAGAGCTGTATGCACTCTACCAAGCACTTCTCTATATTTGCAGACTCGCACGTAATTCTTTTGTTATTGTGTCAGACTCAATGAGCGCTTTGAAAGCGATTGATTCTTTGTACCCTAAACATCCTCTCTTGCAGCAGATACAAGCAACCTTGATGACATTAACGTCAAAAGGGTCTATCGTGCGCTTTATTTGGGTACCGAGTCATGTTGGTATTCGCGGGAATGAAGCAGCTGATGCAGCAGCTAAGCGAGCTTTGTCCAAGGCCACCATTGATTATGATCGGGTGCTTGCTGATGACCTCAAAGGTCATTTTAAGCATCTGATCATGAATCAGTGGCAGGAAAGGTGGAGTCATATAGTTTCTAACAAGCTTAAAAATGTTAAGCACAACGTGAGGTCATGGGATTCTTCCCATAGGGCATCCCGAAAGGAGGAGGTCGCTGTGGCGAGACTCCGGATAGGGCACACCTGGTGGACGCATGGTCATCTTTTGCGCCGTGAGGAGGCTCCGATGTGCGAAACGTGTGACACTGCTTTGACAGTGGCGCACGTTTTGTTGGAGTGCTCCCAGTTTACCGAGCAGCGAAACAGGGCGGGTCTGTCACTTGACCTGTCGGTGGCCCTTGGTGACCATTCGACACTCATTGACAGGGTCGTCCTGTTCCTCAGGAATACAGGTCTATTTGCCTTTATTTAAAAGTGCTAGCTTTGTCATTAATTTTATTTATACACGTATTTTTTTTTTTTTAGCACTCAATAATATTTTACAATATTATTTATTTTTACAATTTTAAACCTGTACGTTTTATTTATTTATATATACATTTATTAATATTTTACATTTAATAGATATTAAGTTTACAATTTTATTTTTACATAACATATATTTAGTTAGTTTCTTTGATAATATAGTTTATGGCGTGAATAGCCCAAGAGGCTGATACGCCTTTAAATTTTAATCCTACTACTACTACTCAAACAAATTTGTATCAACATCCGAACATATTTTATGGAGTCCTATAACTTTTTAGTGCAATACGCTAAGAAATATATTACTCTGGTATTGGAATTTTAACGCTTGTATTTGCGTATATAACTGCAATATGTCTCATATATTCCTCTCGTATTGGCATTTTAACGCTTGTATTTGCGTATATTACTGCAATATGTCTCATTTGAAACGAATTTGAATCAATTGATCCGTACATATTTTACGGGGTCCTATAACTTTTGGGTGCAATACGCTAGGAAATATATTACTCTGGTATTGGCATTTTAACGCTTGTATTTGCGTATATTAGTGCAATATGTCTCATTTCAAACGAATTTGTAGCAACATCTGAACATATTTTATGGAGTCCTATAACTTTTTAGTGCAATACGCTAGGAAATATATTACTCTGGTATTGGCATTTAAAAGCTTGTATTTGTGTATATTACTGCAATATGTCTCATTTCAAACGAATTTGTATCAACAACTGAACATATTTTATAGAGTCCTATAACTTTTTATTGCAATACGCTAAGAAATATATTACTCTGGTATTGGCATTTTAACGCTTGTATTTGCGTATATTGGTGCAATATGTCTCATTTCAAACGAATTTGTATCAACATCTGAACATATTTTATGGAGTCCTATAACTTTTTAGTGCAATACGCTAGGAAATATATTACTCTAGTATTGGCCTTTTAACGCTTGTATTTGCGTATATTACTGCAATATGTCTCATTTGAAACGAATTTGAATCAATATCTGAACATATTTAATGGTGGCCTATTACTTTTTAGTACAATACGCTAAGAAATATATTACTCAGGTATTGGCATTTTAACGCTTGTATTTGCGTATATTACTCAAATATGACTCATTTAAAACGAATTTGAATCAATATCTGAACATTTTTTATTGGGTACTATAATTTTTTGGTGCAATACGCTAGAAAATATATTACTCTGATATTGGCCTTTTAACGCTTGTATTTGCGTATATTAGTGCAATTGTCTCATTTGAAACGAATTTGAATCAATTTCTGAACATATTTTATGGAGTCCTATATTTTTTTAGTGCAAGACGCTAAGAAATATATTACTCTGGTATTGGCATTTTAACGCTTGTATTTGCGTATATTACTGAAATATGACTCATTTAAAACGAATTTGAATCAATATCTGAACATATTTTATTGGGTCCTATAACTTTTTAGTGCAATACGCTAGGAAATATATAACTCTGGTATTGGCATATTAACGCTTGTATTTGCGTATATTACTGCAATAAGTCTCATTTGAAACGAATTTGAATCAATATCTGAACATATTTTATTGGGTACTATAACTTTTTGCTGCAATACGCTAGGAAATATATTACTCTGATATTGTACCGCAAGGGTCTATTCTGAGTGTCACGTTGTTTGCTGTGGCCATCAACGGTGTTGCACAGTGTATTCGTTCACCTGTGCTGGGTTCCTTGTACGTGGATGACTTGGCAATTTTCTGCAGTTCTCGCAATATGGCTTCCATAGAGCGTCAGCTGCAGTTAACAATCAATCGTCTTCATACCTGGGCTACTGAGCAAGGTTTCGTATTTTCTGCGGCCAAGACAGAGTGCATTCACTTCTGTCAACGCCGTCACCTTCACTTAGATCCTGTTCTCTCTCTCAACGGTACTGATCTCCCATTTGTGGAAACTGCCCGTTTTCTTGGTCTTCTATTTGACAAGAAGCTTAACTGGCGTGCCCATCTTGTGGCTTTGAAGGCAAAATGTCGGCTTTCTCTAAATCTATTGCGAGTTCTTTCTTCCAAATCGTGGGGTGCCGATAGAATTTCTATGCTGCGCCTGTATCGGGCTTTGATACGCTCCAAGCTGGACTATGGCTGTATTGCCTACGCGTCTGCCAGGCCATCCATTATCAAAACCATTGATACGATACACCATACTGGTATTCGTCTTGCTACTGGTGCTTTTCGTACCAGCCCAATACCAAGTTTATTGTGCGAAGCTGGCGAGCCTTCTCTGTATGATCGTCGCAGGCTTTTGACCATGAACTACACGGCAGCCATGAAGTCGAAACCATATCACCTGGTTTTTGACACTGTCTTTGGTCAACAGTTTGCGGAGATTTATGACAGAAGGGCTCGTTCGGTGGGTTCCTTTTCTATCAGATCTCGCAATACTTTTGGAGAGGTTAATTTTGAACTTCCTTCAACACCAGACATTTCTTTCAGCCCCTTTCCACCTTGGACATTTTCCCGTCCGAATACCAACTATGCGCTTAAAAAAGCTGGATCGTTCCGCTACTCCACCCATTCTGTTCCAACGTGAGTTTGCTCGAATCATTGCCAACTATCGGCAATGGATTCACATTTACACCGACGGTTCGAAGAGTAACGACAGGGTTGCATGTGCTTTTATATCGGCAAGAGGTGCGTGTGAGTTTCGACTTCACAAACTCTCGTCCGTATACACGGCAGAGTTGTATGCACTCTACCAAGCACTTCTCTATATTTCTAGACTCGCACGTAATTCTTTTGTTATTGTGTCGGACTCGATGAGCGCTTTGAAAGCGATTGATTCTTTGTACCCCAAACATCCTCTCTTGCAACAGATACAAGCAACCTTGATGACATTATCGTCAAAAGGGTCTATCGTGCGCTTTATTTGGGTACCGAGTCATGTTGGTATTCGCGGGAACGAAGCAGCTGATGCAGCAGCTAAGCGAGCTTTGTCCAAGGCCACCATTGATTATGATCGGGTGCTTGCTGATGACCTCAAAGGTCATTTTAAGCATCTGATCATGAATCAGTGGCAGGAAAGGTGGAGTCATATAGTTTCTAACAAGCTTAAAAATGTTAAGCACAACGTGAGGTCATGGGATTCTTCCCATAGGGCATCCCGAAAGGAGGAGGTCGCTATGGCGAGACTCCGGATAGGGCACACCTGGTGGACGCATGGTCATCTTTTGCGCCGTGAGGAGGCTCCGATGTGCGAAACGTGTGACACTGCTTTGACAGTGGCGCACGTTTTGTTGGAGTGCTCCCAGTTTACCGAGCAGCGAAACAGGGCGGGTCTGTCACTTGACCTGTCGGTGGCCCTTGGTGACCATTCGACACTCATTGACAGGGTCGTCCTGTTCCTCAGGAATACAGGTCTATTTGCCTTTATTTAAAAGTGCTAGCTTTGTCATTAATTTTATTTATACACGTATTTTTTTTTTTAGCACTCAATAATATTTTACAATATTATTTATTTTTACAATTTTAAACCTGTACATTTTATTTATTTATATAAACATTTATTAATATTTTACATTTAATAGATATTAAGTTTACAATTTTATTTTTACATAACATATATTTAGTTAGTTTCTTTCATAATATAGTTTATGGCGTGAATAGCCCAAGAGGCTGATACGCCTTTAAATTTTAATCCTACTACTTCTACTACTTACTCTGATATTGGCATTTTAACGCTTCTATTTGCGTATATTACTGCAATATGTCTCATTTGAAACGAATTTGAATCAATTTTTGAACATTTTTAATGGTGAACTATAACTTTTTAATACAATACGCTAAGAAATATATAACTCAGGTATTGGCATTTTAATATATTTCCTAGCGTATTGCACCAAAGAGTTATAAGACCCCATAAAATATGTTCAGATATTAATTCAAATTCGTTTTAATTGAGACATATTTCAGCAATATACGCAAATACGAGCGTTTAAATGCCAATACTAGAGTAAAATATTTCTTAGCGTATTGCACTTAAATATTATAGACCTCTATAAAATATGTTCAGATATTGATACATATTCGTTTCAAATGAGACGTATTGCACCAATATACGCAAATACAAGCGTTAAAATACCAATACCAGAGTAATATATATCTTAGCGTATTGTACTAAAAAGTTATAGGACTCCATAAATTATGTTCAGATATTGATTCAAATTCGTTTCAAATGAGACATATTGCAGTAATATACGCAAATACAAGCGTTAAAGTGCCAATACCTGAGTAATATATTTCTTAGCGTATTGTACTAAAAAGTTATAAGCCACCATTAAAAATGTTCAGATATTGATTCAAATTCGTTTCAAATGAGACATATCGCAGTAATATACGCAAATACAAGCGTTAAAGTGCCAATACCTGAGTAATATATTTCTTAGCGTATTGTACTAAATAGTTATAAGCCACCATTAAAAATGTTCAGATATTGATTCAAATTCGTTTCAAATGAGACATATTGCAGTAATATAATATACCAAACGCTAAGAAATATATTAATCTGGTATTGGCATTTTAATGCTTGTACTTGCGTATATTATAGCAATATGTCTCATTTCAAACGAATTTGTATCAATATCTGAACATATTTAATGGAGGACTATAACATTCTAGTCCAATACGTAAAGAAATATATTACTCTGGTTTTGGCATTTTTACAGTTGTATTTGCTTATATTACTGCAATACTTCTCATTTGAAACGAATATGTATCAATATCTGAACATATTTTTCAGAGGTCTATAACTTTTTAGTGCAATACGCTAAGAAATATATTACTCAGGTATTGGCATTTTAACGCTTGTATTTGCGTATATTACTGAAATATGTCTCATTTAAAACGAATTTGAATAAATATCTGAACATATTTTATTGGGTACTATAACTTTTTGGTGCAATACGCTAGGAAATATATTACTCGTATATTGGCATTTTAACGCTTGTATTTGCGTATATTAATGCAATATGTCTCATTTGAAACGAATTTGAATCAATATCTGAACATTTTTAATGGTGGCTTATAACTATTTAGTACAATACGCTAAGATATATATTACTCAGGTATTGGCACTTTAACGCTTGTATTTGCGTATATTACTGCGATATGTCTCATTTGAAACGAATTTGAATCAATATCTGAACATAATTTATGGAGTCCTATAACTTTTTAGTACAATACGCTAAGATATATATTACTCAGGTATTGGCATTTTAACGCTTGTATTTGCGTATATTACAGAAATATGTCTCAATTAAAACGAATTTGAATCAATATCTGAACATTTTTAATGGTGAACTATAACTTTTTAGTACAATACGCTAAGAAATATATTACTCAGGTATTGGCATATTAACGCTTGTATTTGAGTATATTAGTGCAATATGTCTCATTTGAAACGAATTTGAATCAATATCTGAACATATTTTATGGAGTCCTATAACTTTTTATTGCAAGACGCTAAGAAATATATTACTCAGGTATTGGCATTTTAACGCTTGTATTTGCGTATATTATTGCAATATGTCTCATTTCAAACGAATTTGTATCAACATCTGACCATATTTTATAGAGTCCTATAACTTTTTAGTGCAATACGCTAAGAAATATATAACTCAGGTATTGGCATTTTGACGCTTGTATTTGTGTATATTACTGAAATATGTCTCATTTAAAATGAATTTGAATCAATATCTGAACATATTTTATGGGGTCTTATAACTCTTTGGTGCAATACGCTAGGAAATATATTACTCTGGTATTGGAATTTTAACGCTTGTATTTGCGTATATTACTGAAATATGTCTCATTTAAAACGAATTTGAATCAATATCTGAACATATTTTATTGGGTACTATAACTTTTTGGTGCAATACGCTAGGAAATATATTACTCGTATATTGGATTTTTAACGCTTGTATTTGCGTATATTACTGCAATATGTCTCATTTGAAACGAATTTTAATCAATTGATCTGTACATATTTTATGGGGTCCTATAACTTTTTGGTGCAATACGCTAGGAAATATATTACTCTGGTATTGGCATTTTAACGCTTGTATTTGCGTATATTACTGCAATTTGTCTCATTTGAAACGAATTTGAATTAATATCTGAACATATTTAATGGTGGCCTATAACTTTTTGGTGCAAGACGCTAAGAAATATATTACTCAGGTATTGGCATTTTAACGCTTGTATTTGCGTATATTAGCGCAATATGTCTCATTTCAAACGAATTTGTATCAACATCTGACCATATTTTATGGAGTCCTATAACTTTTTAGTGCAATACGCTAAGAAATATATAACTCAGGTATTGGCATTTTGACGCTTGTATTTGTGTATATTACTGAAATATGTCTCATTTAAAATGAATTTGAATCAATATCTGAACATATTTTATGGGGTCTTATAACTCTTTGGTGCAATACGCTAGGAAATATATTACTCTGGTATTGGCATTTTAACGCTTGCATTTGCGTATATTACTGAAATATGTCTCATTTAAAACGAATTTGAATCAATATCTGAACATATTTTATTGTGTCCTATAACTTTTTAGTGCAATACGCTAGGAAATATATTACTCTGGTATTGGCATTTTAACGCTTGCAATTAATTATACTACTGCAATATGTCTCATTTCAAACGAATTTGTATCAACATCTGAACATATTTTATGGAGTCCTATAACTTTTTGGTGCAATACGCTAGGAAATATATTACTCTGGTATTGGCATTTAAACGCTTGTATTTGCGAATATTACTGCAATTTGTCTCATTTGAAACGAATTTGAATCAATATCTGAACATATTTAATGGTGGCCTATAACTTTTTGGTGCAATACGCTAGGAAATATATTACTCTGGTATTGGCATTTTAACGCTCGTATTTGCGTATATAAGTGCAATATATCTCATTTCAAACGAATTTGTATCAACATCTGATCATATTTTATGGAGTCCTATAACTTTTTAGTGCAATACGCTAAGAAATATATTACTCTGGTATTGGCATTTTAACGCTTGTATTTGCGTATATTAGTGCAATATGTGTCATTTGAAACGAATTTGAATCAATATCTGAGCATTTTTAATGGTGGCCTATAACTTTTTAGTACAATACGCTAAGAAATATATTTCTCAGGTATTGGAAGTTTAACGCTTGTATTTGCGTATATTACTGAAATATGTCTCATTTAAAACCAATTTGAATCAATATCTGAACATATTTTATTGGGTCCTATAACTTTTTGGTGCAAGACGCTAGGAAATATATTACTCTGGTATTGGCATTTTAACGCTTGTATTTGAGTATATTAGTGAAATGAAATTGAATGAATAGCTGAACATATTTTATGGAGTCCTATAACTTTTTAGTGCAGGACGCTAAGAAATATATTACTCAGGAATTGGCATTTTAACGCTTGTATTTGCGTATATTAGTGCAACATGTCCCTTTTCAAACGAATTTGTATCAACATCTGAACATATTTTATGGAGTCCTATAACTTTTTAGTGCAATACGCTAAGAAATATATAACTCAGGTATTGGCATTTTGACGCTTGTATTTGCGTATATTACTGCAATATGTCTCATTTCAAATGAATTTGTATCAACATCTGAACATATTTTACGGAGGACTCTAACTTTTTAGTACAATACGCTAAGAAATATATTACTCAGGTATTGGCATTTTAACGCTTGTATTTGCGTATATTACAGAAATATGTCTCATTTGAAACGAATTTGAATCAATATCTGAACATATTTAATGGTGGCCTATAACTTTTTGGTGCAATACGCTAGGAAATATATTAGTCTGGTATTGGCATTTTAACGCTCGTATTTGCGTATATAAGTGCAATATATCTCATTTCAAACGAATTTGTATCAACATCTGAACATATTTTATGGAGTCCTATAACTTTTTAGTGCAATACGCTAGGAAATATATTACTCTGGTATTGGCATTTTAACGCTTGTATTTGCGTATATTACAGCAATATGTCTCATTTGAAACGAATTTGAATCAATTGATCTGTACATATTTTATGGGGTCCTATAACATTTTGGTGCAATACGCTAGGAAATATATTACTCTGGTATTGGCATTTTAACGCTTGTATTTGCGTATATTACTGCAATATGTCTCATTTCAAACGAATTTGTATCAACAACTGAACAAATTTTATGGAGTCCTATAACTTTTTAGTGCAATACGCTAACAAATATATTACTCTGGTATTGGCATTTTAACGCTTGTATTTGCGTATATTACTGCAATATTTCTCATTTGAAACGAATTTGAATCAATATCTGAACATTTTTAATGGTGAACTATAACTTTTTAGTACAATACGCTAAGAAATAAATTACTCAGGTATTGGCATTTTAACGCTTTCTATTTGAGTATATTAGTGCAATATGTCTCATTTGAAACGAATTTGAATCAATATCTGAACATATTTTATGGAGTCTTATAACTTTTTAGTGCAAGACGCTAAGAAATATATTACTCAGGTATTGGCATTTTTACGCTTGTATTTGCGTATATTAGTGCAATATGTCTCATTTCAAACGAATTTGTATCAAAATCTGAACATATTTTATGGAGTCCTATAACTTTTTAGTGCAATACGCTAAGATATATATAACTCAGGTATTGGCATTTCGACGCTTGTATTTGTGTATATTACTGAAATATGTCTCATTTAAAATGAATTTGAATCAATATTTGAACATATTTTATGGGGTCTCTTTGGTGCAATACGCTAGGAAATATATTACCCTGGTATTGGCATTTTAACGCTTGTATTTGTGTATATTACTGAAATATGTCTCATTTAAAACGAATTTGAATCAATATCTGAACATATTTTATTGGGTCCTATAACTTTTAAGTGCAATACGCTAAGAAATTTATTACTCTGGTATTGGCATTTTAACGCTTGTATTTGCGTATATTACTGCAAAATGTTTTATTTGAATTGAGTTTGAATCAATATCTAAACATTTTTAATGATGGCTTATAACTTTTTAGTACAATACGCTAAGAAATATATTACTCAGGTATTGGCATTTTAACGCTTGTATTTGCGTATATTACTGAAATCTGTCTCATTTAAAACGAATTTGAATCAATATCTGAACATATTTTATTGGTTCCTATAACTTTTTGGTGCAATACGCTAGGAAATATATTACTCTGGTATTGGCATTTTAACGCTTGTATTTGCGTATATTACTGCAATATGTCTCATTTCAAACGAATTTGTATCAACATCTGAACATATTTTTGGAGTCCTACAACTTTTTAGTACAATACGCTAAGAAATATATAACTCAGGTATTGGCCTTTTAACGCTTGTATTTGCGTATATTGCTGCATTATGTCTCAATTTAAACGAATTTGAATCAATATCTGAACATATTTAATGGTGGCTTATATATCTTTTTGGTGCAATACGCTAGGAAATATATTACTCTGGTATTGGCATTTTAACGCTTGTATTTGCGTATATTACTGCAATATGTCTCATTTCAAACGAATTTGTATCAACATCTGAACATATTTTATGGAGTCCTATAACTTTTTAGTGCAATACGCTAAGAAATATATTACTCTGGTATTTGCATTTTAACGCTTGTATTTGGGTATATAACTGCAATATGTCTCATATTTTTCCTCTCGTATTGGCATTTTAACGCTTGTATTTGCGTATATTACTGCAATATGTCTCATTTGAAACGAATTTGAATCAGTTGATCCGTAAATATTTTACGGGGTCCTATAACTTTTGGGTGCAATACGCTAGGAAATATATTACTCTGGTATTGGCATTTTAACGCTTGTATTTGCGTATATTAGTGCAATATGTCTCATTTCAAACGAATTTGTATCAACAACTGAACATATTTTATGGAGTTCTATAACTTTTTAGTGCAAGACGCTAAGAAATATATTACTCTGGTATTGGCATTTTAACGCTTGTATTTGCGTATATTACTGCAATATGTCTCATTTCAAACGAATTTGTATCAACATCTGAACATATTTTATGGAGTCCTACAACTTTTTAGTACAATACGCTAAGAAATATATAACTCAGGTATTGGCCTTTTAACGCTTGTATTTGCGTATATTGCTGCATTATGTCTCAATTTAAACGAATTTGAATCAATATCTGAACATTTTTAATGGTGAACTATAACTTTTTACTACAATACGCTAAGAAATATATTACTCAGGTATTGGCATTTTAACGCTTGTATTTGCGTATATTACAGAAATATGTCTCATTTGAAACGAATTTGAATCAATATCTGAACATATTTAATGGTGGCCTATAACTTTTTGGTGCAATACGCTAGGAAATATATTACTCTGGTATTGGCATTTTAACGCTCGTATTTGCGTATATAAGTGCAATATATCTCATTTCAAACCAATTTGTATCAACATCTGAACATATTTTATGGAGTCTTATAACTTTTTAGTGCAATACGCTAGGAAATATATTACTCTAGTATTGGCCTTTTAACGCTTGTATTTGCGTATATTATTGCAATATGTCTCATTTGAAACGAATTTGAATCAATATCTGAACATATTTAATGGTGGCCTATAACTTTTTAGTACAATACGCTAAGTTATATATTACTCAGGTATTGGCATTTTAACGCTTGTATTTGCGTATATTACTGCTATATGTCTCATTTGAAACGAATTTGAATCAATATCTGAACATTTTTAATGGTGAACTATAACTTTTTAGTACAATACGCTAAGAAATAAATTACTCAGGTATTGGCATTTTAACGCTTTCTATTTGAGTATATTAGTGCAATATGTCTCAATTGAAACGAATTTGAATCAATATCTGAACATATTTTATGGAGTCCTATAACTTTTTAGTGCAAGACGCTAAAAAATATATTACTCTGGTAGTGGCATTTTAACGCTTGTATTTGCGTATATTAGTGCAATATGTCTCACTTCAAACGAATTTGTATCAACAACTGAACATATTTTATGGAGTCCTATAACTTTTTAGTGCAATACGCTAGGAAATATATTACTCTGGTATTGGCATTTTAACGCTTGTATTTGCGTATATTAGTGCAATTTGTGTCATTTGAAACAAATATGTATCAACATCTGTACATATTTTATGGAGTCCTATAACTTTTTAGTGCAATACGCTAAGAAATATATTACTCTGGTATTGGCATTTTTACGCTTGTATTTGCGTATATAACTGCAATATGTCTCGTTTCAAACGAATTTGTATCAACAACTGAACATATTTTATGATGTCCTATAACTTTTTAGCGCAATACGCTAAGAAATATATTACTCTGGTATTGGCATCTTAACGCTTGTATTTGCGTATATTACTGCAATATGTCTCATTTCAAACGAATTTGTATCAACAACTGAACATATTTTATGGAGTCCTATAACTTTTTAGTGCAATACGCTAAGAAATATATTACTCTGGTATTGGCATTTTAACGCTTGTATTTGCGTATATTACTGCAATATGTCTCAATTGAAACGAATTTGAATCAATATCTGAACATTTTTAAAGGTGAACTATAACTTTTTAGTGCAATACGCTAAGAAATATATATATTTCAGGTATTGGCATTTTGACGCTTGTATTTGTGTATATTACTGAAATATGTCTCATTTGAAACGAATTTGAATCAATTTCTGAACATATTTTATGGAGTCCTATAACTTTTTAGTGCAAGACGCTAAAAAATATATTACTCTGGTATTGGCATTTTAACTTTTGTATTTGCGTATATTACTGCAATATGTCTCATATGAAACGAATTTGAATCAATTGATCCGTAAATATTTTACGGGGTCCTATAACTTTTTGGTGCAATACGCTAGGAAATATATTACTCTGTTATTGGCATTTAAACGCTTGTATTTGCGTATATTAGTGCAATATGTCTCATTTCAAACGAATTTGTATCAACAACTGAACATATTTTATGGAGTCCTATAACTTTTTAGTGCAAGACGCTTAGAAATATATTACTCTGGTATTGGCATTTTAACGCTTGTGTTTGCGTATATTATTGCAATATGTCTCTTTTTAAACGAATTTGAATCAATATCTGAACATTTTTAATGGTGGCCTATAACTTTTTAGCACAGTACGCTAAGAAATATATTTCTCAGGTATTGGCATTTTAACGCTTGTATTTGCGTATATTACTGCAATATGTCTCATTTCAAACGAATTTGTATCAACATCTGAACATATTTTATGGAGTCCTATAACTTTTTAGTGCAATACGCTAAGAAATATATTACTCTGGTATTGGCATTTTTACGCTTGTATTTGCGTATATTAGTGCAATATGTCTCATTTGAAACGAATTTGAATCAATATCTGAACATATTTTATGGGGTCCTATAACTTTTTGGTGCAATACGCTAGGAAATATATTACTCTGGTATTGGCATTTCATCGCTTGTATTTGCGTATATTACTTAAAAATGTCTCATTTCAAACGAATTTGTATCAACATCTGAACATATTTTACGGAGTCCTATAACTTTTTATTGCAATACGCTAAGAAATATATTACTCTGGTATTGGCATTTTAACGCATGTATTTGCGTATATTACTGCAATATGTCTCATTTGAAACGAATTTGAATCAATATCTGAACATAATTTATGGAGTCCTATATCTTTTTGGTACAATACGCTAAGAAATATATTACTCAGGTATTGGCCTTTTAACGCTTGTATTTGCGTATATTACTGCAATATGTCGCAATTGAAACGAATTTGAATCAATATCTGAACATTTTTAATGGTGAACTATAACTTTTTAGTACAATACGCTAAGAAATATATTACTCAGGTATTGGCATTTTAACGCTTGTATTTGCGTATATTACTGAAACATGTCTCATTTAAAACGAATTTGAATCAATATCTGAACATATTTTACTGGGTACTATAACTTTTTGGTGCAATACGCTAGGAAATATATTACTCTGATATTGGCATTTTAACGCTTGTATTTGCGTATATTACTGCAATATGTCTCATTTAAAACGAATTTGAATCAATATCTGAACATATTTTAAGGGGTCCTATAACTTTTTGGTGCAATACGCTAGGAAATATATTACTCTGGTATTGGCATTTTAACGCTTGTATTTGCGTATATTACTGCAATATGTCTCATTTCAAACGAATTTGAATCAACAACTGAACATATTTTATGGAGTCCTATAACTTTTTAGTGCAATACGCTAAGAAATATATTACTCTGGTATTGGCATTTTAACGCTTGTATTTGCGTATATTACTGCGATATGTCTCATTTCAAACAAATTTGTATCAACAACTGAACATATTTTATGGAGTCCTATAACTTTTTAGTGCAATACGCTAACAAATATATTACTCTGGTATTGGCATTTTAACGCTTGTATTTGCGTATATTACTGCAATATGTCTCATTTGAAACGAATTTGAATCAATATCTGAACATTTTTAATGGTGAACTATAACTTTTTAGTACAATACGCTAAGTTATATATTACTCAGGTATTGGACTTTTAACGCTTGTATTTGCGTATATTACTGCAATATGTCTCATTTGAAACGAATTTGAATCAATATCTGAACATTTTTAATGGTGAACTATAACTTTTTAGTACAATACGCTAAGAAATAAATTACTCAGGTATTGCCATTTTAACGCTTGTATTTGCATATATTACTGAAATATGTCTCATTTAAAACGAATTTGAATCAATATATGAACATTTTTATTGGTGGCCTATAAGTTTTTAGTACAATACGCTAAGAAATATATTACTCAGGTATTGGCATTTTAACGATTGTATTTGAGTATATTAGTGCAATATGTCTCATTTGAAACGAATTTGAATCAATATCTGAACATAATTTATGAAATCCTATAACTGTTAAGTGCAAGACGCTAAGAAATATATTACTCTGGTATTGGCATTTTAACGCTTGTATTTGCGTATATAACTGCAATATGTCTCATAAATTCCTCTCGTATTGGCATTTAATCGCTTGTATTTGCGTATATTACTGCAATTTGTCTCATTTGAAACGAATTTGAATCAATATCTGAACATATTTTAAGGGGTCCTACAACTTTTTGGTGCAATACGCTAGGAAATATATTACTCTGGTATTGGCATTTTAACGCTTGTATTTGCGTATATTACTGTAATATGTCTCATTTCAAACGAATTTGTATCAACAACTGAACATATTTTATGGAGTCCTATAACTTTTTAGTGCAATACGCTAAGAAATATATTACTCTGGTATTGGCATTTTAACGCTTGTATTTGCGTATATTACTGCAATATGTCTCATTTCAAACGAATTTGTATCAACAACTGAACATATATTATGGAGTCCTATAACTTTTTAGTGCAATACGCTAACAAGTATATTACTCTGGTATTGGCATTTTAACGCTTGTATTTGCGTATATTACTGCAATATGTCTCATTTGAAACGAATTTGAATCAATATCTGAACATTTTTAATGGTGAACTATAACTTTTTAGTACAATACGCTAAGAAATATATTACTCAGGTATTGGCATTCTAACGCTTGTATTTGAGTATATTAGTGCAATATGTCTCATTTGACACGAATTTGAATCAATATCTGAACAGATTTTATGGAGTCCTATAACTTTTTAGTGTAAGACGCAAAGAAATATATTACTCAGGTATTGGCATTTTAACGCTTGTATTTGCGTATATTAGTGCAATATGTCTCATTTCAAACGAATTTGTATCAACATCTGAACATATTTTATGGAGTCCTATAACTTTTTAGTGCAATACGCTAAGAAATATATAACTCAGGTATTGGCATTTTGACGCTTGTATTTGTGTACATTACTGAAATATGTCTCATTTAAAATGAATTTGAATCAATATCTGAACATATTTTATGGGGTCTTATAACTCTTTGGTGCAATACGCTAGGAAATATATTACTCTGGTATTGGCATTTTAACGCTTGTATTTGCGTATATTAGTGCAATATGTCTCATTTCAAACGAATTTGAATCAATATCTGAACATATTTAATTGTGGCCTATAACTTTTTAGTACAATACGCTCAGTTATATATTACTCAGGCATTGGCATTTTAATGCTTGTATTTGCGTATATTAGTGCAATATGTCTCTTTTTAAACGAATTTGAATCAATATATGAACATTTTTAATGGTGGCCTATAACTTTTTAGTACAGTACGCTAAGAAATATATTTCTCAGGTATTGGCATTGTAACGCTTGTATTTGCGTATATTACTGCAATATGTCTCATTTAAAACGAATTTGAATCAATATCTGAACATATTTTATTGGGTACTATAACTTTTTGGTGCAATACGCTAGGAAATATATTACTCGTATATTGGCCTTTTAACGCTTGTATTTGCGTATATTACTGCAATATGTCTCATTTGAAACGAATTTGAATCAATATCTGAACATATTTTATGGAGTCCTATAACTTTTTAGTGCAAGACGCTAAGAAATATATTACTCTGGTATTGGCATTTTAACGCTTGTATTTGCGTATATTAGTGCAATATGTCTCTTTTTAAACGAATTTGAATCAATATCTGAACATTTTTAATGGTGGCCTATAACTTTTTAGTACAATACGCTAAGAAATATATTTCTCAGGTATTGGCATTGTAACGCTTGTATTTGCGTATATTACTGCAATATGTCTCATTTAAAACGAATTTGAATCAATATCTGAACATATTTTATGGGTTCCTATAACTTTTTGGTGCAATACGCTAGGAGATATATTACTCTGGTATTGGCATTTTAACGCTTGTATTTGCGTATATTAGTGCAATATGTCTCATTTCAAACGAATTTGTATCAACATCTGAACATATTTTATGGAGTCCTATAACTTTTTAGTGCAATACGCTAGGGAATATATTACTCTGGTATTGGCATTTTAACGCTTGTATTTGCGTATATTACAGCAATATGTCTCATTTGAAACGAATTTGAATCAATTGATCTGTACATATTTTATGTGGTCCTATAACTTTTTGGTGCAATACGCTAGGAAATATATTACTCTGGTATTGGCATTTTAACGCATGTATTTACGTATATTACTGCAATTTGTCTCATTTGAAACGAATTTGAATCAATATCTGAACATATTTAATGGTGGCCTATAACTTTTTGGTGCAATACGCTAGGAAATATATTAATCTGGTATTGGCATTTTAACGCTTGTATTTACGTATATAAGTGCAATATATCTCATTTCAAACGAATTTGAATCAACATCTGTACATATTTAATGGTGGCCTATAACTTTTTAGTACAATACGCTAAGTTATATATCACTCAGTTATTGGCCTTTTAACGCTTGTATTGCGTATATTACTGCAATATGTCTCATTTGAAACGAATTTGAATCAATATCTGAACATTTTTAATGGTGAACTATAACTTTTTAGTACAATACGCTAAGAAATATATTACTCAGGTATTGGCATTTTAACCATGTATTTGCGTATATTACTGAAATATGTCTCATTTAAAACGAATTTGAATCAATATCTGAACATATTTTATTGGGTACTATAACTTTTTGGTGCAATACGCTAGGAAATATATTACTCTGGTATTGGCATTTTAACGCTTGCAATTAAGTATACTACTGCAATATGTCTCATTTCAAACGAATTTGTATCAACATCTGAACATATTTTATGGAGTCCTATAACTTTTTAGTGCAATACGCTACGAGATATATTACTCTGGTATTGGCATTTTAACGCTTGTATTTGCGTATATTACTGCAATATGTCTCATTTCAAACGAATTTGTATCAACAACTGAACATATTTTATGGAGTCCTATAACTTTTTAGTGCAATACGCTAACAAATATATTACTCTGGTATTGGCATTTTAACGCTTGTATTTGCGTATATTACTGCAATATGTCTCATTTGAAACGAATTTGAATCAATATCTGAACATTTTTAATGGTAGCCTATAACTTTTTAGTACAATACGCTAAGAAATATATTACTCAGGTATTGGCATTTTAACGCTTGTATATGATTATATTAGTGCAATATGTCTCATTTGAAACGAATTTGAATCAATATCAGAACATATTTTATGGAGTCCTATAACTTTTTAGTGCAAGACGCTAAGAAATATATTACTCAGGTATTGGCATTTTAACGCTTGTATTTGCGTATATTAGTGCAATATGTCTCATTTCAAACGAATTTGTATCAACATCTGAACATATTTTATGGGGTCCTATAACGTTTTAGCGCAATACGCTAGGAAATATATTACTCTGGTTTTGGCATTTTAACGCTTGTATTTGCGTATATTACTGCAATTTGTCTCATTTTAAACGAATTTGAATCAATATCTGAACATATTTAATGGTGGCCTATAACTTTTTGGTGCAATACGCTAGGAAATATATTACCCTGGTATTGGCATTTTAACGCTTGTATTTGTGTATATAAGTGCAATATATCTCATTTGAAACGAATTTGAATCAATATCTGAATATTTTTAATGGCGAACTATAACTTTTTAGTACAATACGCTAAGAAATATATTACTCAGGTATTGGCATTTTCACGCTTGTATTTGCGTATATTACTGAAATATGTCTCATTTTAAACGAATTTGAATCAATATCTGAACATATTTAATGGTGGCCTATAACTTTTTGGTGCAATACGCTAGGAAATATATTACTCTGGTATTGGCATTTTAACGCTTGTATTTGTGTATATAAGTGCAATATATCTCATTTGAAACGAATTTGAATCAATATCTGAACATTTTTAATGGCTAACTATAACTTTTTAGTACAATACGCTAAGAAATATATTACTCTGATATTGGCATTTTAACGTTTGTATTTGCGTATATTACTGCAATTTGTCTCATTTGAAACGAATTTGAATCAATATCTGAACATATTTAATGGTGGCCTATAACTTTTTGGTGCAATACCCTAGGAAATATATTACCCTGGTATTGGCATTTTAACGCTTGTATTTGCTTATATAAGTGCAATATATCTCATTTCAAACGAATTTGTATCAACATCTGAACATATTTAATGGTGGCCTATAACTTTTTAGTGCAATACGCTAGGAAATATATTACTCTGGTATTGGCATTTTAACGCTTGTATTTGCGTATAATACTGCAATATGTCTCATTTGAAACGAATTTGAATCAATATCTGAACATATTTAATGGTGGCCTATAACTTTTTAGTACAATACGCTAAGAAATATATTACTCAGGTTTTAGCATTTTAACGATTGTATTTGAGTATATTAGTGCAATATGTCTCATTTGAAACGAATTTGAATCAATATCTGAACATAATTTATGGAGTCCTATAACTTTTTAGTGCAAGACGCTAAGAAATATATTACTCTGGTATTGGCATTTTAACGCTTGTATTTGTGTATATAACTGCAATATGTCTCATAAATTCCTCTCGTATTGGCATTTAATCGCTTGTATTTGCGTATATTACTGCAATTTGTCTCATTTGAAACGAATTTGAATCAATATCTGAACATATTTAATGGTGGCCTATAACTTTTTGGTGCAATACGCTAGGAAATATATTACACTGGTATTGGCAATTTAACGCTTGTATTTGCGTATAATACTGCAATATGTTTTATTTGAAACGAATTTGAATCAATATCTGAACAGATTTTATGGAGTCCTATAACTTTTTAGTGCAATACGCTAAGAAATATATTACTCTGGTATTGGCATTTTTACGCTTGTATTTGCGTATATAACTGCAATATGTCTCGTTTCAAACGAATTTGAATCAACAACTGAACATATTTTATGGAGTCCTATAACTTTTTAGTGCAAGACGCTAAGAAATATATAACTCTGGTATTGGTATTTTAACGCTTGTATTTGCGTATATTATTGCAATATGTCTCTTTTTAAACGAATTTGAATCAATATCTGAACATTTTTAATGGTGGCCTATAACTTTTTAGCACAATACGCTAAGAAATATATTTCTCAGGTATTGGCATTTTAATGCTTGTATTTGCGTATATTACTGCAATATGTCTCATTTAAAACAAATTTACATCAATATCTGAACATATTTTATGGGGTCCTATAACTTTTTGGTGCAATACGCTAGGAAATATATTACTCTGGTATTGGCATTTTAACGCTTGTATTTGCGTATATTACTGCAATATGTCTCATTTCAAACGAATTTGTATCAACATCTGAACATATTTTATGGAGTCCTATAACTTTTTAGTGCAAAACGCTAAGAAATATATTACTCTGGTATTGGCATTTTCACGCTTGTATTTGCGTATAATACTGCAATATGTCTCATTTGAAACGAATTTGAATCAATATCTGAACATATTTAATGGTGGCCTATAACTTTTTAGTACAATACGCTTAGAAATATATTACTCAGGTATTGGCATTTTAACGCTTGTATTTGCGTACATTACTGAAATATGTCTCATTTAAAACAAATTTGAATCAATATCTGAACATATTTTATTGGGTCCTATAACTTTTTAGTACAATACGCTAAGAAATATATTACTCTGATATTGGCATTTTAACGTTTGTATTTGCGTATATTACTGCAATTTGTCTCATTTGAAACGAATTTGAATCAATATCTGAACATATTTAATGGTGGCCTATAACTTTTTGGTGCAATACCCTAGGAAATATATTACCCTGGTATTGGCATTTTAACGCTTGTATTTGCGTATATAAGTGCAATATATCTCATTTCAAACGAATTTGTATCAACATCTGAACATATTTAATGGTGGCCTATAACTTTTTAGTGCAATACGCTAGGAAATATATTACTCTGGTATTGGCATTTTAACGCTTGTGTTTGCGTATATTACTGCAATATGTCTCAGTTCAAACGAATTTGTATCAACAACTGAACATATTTTATGGAGTCCTATAACTTTTTAGTGCAATACGCTAGGAAATATATTACTCTGGTATTGGCATTTAAACGCTTGTATTTAAGTATATTAGTGCAATTTGTGACATTTGAAACGAATAAGTATCAACATCTGAACATATTTTATGGAGTCCTATAACTTTTTAGTGCAATACGCTAAGAAATATATTACTCTGGTATTGGCATTTTTACGCTTGTATTTGCGTATATAACTGCAATATGTCTCGTTTCAAACGAATTTGTATGAACAACTGAACATATTTTATGGAGTCCTATAACTTTTTAGCGCAATACGCTAAGAAATATATTACTCTGGTATTGGCATCTTTACGCTTGTATTTTCGTATATTACTGCAATATGTCTCATTTCAAACGAATTTGTGTCAACAACTGAACATATTTTATTGAGTCCTATAACTTTTTAGTGCAATACGCTAAGAAATATATTACTCTGGTATTGGCATTTTAACGCTTGTATTTGCGTATATTACTGCAATATGTCTCAATTGAAACGAATTTGAATCAATATCTGAACAGTTTTAAAGGTGAACTATAACTTTTTAGTGCAATACGCTAAGAAATATATATATATCTCAGGTATTGTCATTTTGACGCTAGTATTTGTGTATATTACTGAAATATGTCTCATTTGAAACGAATTTGAATCAATTTCTGAACATATTTTATGGAGTCCTATAACTTTTTAGTGCAAGACGCTAAAAAATATATTACTCTGGTATTGGCATTTTAACTTTTGTATTTGCGTATATTACTGCAATATGTCTCATATGAAACGAATTTGAATCAATTGATCCGTAAATATTTTACGGGGTCCTATAACTTTTTCGTGCAATAAGCTAGGAAATATATTACTCTGGTATTGGCATTTAAACGCTTGTATTTAAGTATATTAGTGCAATTTGTGTCATTTGAAACGAATAAGTATCAACATCTGAACATATTTTATGGAGTCCTATAACTTTTTAGTGCAATACGCTAAGAAATATATTACTCTGGTATAAGCATTTTTACGCTTGTATTTGCGTATATAACTGCAATATGTCTCGTTTCAAACGAATTTGTATGAACAACTGAACATATTTTATGGAGTCCTATAACTTTTTAGCGCAATACGCCAAAAAATATATTACTCTGGTATTGGCATTTTAACTTTTGTATTTGCGTATATTACTGCAATATGTCTCATATGAAACGAATTTGAATCAATTGATCCGTAAATATTTTACGGGGTCCTATAACTTTTTGGTGCAATAAGCTAGGAAATACATTACTCTGGTATTGGCATTTCATCGCTTGTATTTGCGTATATTACTTAAAAATGTCTCATTTCAAACGAATTTGTATCAACATCTGAACATATTTTATGGAGTCCTATAACTTTTTAGTGCAATACGCTAAGAAATATGTTACTCTGGTATTGGCATTTTAACGCTTGTATTTGCGTATATTACTGCAATATGTCTCATTTGAAACGAATTTGAATCAATATCTGAACATAATTTATGGAGTCCTATAACTTTTTAGTACAATACGCTAAGAAATATATTACTCAGGTATTGGCCTTTTAACGCTTGTATTTGCGTATATTACTGCAATATGTCTCAATTGAAACGAAATTGAATCAATATCTGAACATTTTTAATGGTGAACTATAACTTTTTAGTACAATACGCTAAGAAATATATTACTCAGGTATTGGCATTTTAACGCTTGTATTTGCGTATATTACTGAAATATGTCTCATTTAAAACGAATTTGAATCAATATCTGAAAATATTTTACTGGGTACTATAACTTTTTGGTGCAATACGCTAGGAAATATATTACTCTGATATTGGCATTTTAACGCTTGTATTTGCGTATATTAGTGCAATATGTCTCATTTCAAACGAATTTGTATCAACATCTGAACATATTTTATGGAGTCCTATAACTTTTTAGTGCAATACGCTAGGAAATATATTACTCTGGTATTGGCATTTTAACGCTTGTATTTGCGTATATTACTGCAATTTGTCTCATTTGAAACGAATTTGAATCAATATCTGAACATATTTAATGGTGGCCTATAACTTTTTGGTGCAATACGCTAGGAAATATATTACTCTGGTATTGGCATTTTAACGCTTGTATTTGCGTATATAAGTGCAATATATCTCATTTCAAACCAATTTGTATCAACATCTGTACATATTTAATGGTGGCCTATAACTTTTTAGTACAATACGCTAAGTTATATATCACTCAGGTATTGGCCTTTTAACGCTTGTATTTGCGTATATTACTGCAATATGTCTCATTTGAAACGAATTTGAATCAATATCTGAACATTTTTAATGGTGAACTATAACTTTTTAGTACAATACGCTTAGAAATATATTACTCAGGTATTGGCATTTTAACGCTTGTATTTGCGTATATTACTGAAATATGTCTCATTTAAAACGAATTTGAATCAATATCTGAACATATTTTATTGGGTACTATAACTTTTTGGTGCAATACGCTAGGAAATATATTACTCTGGTATTGGCATTTTAACGCTTGCAATTAAGTATACTACTGCAATATGTCTCATTTCAAACGAATTTGTATCAACATCTGAACATATTTTATGGAGTCCTATAACTTTTTAGTGCAATACGCTACGAGATATATTACTCTGGTATTGGCATTTTAACGCTTGTATTTGCGTATATTAGTGCAATATGTCTCATTTCAAACGAATTTGTATCAACATCTGAACATATTTTATGGAGTCCTATAACTTTTTAGTGCAATACGCTAAGAAATATATAACTCAGGTATTGGCATTTTGACGCTTGTATTTGTGTATATTACTGAAATATGTCTCATTTAAAATGAATTTGAATCAATATCTGAACATATTTTATGGGGTCTTATAACTCTTTGGTGTAATACGCTAGGAAATATATTACTCTGGTATTGGCATTTTAACGCTTGTATTTGCGTATATAACTGCAATATGTCTCATAAATTCCTCTCGTATTGGCATTTAATCGCTTGTATTTGCGTATATTACTGCAAATTGTCTCATTTGAAACGAATATGAATCAATATCTGAACATAATTAATGGTGGCCTATAACTTTTGGGTTCAATACGCTAGGAAATATATTACTCTGGTATTGGCATTTTAACGCTTGTATTTGCGTATATAAGTGCAATATATCTCATTTCAAACGAATTTGAATCAATATCTGAACATATTTAATGGTGGCCTATAACTTTTTAGTACAATACGCTAAGTTATATATTACTCAGGTATTGGCCTTTTAACGCTTGTATTTGCGTATATTAGTGCAATATGTCTCTTTTTAAACGAATTTGAATCAATATCTGAATCTTTTTAATGGTGGCCTATAACTTTTTAGTACAATACGCTAAGAAATATATTTCTCAGGTATTGGCATTGTAACGCTTGTATCTGCGTATATTACTGCAATATGTCTCATTTAAAACGAATTTGAATCAATATCTGAACATATTTTAAGGGGTCCTATAACTTATTGGTGCAATACGCTAGGAAATATATTACTCTGATATTGGCATTTTAACGCTTGTATTTGCGTATATTACTGCAATATGTCTCATTTCAAACGAATTTGTATCAACAACTGAAAATATTTTATGGAGTCCTATAACTTTTTAGTGCAATACGCTAAGAAATATATTACTCTGGTATTGGCATTTTAACGCTTGTATTTGCGTATATTACTGCAATATGTCTCATTTCAAACGAATTTGTATCAACAACTGAACATATTTTATGGAGTCCTATAACTTTTTAGTGCAATACGCTAACAAATATTTTACTCTGGTATTGGCATTTTAACGCTTGTATTTGCGTATATTACTGCAATATGTCTCATTTGAAACGAATTTGAATCAATATCTGAACATTTTTAATGGTGAACTATAACTTTTTAGTACAATACGCTAAGTTATATATTACTCAGGTATTGGCCTTTTAACGCTTGTATTTGCGTATATTACTGCAATATGTCTCATTTGAAACGAATTTGAATCAATATCTGAAAATTTTTAATGGTGAACTATAACTTTTTAGTACAATACGCTAAGAAATAAATTACTCAGGTATTGCCATTTTAACGCTTGTATTTGCGTATATTACTGAAATATGTCTCATTTAAAACGAATTTGAATCAATATATGAACATTTTTATTGGTGGCCTATAACTTTTTAGTACAATACGCTAAGAAATATATTACTCAGGTATTGGCATTTTAACGCTTGTATTTGAGTATATTAGTGCAATATGTCTCATTTGAAACGAATTTGAATCAATATCTGAACAGATTTTATGGAGTCCTATAACTTTTTAGTGCAAGACGCAAAGAAATATATTACTCAGGTATTGGCATTTCAACGCTTGTATTTGAGTATATTAGTGCAATATGTCTCATTTGAAACGAATTTGAATCAATATCTGAACATATTTTATGGAGTCCTATAACTTTTTAATGCAAGACGCTAAGAAATATATTACTCTGGTATTGGCATTATAACGCTTGTATTTGCGTATATTAGTGCAATATATGTCTCTTTTTAAACGAATTTGAATCAATATATGAACATTTTTAATGGTGGCCTATAACTTTTTAGTACAATACGCTAAGAAATATATTTCTCAGGTATTGGCATTGTAACGCTTGTATTTGCGTATATTATTGCAATATGTCTCATTTAAAACGAATTTGAATCAATATCTGATAGGTAGGTAGGATTAAAATTTAAAGGCGTATCAGCCTCTTGGGCTATTCACGCCATAAACTATACTATGAAAGAAACTAACTAAATATATGTTATGTAAAAATAAAATTGTAAACTTAATATCTATTCAATGTAAAATATTAATAAATGTATATATAAATAAATAAAATGTACAGGTTAAAAATTGTAAAAGTAAATGATATTGTAAAATGTTATTGAGTGCTAAAACGTGTATAAATAATATAATGACAAAGCTAGCACTTTTAAATAAAGGCAAATAGACCTGTATTCCTGAGGAACAGGACGACTCTGTCAATGAGTGTCGAATGGTCACCAAGGGCCACCGACAGGTCAAGTGACAGACCCGCCCTGTTTCGTTGCTCGGTAAACTGGGAGCACTCCAACAAAAAGTGCGCCACTGTCAAAGCAGTGTCACACGTTTCGCACATCGGAGCCTCCTCACGGCGCAGAACATGACCATGCGTCCACCAGGTGTGCCCTATCCGGAGTCTCGCCACAGCGACCTCCTCCTTTCGGGATGCCCTATGGGAAGAATCCCATGGCCTCACGTTGTGCTTAACATTTTTAAGCTTGTTAGATACTATATGACTCCACCTTTCCTGCCACTGATTCATGATCAGATGCTTAAAATGACCTTTGAGGTCATCAGCAAGCACCCGAGTATAATCAATGGTGGCCTTAGACAAAGCTCGCTTAGCTGCTGCATCAGCTGCTTCGTTCCCGCGAATACCAACATGACTCGGTACCCAAATAAAGCGCACGATAGACCCTTTTGACTATAATGTCATCAAGGTTGCTTGTATCTGTTGCAAGAGAGGATGTTTGGGGTACAAAGAATCAATCGCTTTCAAAGCGCTCATCGAGTCCGACACAATAACAAAAGAATTACGTGCGAGTCTAGAAATATAGAGAAGTGCTTGGTAGAGTGCATACAACTCTGCCGTGTATACGGACGAGAGTTTGTGAAGTCGAAACTCACATGCACCTCTTGCCGATATAAAAGCACATGCAACCCTGTCGTTACTCTTCGAACCGTCGGTGTAAATGCGAATCCATTGCCGATAGTTGGCAATGATTCGAGCAAACTCACGTTGGAACAGAATGGGTGGAGTAGCGGAACGATCCAGCTTTGAAAGCGCATAGTTGCTATTCGGACGGGAAAATGTCCAAGGTGGAAAGGGGCTGAAAGAAGTGTCTGGGGTTGAAGGAAGTTCAAAATTAACCTCTCCAAAAGTATTGCGAGATCTGATAGAAAAGGAACCCACCGAACGAGCCCTTCTGTCATAAATCTCCGCAAACTGTTGACCAAAGACAGTGTCAAAAACCAGGTGATATGGTTTCAACTTCATGGCTGCCGTGTAGTTCATGGTCAAAAGCCTGCGACGATCATACAGAGAAGGCTCGCCAGCTTCGCACAATAAACTTGGTATTGGGCTGGTACGAAAAGCACCAGTAGCAAGACGAATACCAGTATGGTGTATCGTATCAATGGTTTTGATAACGGATGGCCTGGCAGACGCGTAAGCGATACAACCATAGTCCAGCTTGGAGCGTATCAAAGCCCGATACAGGCGCAGCATAGAAATTCTATCGGCACCCCACGATTTGGAAGAAAGAACTCGCAATAGATTTAGAGAAAGCCGACATTTTGCCTTCAAAGCCACAAGATGGGCACGCCAGTTAAGCTTCTTGTCAAATAGAAGACCAAGAAAACGGGCAGTTTCCACAAATGGAAGATCAGTACCGTTGAGAGAGAGAACAGGATCTAAGTGAAGGTGACGGCGTTGACAGAAGTGAATGCACTCTGTCTTGGCCGCAGAAAATACGAAACCTTGCTCGGTAGCCCAGGTATGAAGACGATTGATTGTTAACTGCAGCTGACGCTCTATGGAAGCTATATTGCGAGAACTGCAGAAAATTGCCAAGTCGTCCACGTACAAGGAACCCAGCACAGGTGATCAAATACACTGTGCAACACCGTTGATGGCCACAGCAAACAACGTGACACTCAGAATAGACCCTTGCGGTACTCCGTTTTCTTGAGTAAAAATGTTGGAGAGGTCATTTCCCACACGAACTTGAAACTTCCTTAAGGAAAGAAAGCTTTCAAGAAATATGGGAAGATTACCTCTCAAGCCCCAGGAGTGTAAAATGCGCATAATACCAAAACGCCAAGTGGTATCATAGGCCCGGGCAATATCAAAAAACACAGCTACCATATGTTGCTTGTTGAGAAAAGCATCCCGGATGGTTGATTCAAGTCTTATCAGGTGGTCTGCAGTGGAACGGAAACGGCGGAAGCCGCACTGGATGTTATCCAACAGGTTGTTTGATTCCAGGAACCAAACAAGACGCCTGTTGATCATGCGTTCCATGAGCTTGCAGACACAACTGGTAAGCGAGACTGGGCGATAGCTAGATGGCAGTGTTTTGTCTTTTCCAGGCTTTGGGATTGGTACAATAATCGCATCACGCCATGGTGTTGGGCAGATACCGGAAAACCAAATGCGATTATACATTTGTAAAAGAAATGTTTTTCCAGCAGGATTCAAATGGCGAAGCATCTGGTAGTGAATAGAATCCGGTCCAGGAGCACTGTCGTGAGAATCTGAAATCGCACTTTCAAGTTCATCCACGCTGAAAGAAAGATTGTAGATTTCGTCGCCCGGCGAAACAAAATTGAGACATTGACGTTCCAAGATTGATTTACGAGCGAGGAACTCAGCTGGATAGTGATTGGAACTTGAAGTATCCGCGAAAGTGGATGCTATAATATTAGCAACATCAGACCGACAGGTAATGACATTGCCATTGATTTTTAGGCCAGAAACAGTGCTAGATTTTGAGCGGCCAGATATTTTTCTGACCTTCTCCCATACTTTAGAAACTGGAGTGGAGGTTGTAATGGAAGAAATGTATTTCTGCCATGACGCTTTCTTACTCTTCCGAACAATTCTTCTAGCTTTTGCCTTGGCTTGGAAGTAATGGATCATATTCTCGGTGGTTGGAAATCGCCTGAAATGGCGAAAAGTACGTCGTTTTCCTCGGATAGCAATCTTGCACTCATCGTTCCACCAGGGAACGGGTATTCTATTAGAATGAATAGGTGTTAGAGGAATACTCTGTTGTTCAGCAGACTTGATTGCATCCGTGAAATACCGAACATGGCCGTCCGCGTCAACGAAATCATTTTCACCAAATACGGCCAACTCCGAGAACAGATTCCAATCTGCTCGCTTTAAAGCCCATTTCGGACAACGAGCATCAGAATCTGAGCTCTGCAAAACTTTCAGAATGATCGGAAAGTGGTCACTTTGATGCAAGTCTGAGTGTACATGCCACTCAAACATTGGAGCTATTGCTGCAGAACAGATCGTTAGATCAATCGCAGTGAAAGATCTCCACGCGGCAGAAAAATGTGTCATGCTACCATCATTTAAGATGACATGTGTACTTGCGGTGAATAGGTGTTCCAAGCGTCTACCGCGTTGATTAATCGTACCTGATCCCCATTCAGGATTATGAGCGTTGAAATCGCCCATAAGAATGAATGGAGCAGGCAATTGATCAATCAATTCAACGATATCACGTATATCGACATTGTCGTTTGGAGGAAGATAGATAGAACATAAAGTGACCAGAAAAGGAATAGCAACACGGACAGCTACAGCTTGTAATTCAGAATTCAAAGCAATCTCCTCACAATACACATTTTCGCGAACCAGAATCGCTACTCCACCACGAGCTTGGCCATCAGTAGGCACATCAGTACGAAATACTGAGAAGCCTCGTAATGAAACAGCTCTGGTGTCTCGAAAATGCGTTTCTTGTAAGCATATGCAAGAGGGAGTCTGCTCGGCATTGAGAGCTTTAAATTCCTCAAAATGGCTGTAGAAACCATTACAATTCCATTGTAGTATGGGAGGCATTATTGAGATATGGAAGATATTTCTCGCTCTGACCTAGAAAGTTTTATAGTTGTTATTTCCATTGGAGAAGAAGATCTCGAAGAATGAGAACCCTTCTTTTTCGGAATTTTGGTGATGGCGGAACTTGAAACATTCGATGTTTCTCGAACCTCCATTGTTTGTTTTTTGGAAATAATTTTTGGCGAAGTGGAAGGACTTGCCTTTAAATGTGTAATTTTGATCTTCGGTTTGTTGCTAACTTTCGTCTTAGATTGACTTATAATTTTTGTTGATGGATTCAAGATTGATTTTAAATTTTGAGTAACACTAGATTTAGGACTGGTAATTTTAGCAACAGAAGGCAAAGTTGGAACAATTGTGGAAATAGTAGTTGAAGGAAGGCTATCGGTCTGAACGGCAATAGATTTTTTTATGACTGGTGTTGCAGCAATGGTTGCGAAAGAACGGTTAAAAACAGGACTAGCTTGCGTTTTGAATTTCTTCCGGGCATCGAAATATGAAAGTTTGTCTGTAATTTTGATTTCAATAATCCTTCTCTCCTCCTGATTGCGTGGACAATCGGAAAAGAAAGAAGGATGATTGCCAGAACAATTAACGCAATGGGCCGGACCTTTACACTCCTCGCCCAAATGCTCCTGCTCACTACACCGTGGACACACAGCCTGTGCGTCACAACGGGATGCAGTGTGCCCGAACTTTTGGCATTTGAAACAACGCATTGGCCGAGGAAAGTACGGTCTCACCGAACAACTGTGGAACCCAACTTTAATCCTTTCTGGAAGCTTATCCAGCGCGAAAGTCAAAACTACGGATGTGGTATTCTTTATCTCACCGTTTTTCTTGGTAGTAAGTCGTCGACAAGTAACTACACCTTGACTCGATAGCTCTCGCGTACACTCATCCATCTCAACATATAACAGGTCGTAACACGATATTACGCCCTGACACGTGTTGAGGGATTTGTGCGCTGTCACTACAATTGGCATGCCAAATAAAACGGTCGATTTTAATAATGCCTTCGTTTGAGTTGAATTTGCCGTTTCAACTAGGAGGGTACCATCGCGAAGCCGTTTGGTGGATTTTGGTTCTCCACCAGCCAACTCGTTCAGGGACCTCGCTAAGCCAAAACAAGAGACTTCAGAAATAGATTTTCCTTCTTCAGTCCTTTTAACAATAAGAAATTTGGGCGAAAATTTATTTTCGCCCTTCAGAAAACTTTCTCCCTCGTCCGATAACGGACGAGATCTTTTTGGGGGAGGGGCTCCCGGGGTTTTGATTTTGTTTGCCATAAACAAATAGAACGTTTCATCTCCTGGTCTCCCCACTCACCACGGAGCCACAATTTGGGACGTCACACCACAAACTGGTGTGATCGCCAGGGCTAACCAGGAGATATAGTCCCCCTCACCTGGCAATAAGCTTCAGAACGCTGCGAGCCACTCTCTCCAACGTCTAAAGACTTACCTCCAGGGTCGTGGGACTCACCTTACCGGCACAGTACGTAACGGCAAGCCGATTGGTCAGATAGGGTTAGTATCTGACCGCCCGTTTCGCAAGAATCCGAAGCCAAAGAGGTGTGTTGCGTTTAAGCTCAACCACCAGGATCATCTTCTCCTTCCTTACGGGTCTCCACGCACGGCAAACACGCGGGTGAGCAAAATAATAAGAAAGCAAAGTCCGCAGAAGATTGGCCCACTAATCTTCTGGTAAAAGTTCAGATGGAACAGTGTGTTTTTTACGAGGTACCTTCCTCGCCCATTGGTCGCCGCTTACGACCAGCAGAGGTGCTGCGGGTGAATTCTAACACCCACCCGCAGGGGGCTTATATACGCAAATACAAGCGTTAAAATGCCAATACGTGAGTAATATATTTCTTAGCGTATTGTACTAAAAAGTTATAGTTCACCATTAAAAATATTCAGATATTGATTCAAATTCGTTTCAAATGAGATATATTGCAGTAATATACGCAAATACAAGCGTTAAAAGGCCAACACCTGAGTAATATACTTCTTAGCGTATTGTACTAAAAAGTTATAGGACTTCATAAATTATGTTCAGATATTGATTCAAATTCGTTTCAAATGAGACATATTGCAGTAATATACGCAAATACAAGCGTTAAAATGCCAATACCTGAGTAATATATAACTTAGCGTATTGTACTAAAAAGTTATAGGCCACCATTAAATATGTTCAGATACTGATTCAAATTCGTTTCAAATGAGACATATTGCAGTAATATACACAAATACAAGTGTTAAAAGGCCAATACTAGAGTAATATATTTCCTAGCGTATTGCACTAAAAAGTTATAGGACTCCATAAACAATGTTCAGATGTTGATACAAATTCGTTTGAATTGAGATATATTGCACTTATATACGCAAATACAAGCGTTAAAATGCCAATACCAGAGTAATATGTTTCCTAGCGTATTGCACTAAAAAGTTATAGGACCCCATAAAATATGTACAGATCAATTCATTCAAATTCGTTTCAAATGAGACATATTGCTGTAATATACGCAAATACAAGCGTTAAAATGCCAATACCAGAGTAATATATTTCCTAGCGTATTGAACCAAAAAGTTATAGGCCACCATTAAATATGTTCAGATATTGATTCAAATTCGTTTTAAATGAGACAAATTGCAGTAATATACGCAAATAAAAGCGTTTATATGCCAATACGAGAGAAATATATGAGACATATTGCAGTTATATACGCAAATACAAGCGTTTAAATGCCAAAACCAGAGTAATATATTTCTTAGCGTGTTGCACTAAAAAGTTATAGGACTCCATAAAATATGTTCAGATATTGATTCAAATTCGTTTCAAATGAGACATATTGCAGTAATATACGCAAATACAAGCGTTAAATTGCCAATACCAGAGCAATATATTTCCTAGCGTATTGCACCAAAATGTTATAGGACTCAATAAAATATGTTCAGATGTTGATACAAATTCGTTTGAAATGAGACATATTGCAGTAATATAAGCAAATACAAGCGTTAAAATGCCAATACCAGAGTAATATATTTCCTAGCGTATTACACTAAAAAGTTATAGGACTCCATAAAATATGTTCAAATGTTGATACAAATTCGTTTGAAATGAGATATATTGCACTTATAAACGCAAATACAAGCGTTAAAATGCCAATACCAGAGTAATATATTTCCTAGCGTATTGCACCAAAAAGTTATAGGACCCCGTAAAATATGTACGGATCTATTGATTCAAATTCGTTTCAAATGAGACATATTGCAGTAATATACGCAAATAGAAGCGTTAAAATGCCAATACGAGAGGAATATATGAGACATATCGCAGTTATATACGCAAATACAAGCGTTAAAATGCCAATGCCAGAGTAATATATTTCTTAGCGTATTGCACTAAAAAGTTATAGGACTCCATAAAATATGTTCAGATGTTGATACAAATTCGTTTGAAATGAGACATATTGCAGTACTATACGCAAATACAAGCGTTAAAATGCCAATACCAGAGTAATATATTTCCAAGCGGATTGCACTAAAAAGTTATAGGACTCCATAAAATATGTTCAGATGTTGATTCAAATTCGTTTGAAATGAGACATATTGCAGTAGTATACTTAATTACAAGCGTTAAAATGCCAATACCAGAGTAATATATTTCCTAGCGTATTGCACTAAAAAGTTATAGGACCCAATAAAATATGTTCAGATATTGATTCAAATTCGTTTTAAATGAGACATATTTCAGTAATATACGCAAATACAAGCGTTAAAATGCCAATACCAGAGTAATATATTTCCTAGCGTATTGCACTAAAAAGTTATAGGACTCCATAAAATATGTTCAGATGTTGATACAAATTCGTTTGAAATGAGACATATTGCAGTAATATACGCAAATACAAGCGTTAAAATGCCTATACCAGAGTAATATATTTCTTAGCGTATTGCACTAAAGAGTTATAGGCCTCCATAAAATATGTTCAGATAAGGATACAAATTCGTTACAAATGCGACATATTGCAGTAATATCTGCAAATACAAGCGTTAAAATGCCTATACCAGTCTAATATATTTCTTAGCGTATTGCACTAAAAAGTTATAGGCCTCCATAAAATATGTTCAGATATTGATACAAATTCGTTTCAAATGAGACATATTGCTGCAAAATACGCAAATACAAGCGTTAACATGCCAATACCAGAGTAATATATTTCTTAGCGTATTGCACTAAAAAGTTATAGGCCTCCATAAAATATGTTCAGATATTGATACAAATTCGTATCAAATGAGACATATTGCTGTAATATACGCAAAAACAAGCGTTAAAATGCCAATACCAGAGTAATATTTTGCTTAGCGTATTGCACTTAAAAGTTATAGGCCTCAATAAAATATGTCAATAAAATTCGTTTCAAATGATACATTTTGCTGTAATATACGCAAATACAAGCGTTAAATTGCCAATACCAGAGTAATATATTTCCTAGCGTATTGCACTAAAAAGTTATAGGACTCCATAAAATATGTTCAGATGTTGATACAAATTCGTTTGAAATGAGACATATTCCAGTAATATATGCAAATACAAGCGTTAAAATGCCAATACAAGAGTAATATATTTCCTAGCGTATTGCACCAAAGAGTTATAAAACCCCATAAAATATGTTCAGATATTGATTCAAATTCATTTTAAATGAGACATATTTCAGTAATATACACAAATACAAGCGTCAAAATGCCAATACCTGAGTTATATATTTCCTAGCGTATTGCACCAAAAAGTTATAGGACCCCGTAAAATATGTACGGATCAATTGATTCAAATTCGTTTCAAATGAGACATATTGCAGTAATATACGCAAATACAAGCGTTAAAATGCCAATACGAGAGGAATATATGAGACATATTGCAGTTATATACGCAAATACAAGCGTTAAAATGCCAATACCAGAGTAATATATTTCTTAGCGTCTTGCACTTAAAAGTTATAGGACTCCATAAAATATGTTCAGATATTGATTCAAATTCGTTTCAATTGAGACATATTGCAGTAATATACGCTAATACAAGCGTTAAAATGCCAATACCAGAGTAATATATTTCCTAGCGTATTGCACTAAAAAGTTATAGGACTCCATAAAATATGTTCAGATATTGATTCAACTTCGTTTCAAATGAGACATATTGCAGTAATATACGCAAATAGAAGCGTTAAAATGCCAATACGAGAGGAATATATGAGACATATTGCAGTTATATACGCAAATACAAGCGTTAAAATGCCAAACCCTGAGTAATATATTTCTTAGCGTCCTGCACTAAAAAGTTATAGGACTCCATAAAATATGTTCAGATATTGATTCAAATTCGTTTCAAATGAGACATATTGCACTAATATACTCAAATACAAGTGTTAAAATGCCAATACCAGAGTAATATATTTCCTAGCGTCTTGCACCAAAAAGTTATAGGACCCAATAAAATATGTTCAGATATTGATTCAAATTCATTTTAAATGAGACATATTTCAGTAATATACTCAAATACAAGCGTTAAAATGCCAATAACTGAGTAATATATTTCTTAGCGTATTGTACTAAAAAGTTATAGTTCACCATTAAAAATGTTCAGATATTGATTCAAATTCGTTTCAAATGAGACATACTGCAGTAATATACGCAAATACAAGCGTTAAAATGCCAATATCAGAGTAATATATTTCCTAGCGTATTGCACCAAGAAGTTATAGGACCCAATAAAATATGTTCAGATATTGATTCAAATTCGTTTTTAATGAGACATATTTCAGTAATATACGCAAATACAAGCATGAAAATGCCAATACCTGAGTAATAATTTTCTTAGCGTATTGTACTAAAAAGTTATAGTTCACCATTAAAAATGTCCAAATATTGATTCAAATTCGTTTCAAATGAGACATATTGCAGTAATATACGCAAACACAAGCGTTAAAAGGCCAATACCTGAGTAGTATATTTCTTAGCGTATTGTACTAAAAAGTTATAGGACTCCATAAATTATGTTCAGATATTGATTCAAATTTGTTTCAAATGAGACATATTGCAGTAATATACGCAAATACAAGCGTTAAAGTGCCAATACCTGAGTTATATATTTCTTAGCGTTTTGTACTAAAAAGTTATAGTTCACCATTAAAAATGTTCAGATATTGATTCAAATTCGTTTCAAATGAAACATATTGCAGTAATATACGCAAATACAAGCGTTAAAATGCCAATATACGAGTAATATATTTCCTAGCGTATTGCACCAAAAAGTTATAGTACCCAATAAAATATGTTCAGATATTGATTCAAATTCGTTTTAAATGAGACATATTTCAGTAATATACGCAAATACAAGCGTTAAAATGCCAATACCTGAGTAATATATTTCTTAGCGTATTGTACTAAAAAGTTATAGTTCACCATTAAAAATGTTCAGATATTGATTCAAATTCGTTTCAAATGAGACATATTGCAGTAATATACGCAACAACAAGCGTTAAAATGCCAATACCAGAGTAATATATTTCTTAGCGTATTGCACTAAAAAGTTATAGGACTCAATAAAATATGTTCAGATGTTGATATAAATTCGTTTGAAATGAGACATATTGCATTAATATACGCAAATACAAGCGTTAAAATGCCAATACCAGAGTAATATATTTCCTAGCGTATTGCACTAAAAAGTTATAGGACCCAATAAAATATGTTCAGATATTGATTCAAATACGTTTTAAATGAGACATATTTCAGTAATATACCTAAATACAAGCGTTAAAATGCCAATACCAGAGTAATATATTTCCTAGCGTATTGCACCAAAAAGTTATAGGCCACCATTAAATATGTTCAGATATTGATTCAAATTCGTTTCAAATGAGACAAATTGCAGTAATATACGCAAATACAAGCGTTAAAATGCCAATACCAGAGTAATATATTTCCTAGCGTATTGCACCAAAAAGTTATAGGACCCCATAAAATATGTACAGATCAATTGATTCAAATTCGTTTCAAATGAGACATATTGCTGTAATATACGCAAATACAAGCGTGAAAATGCCAATACCTGAGTAATGTATTTCTTAGCGTATTGTACTAAAAAGTTATAGTTCACCTTTTTAAATGTTCAAATATTGATTCAAATTCGTTTCAAATGAGACATATTGCAGTAATATACGCAAACACAAGCGTTAAAAGGCCAATACCTGAGTAATATATTTCTTAGCGTATTGTACTAAAAAGTTATAGGACTCCATAAATTATGTTCAGATATTGATTCAAATTCGTTTCAAATGAGACATATTGCAGTAATATACGTAAATACAAGCGTTAAAGTGCCAATACCTGAGTAATATATTTCTTAGCGTATTGTACTAAAAAGTTATAAGCCACCATTAAAAATGTTCAGATATTGTTTGAAATTCATTTCAAATGAGACATATTGCAGTAATATACGCAAATACAAGCGTTAAAATGCCAATATCAGAGTAATATATTTCCTAGCGTATTGCACCAAAAAGTTATAGTACCCCATAAAATATGTTCAGATATTGATTCAAATTCGTTTTAAATGAGACATATTTCAGTAATATACGCAAATACAAGCGTTAAAATGCCAATACCTGAGTAATATATTTCGTAGCGTATTGTACTAAAAAGTTATAGTTCACCATTAAAAATGTTCAGATTTTGATTCAAATTCGTTTCAAATGAGACATATTGCAGTAATATACGCAAATACAAGCGTTAAAAGGCCAATACCTGAGTAATATATTTCTTAGCGTATTGTACTAAAAAGTTATAGGACTCCATAAATTATGTTCAGATATTGATTCAAATTCGTTTCAAATGAGACATATTGCAGTAATATACGCAAATACAAGCGTTAAAGTGCCAATACCTGAGTAATATATTTCTAAGCGTATTGTACTAAAAAGTTATAGTTCACCATTAAAAATGTTCAGATATTGATTCAAATTCGTTTCAAATGAGACAAATTGCAGTAATATACGCAAATACAAGCGTTAAAATGCCAATACCAGAGTTATATATTTCCTAGCGTATTGCACTAAAAAGTTATAGGACTCCATAAATTATGCTCAGATATTGATTCAAATTCATTTCAAATGAGAAAAATTGCAGTAATATACGCAAATACAAGCGTTAAAATGCCAATACCAGAGTAATATATTTCCTAGCGTATTGCACCAAAAAGTTATAGGACCCCATAAAATATGTACAGATCAATTGATTCAAATTCATTTCAAATGAGACATATTGCTGCAATATACGCAAATACAAGCGTGAAAATGCCAATACCTGAGTAATATATTTCTTAGCGTATTGTACTAAAAAGTTATAGTTCACCATTAAAAATGTTCAGAAATTGATTCAAATTCGTTTCAAATGAGAAATATTGCAGTAATATACGCAAATACGAGCGTTTAAATGCCAATACCAGAGTAAAATATTTCTAAGCGTATTGCACTAAAAAGTTATAGATCTATGAAATATATGTACAGATATTGATACATATTCGTTTCAAATGAGACGTATTGCAGTAATATACGCAAATACAAGCGTTAAAATGCCAATACCTGAGTAATATATTTCTTAGCGTATTGTACAAAAAACTAATAAGCCACAATTAAAAATGTTCAGATATTGATTCAAATTCGTTTGAAATGAGACATATTGCAGTAATATACGCAAATACAAGCGTTAAAGTGCCAATACCTGAGTAATATATTTCTTAGCGTATTGTACTAAAAAGTTAGAAGCCACCATTAAAAATGTTCAGATATTGTTTGAAATTCATTTCAAATGAGACATATTGCAGTAATATACGCAAATACAAGCGTTAAAATGCCAATATCAGAGTAATATATTTCCTAGCGTATTGCACCAAAAAGTTATAGTACCCCATAAAATATGTTCAGATATTGATTCAAATTCGTTTTAAATGAGACATATTTCAGTAATATACGCAAATACAAGCGTTAAAATGCCAATACCTGAGTAATATATTTCTTAGCGTATTGTACTAAAAAGTTATAGTTCACCATTAAAAATGTTCAGATATTGATTCAAATTCGTTTCAAATGAGACATATTGCAGTAATATACGCAACTACAAGCGTTAAAATGCCAATACCAGAGTAATATATTTCTTAGCGTATTGCACTAAAAAGTTATAGGACTCAAAAAAATATGTTCAGATGTTGATATAAATTCGTTTGAAATGAGACATATTGCATTAATATACGCAAATACAAGCGTTAAAATGCCAATACCAGAGTAATATATTTCCTAGCGTATTGCACTAAAAAGTTATAGGACCCAATAAAATATGTTCAGATATTGATTCAAATACGTTTTAAATGAGACCTACTTCAATAATATACGCAAATACAAGCGTTAAAATGCCAATACCAGAGTAATATATTTCCTAGCGTATTGCACCAAAAAGTTATAGGCCACCATTAAATATGTTCAGATATTGATTCAAATTCGTTTCAAATGAGACAAATTGCAGTAATATACGCAAATACAAGCGTTAAAATGCCAATACCAGAGTAATATATTTCCTAGCGTATTGCACCAAAAAGTTATAGGACCCCATAAAATATGTACAGATCAATTGATTCAAATTCGTTTCAAATGAGACATATTGCTGTAATATACGCAAATACAAGCGTGAAAATGCCAATACCTGAGTAATGTATTTCTTAGCGTATTGTAATAAAAAGTTATAGTTCACCTTTACAAATGTTCAAATATTGATTCAAACTCGTTTCAAATGAGACATATTGCAGTAATATACGCAAACACAAGCGTTAAAAGGCCAATACCTGAGTAATATATTTCTTAGCGTATTGTACTAAAAAGTTATAGGACTCCATAAATTATGTTCAGATATTGATTCAAATTCGTTTCAAATGACACATATTACAGTATTATACGTAAATACAAGCGTTAAAGTGCCAATACCTGAGTAATATATTTCTTAGCGTATTGTACTAAAAAGTTATAAGCCACCATTAAAAATGTTCAGATATTGTTTGAAATTCATTTCAAATGAGACATATTGCAGTAATATACGCAAATACAAGCGTTAAAATGCCAATATCAGAGTAATATATTTCCTAGCGTATTGCACCAAAAAGTTATAGTACCCCATAAAATATGTTCAGATATTGATTCAAATTCGTTTTAAATGAGACATATTTCAGTAATATACGCAAATACAAGCGTTAAAATGCCAATACCTGAGTAATATATTTCGTAGCGTATTGTACTAAAAAGTTATAGTTCACCATTAAAAATGTTCAGATATTGATTCAAATTCGTTTCAAATGAGACATATTGCAGTAATATACGCAAATACAAGCGTTAAAAGGCCAATACCTGAGTAATATATTTCTTAGCGTATTGTACTAAAAAGTTATAGGACTCCATAAATTATGTTCAGATATTGATTCAAATTCGTTTCAAATGAGACATATTGCAGTAATATACGCAAATACAAGCGTTAAACTGCCAATACCTGAGTAATATATTTCTTAGCGTATTGTACTAAAAAGTTATAGTTCACCATTAAAAATGTTCAGATATTGATTCAAATTCGTTTCAAATGAGACAAATTGCAGTAATATACGCAAATACAAGCGTTAAAATGCCAATACCAGAGTAATATATTTCCTAGCGTATTGCACCAAAAAGTTATAGGACCCCATAAAATATGTACAGATCAATTGATTCAAATTCGTTTCAAATGAGACATATTGCTGTAATATACGCAAATACAAGCGTTAAAATGCCAATACCAAAGTAATATATTTGTTAGCGTATTGCACTAAAAAGTTATAGGACTCCATAAAATATGTTCAGATGTAGATACAAATTCGTTTGAAATGAGACATATTGCACTAATATACGCAAATACAAGCGTTAAAATGCCAATACCTGAGTAATATATTTCTTAGCGTATTGTACTAAAAAGTTATAGTTCACCATTAAAAATGTTCAGAAATTGATTCAAATTCGTTTCAAATGAGACATATTGCAGTAATATACGCAAATACAAGCGTTAAAAGGCCAATACCTGAGTAATATATTTCTTAGCGTATTGTACTAAAAAGTTATAGGACTCCATAAATTATGTTCAGATATTGATTCAAATTCGTTTCAAATGAGACATATTGCAGTAATATACGCAAATACAAGCGTTAAAATGCCAATACCAGAGTAACATATTTCCTAGCGTATTGCACCAAAAAGTTATAGGACCCCATAAAATATGTTCAGATATTGATTCAAATTCGTTTTAAATGAGACATATTGCAGTAATATACGCAAATACAAGCGTTAAAATGCCAATACCTGAGTAATATATTTCTTAGCGTCTTGCACTAAAAAGTTATAGGACTCCATAAATTATGCTCAGATATTGATTCAAATTCGTTTCAAATGAGAAAAATTGCAGTAATATACGCAAATACAAGCGTTAAAATGCCAATACCAGAGTAATATATTTCCTAGCGTATTGCACCAAAAAGTTATAGGACCCCATAAAATATGTACAGATCAATTGATTCAAATTCATTTCAAATGAGACATATTGCTGCAATATACGCAAATACAAGCGTGAAAATGCCAATACCTGAGTAATATATTTCTTAGCGTATTGTACTAAAAAGTTATAGTTCACCATTAAAAATGTTCAGAAATTGATTCAAATTCGTTTCAAATGAGAAATATTGCAGTAATATACGCAAATACGAGCGTTTAAATGCCAATACCAGAGTAAAATATTTCTAAGCGTATTGCACTAAAAAGTTATAGATCTATGAAATATATGTACAGATATTGATACATATTCGTTTCAAATGAGACGTATTGCAGTAATATACGCAAATACAAGCGTTAAAATGCCAATACCTGAGTAATATATTTCTTAGCGTATTGTACAAAAAACTAATGCGCCACAATTAAAAATGTTCAGATATTGATTCAAATTCGTTTGAAATGAGACATATTGCAGTAATATACGCAAATACAAGCGTTAAAATGCCAATACCTGAGTAATATATTTCTTAGCGTATTGTACTAAAAAGTTATAAGCCACCATTAAAAATGTTCAGATATTGATTCAAATTCATTTCAAATGAGACAAATTGCAGTAATATACGCAAATACAAGCGTTAAAATGCCAATATACGAGTAATATATTTCCTAGCGTATTGCACCAAAAAGTTATAGTACCCAATAAAATATGTTCAGATATTGATTCAAATTGGTTTTAAATGAGACATATTTCAGTAATATACGCAAATACAAGCGTTAAAATGCCAATACCTGAGTAATATATTTCTTAGCGTATTGTACTAAAAAGTTATAGTTCACCATTAAAAATGTTCAGATAATGATTCAAATTCGTTTCAAATGAGACATATTGCAGTAATATACGCAAATACAAGCGTTAAAAGGCCAATACCTGAGTAATATATTTCTTAGCGTATTGTACTAAAAAGTTATAGGATTCCATAAATTATGTTCAGATATTGATTCAAATTCGTTTCAAATGAGACATATTGTAGTAATATACGCAAATACAAGCGTTAAAATGCCAATACGAGAGGAATATATGAGACATATTGCAGTTATATACGCAAATACAAGCGTTAAAATGCCAATACCAGAGTAATATATTTCTTAGAGTCTTGCACTAAAAAGTTATAGGACTCCATAAATTATGTTCAGATATTGATTCAAATTCGTTTCAAATGAGACATACTACAGTAATATACGCAAAAACAAGCGTTAAAATGCCAATATCAGAGTAATATATTTCCTAGCGTATTGCACCAAAAAGTTATAGTACCCAATAAAATATGTTCAGATATTGATTCAAATTCGTTTTAAATGAGACATATTTCAGTAATATACGCGAATACAAGCGTGAAAATGCCAATACCTGAGTAATATATTTCTTAGCGTATTGTACTAAAAAGTTATAGTTCACCATTAAAAATGTTCAGATATTGATTCAAATTCGTTTCAAATGAGACATATTGCAGTAATATACGCAAACACAAGCGTTAAAAGGCCAATACCTGAGTAATATATATCTTAGCGTATTGCACTAAAAAGTTATAGGACTCCTTAAAATATGTTCAGTTGTTGATACAAATTCGTTTGAAATGAGACATATTGCAGTAATATACACAAATACAAGCGTTAAAATGCCAATACCAGAGTAATATATTTCCTAGCGTATTGCACCAAAAAGTTATAGGACCCAATAAAATATGTTCAGATTATGATTCGAATTTGTTTTAAATGAGACAAATTTCAGTATTGTACGCAAATACAAGCGTTAAAATGCCAATCCCTGAGTAATATATTTCTTAGCGTCCTGCACTAAAAAGTTATAGGACTCCATAAAATATGTTCAGATATTGATTCAAATTCCTTTCAAATGAGACATATTGCAGTAATATACGTAAATACAAGCGTTAAAATGCCAATACCAGAGTAATATATTTCTAAGCGTATTGCACTAAAAAGTTATAGGACTCCATAAAATATGTTCAGATGTTGATACAAATTCGTTTGAAATGAGACATATTGCAGTAATATACACAAATACAAGCGTTAAAATGCCAATACCAAAGTAATATATTTCTTAGCGTATTGCACCAAAAAGTTATAGGACCCAATAAAATATGTTCAGATTATGATTCAAATTTGTTTTAAATGAGACAAATTTCAGTAATGTACGCAAATACAATCGTTAAAATGCCAATACCTGAGTAATATATTTCTAAGCGTATTGTACTAAAAAGTTATAGTTCACCATTAAAAATGTTCAGATATTGATTCAAATTCGTTTCAAATGAGACATACTACAGTAATATACGCAAATACAAGCGTTACAATGCCAATACCAGAGTAATATATTTCCTAACGTATTGCACCAAAAAGTTATAGTACCCAATAAAATATGTTCATATATTGATTCAAATTCGTTTTAAATGAGACATATTTCAGTAATATACGCAAATACAAGCGTTAAAATGCCAATACCTGAGTAATATATTTCTTAGCGTATTGTACTAAAAAGTTATAGTTCACCATTAAAAATGTTCAGATATTGATTCAAATTCATTTCAAATGAGACATATTGCAGTAATATACGCAAACACAAGCGTTAAAAGGCCAATTCCTGAGTAATATATTTCTTAGCGTATTGTACTAAAAAGTTATAGGACTCCATAAATTATGTTCAGATATTGATTCAAATTCGTTTCAAATGAGACATATTGCAGTAATATACGCAAATACAAGCGTTAAAATGCCAATATCAGAGTAATATATTTCCTAGCGTATAGCACCAAAAAGTTATAGTACCCAATAAAATATGTTCAGATATTGATTCAAATTCGTTTTAAATGAGACGTATTTCAGTAATATACGCAAATACAAGCGTTAAAATGCCAATACCTGAGTAATATATTTCTTAGCGTATTGTACTAAAAAGTTATAGTTCACCATTAAAAATGTTCAGATATTGATTCAAATTCGTTTCAAATGAGACAAATTGCAGTAATATACGCAAATACAAGCGTTAAAATGCCAATACCAGAGTAATATATTTCCTAGCGTATTGCACCAAAATGTTACAGGACCCCATAAAATATGTACAGATCAATTGATTCAAATTCGTTTCAAATGAGACATATTGCTGTAATATACGCAAATACAAGCGTTAAAATGCCAATACCAGAGTAATATATTTCTTAGGGTCTTGCACTAAAAAGTTATAGTTCACCATAAAATATGTTCAGATATTGATTCAAATTCGTTTCAAATGAGACATATTGCACTAATATACTCAAATACAAGCGTTAAAATGCCAATACCTGAGTAATATATTTCTTACCGACCTGCACTAAAAAGTTATAGGACTCCATAAAATATGTTCAGATATTGAGTCAAATTCGTTTCAAATGAGACATATTGCACTAATATACTCAAATACAAGCGTTAAAATGCCAATACCAGAGTAATATATAACTTAGCGTATTGTAATAAAAAGTTATAGGCCACCATTAAATATGTTCAGATATTGATTCAAATTCGTTTCAAATGAGACATATTGCAGTAATATACGCAAATACAAGCGTTAAAAGGCCAATGCTAGAGTAATATATTTCCTAGCGTATTGCACCAAAAAGTTATAGGCCACCATTAAATATGTTCAGATATTGATTCAAATTCGTTTCAAATGAGACAAATTGCAGTAATATACGCAAATACAAGCGTTAAAATGCCAATACGAGAGGAATATATTTCATAGCGTATTGCACTAAAAAGTTATAGGACTCCATAAAATATGTTCAGTTGTTGATACAAATTCGTTTGAAATGAGACATATTGCAGTAATATACGCAAATACAAGCGTTAAAATGCCAATACCAGAGTAATATATTTCATAGCGTATTGCACTAAAAAGTTATAGGACTCCATAAAATATGTTCAGTTGTTGATACAAATTCGTTTGAAACGAGACATATTGCAGTAATATACGCAAATACAAGCGTTAAAATGCCAATACCAGAGTAATATATTTCTTAGCGTCTTGCACTAAAAAGTTATAGGACTCCATAAAATATGTTCAGATATTGATTCAAATTCGTTTCAAATGAGACATATTGCAGTAATAAACGTAAATACAAGCGTTAAAATGCCAATACCTGAGTAATATATAACTTAGCGTATTGTAATAAAAAGTTATAGGCCACCATTAAATATGTTCAGATATTGATTCAAATTCGTTTCAAATGAGACATATTGCAGTAATATACGCAAATACAAGCGTTAAAAGGCCAATGCTAGAGTAATATATTTCCTAGCGTATTGCACCAAAAAGTTATAGGCCACCATTAAATATGTTCAGATATTGATTCAAATTCGTTTCAAATGAGACAAATTGCAGTAATATACGCAAATACAAGCGTTAAAATGCCAAAACGAGAGGAATATATGCGACATATTGCAGTTATATACGCAAATACAAGCGTTAAAATGCCAATACCAGAGTAATATATTTCTTAGCGTCTTGCACTAAAAAGTTATAGGACTCCATAAAATATGTTCAGATATTGATTCAAATTCGTTTCAAATGAGACATATTGCAGTAATATACGCAACTACAAGCGTTAAAATGCCAATACCAGAGTAATATATTTCTTAGCGTATTGCACTAAAAAGTTATAGGACTCAATAAAATATGTTCAGATGTTGATACAAATTCGTTTGAAATGAGACATATTGCAGTAATATACGCAAATACAAGCGTTAAAATGCCAATACCAGAGTAATATATTTCCTAGCGTATTGCACTAAAAAGTTATAGGACTCCATAAAATATGTTCAGATGTTGATACAAATTCGTTTGAAATGGGACATATTGCATTAATATACGCAAATACAAGCGTTAAAATGCCAATCCCTGAGTAATATATTTCTTACCGACCTGCACTAAAAAGTTATAGGACTCCATAAAATATGTTCAGATATTGATTCAAATTCGTTTCAAATGAGACATATTGCACTAATATACTCAAATACAAGCGTTAAAATGCCAATACCAGAGTAATATATTTCCTAGCGTCTTGCACCAAAAAGTTATAGGACCCAATAAAATATGTTCAGATATTGATTCAAATTGGTTTTAAATGAGACATATTTCAGTAATATACGCAAATACAAGCGTTAAAATGCCAATACCTGAGAAATATATTTCTTAGCGTATTGTACTAAAAAGGTATAGGCCACCATTAAAAATGCTCAGTTATTGATTCAAATTCGTTTCAAATGACACATATTGCACTAATATACGCAAATACAAGCGTTAAAATGCCAATATCAGAGTAATATATTTCCTAGCGTATTGCACCAAAATGTTATAGTACCCAATAAAATATGTTCAGATATTGATTCAAATTCGTTTTAAATGAGACATATTTCAGTAATATACGCAAATACAAGCGTTAAAATGCCAATACCTGAGTAATATATTTCTTAGCGTATTGTACTAAAAAGTTATAGTTCACCATTAAAAATGTTCAGATATTGATACAAATTCGTTTCAAATGAGACATATTGCAGTAATATACGCAAATACAAGCGTTAAAATGCCAATACCAGAGTTATATATTTCCTAGCGTATTGCACCAAAAAGTTATAGGCCACCATTAAATATGTTCAGATATCGATTCAAATTCGTTTCAAATGAGACAAATTGCAGTAATATACGCAAATACAAGCGTTAAAATGCCAATACCAGAGTAATATATTTCCTAGCGTATTGCACCAAAATGTTATAGGACCCCATAAAATATGTACAGATCAATTGATTCAAATTCGTTTCAAATGAGACATATTGCTGTAATATACGCAAATACAAGCGTTAAAATGCCAATACCAGAGTAATATATTTCTTAGCGTCTTGCACTAAAAAGTTATAGGACTCCATAAAATATGTTCAGATATAGATTCAAATTCGTTTCAAATGAGACATATTGCACTAATATACTCAAATACAAGCGTTAAAATGCCAATACCTGAGTAATATATTTCTTAGCGTATTGTACTAAAAAGTTATAGTTCACCATTAAAAATGTTCAGATATTGATTCAAATTCGTTTCAAATGAGACATATTGCAGTAATATACGCAAATACAAGCGTTAAAATGCCAATACCAGAGATATATATTTCTTAGCGTCTTGCACTAAAAAGTTATAGGAATCCATAAAATATGTTCAGATATTGATTCAAATTCGTTTCAAATGAGACATATTGCAGTAATATACGCAAATACAAACGTTAAAATGCCAATATACGAGTAATATATTTCCTAGCGTATTGCACCAAAAAGTTATAGTACCCAATAAAATATGTTCAGATATTGATTCAAATTCGTTTTTAATAAGACATATTTCAGTAATATACAGAAATACAAGCGTTAAAATGCCAATACCTGAGTAATACATTTCTTAGCGTATTGTACTAAAAAGTTATAGTTCACCATTAAAAATGTTCAGATATAGATTCAAATTCGTTTCAAATGAGACATATTTCAGTAATATACGCAAATACAAGCGTTAAAATGCCAATACCTGAGTAATATATAACTTAGCGTATTGTACTAAAAAGTTATAGGCCACCATTAAATATGTTCAGATACTGATTCAAATTCGTTTCAAATGAGACATATTGCAGTAATATACGCAAATACAAGTGTTAAAAGGCCAATACTAGAGTAATATATTTCCTAGCGTATTGCACCAAAAAGTTATAGTACCCAATAAAATTTGTTCAGATATTGATTCAAATTCGTTTTTAATGAGACATATTTCAGTAATATACAGAAATACAAGCGTTAAAATTTCAATACCTGAGTAATATATTTCTTAGCGTATTGTACTAAAAAGTTATAGTTCACCATTTAAATGTTCAGATATTGATTCAAATTCGTTTCAAATGAGACATATTTCAGTAATATACGCAAATACAAGCGTTAAAATGCCAATATCAGAGTAATATATTTCCTAGCGTATTGCACCAAAAAGTTATAGTACCCAATAAAATATGTTCAGATATTGATTCAAATTCCTTTTAAATGAGACATATTTCAGTAATATACGCAAATACAAGCGTTAAAATGCCAATACCTGAGTAATATATTTCTTAGCGTATTGCACTAAAAAGTTATAGGACTCCATAAAATATGTTCAGTTGTTGATACAAATTCGTTTGAAATGAGACATATTGCAGTAATATACGCAAATACAAGCGTTAAAATGCCAATACCAGAGTAATATATTTCCTAGCGTATTGCACCAAAAAGTTATAGGACCCAATAAAATATGTTCAGATATTGTTTCAAATTTGTTTTAAATGAGACATATTTCAGTAATGTACGCAAATACAAGCGTTAAAATGCCAATACCTGAGTAATATATTTCTAAGCGTATTGTACTAAAAAGTTATAGTTCACCATTAAAAACGTTCAGATATTGATTCAAATTCGTTTCAAATGAGACATATTGCAGTAATAAACGCAAATACAAGCGTTACAATGCAAATACCAGAGTAATATATTTCCTAGCGTATTGCACCAAAAAGTTATAGGACCCCATAAAATATGTTCAGATATTGATTCAAATTCGTTTTAAATGAGACATATTTCAGTAATATACGCAAATACAAGCGTTAAAATGCCAATACCTGAGTAATATATTTCTTAGCGTATTGTACTAAAAAGTTATAGTTCACCATTAAAAATGTTCAGATATTGATTCAAATTCGTTTCAAATGAGACATATTGCAGTAATATACGCAAATACAAGCGTTAAAATGCCAATACCAGAGTAATATATTTCTTATCGTATTGCACTAAAAAGTTATAGGACTCCATAAAATATGTTCAGTTGTTGATACAAATTCGTTTGAAATGAGACATATTGCAGTAATATACACAAATACAAGCGTTAAAATGCCAATAGCAGAGTAATATATTTCCTAGCGTATTGCACCAAAAAGTTATAGGACCCAATAAAATATGTTCAGATATTGATTCAAATTTGTTTTAAATGAGACATATTTCAGTAATGTACGCAAACACAAGCGTTAAAAGGCCAATACCTGAGTAATATATTTCTTAGCGTATTGTACTAAAAAGTTATGGGACTCCATAAATTATGTTCAGATATTGATTCAAATTCGTTTCAAATGAGACATATTGCAGTAATATACGCAAATACAAGCGTTAAAATGCCAATATCAGAGTAATATATTTCCTAGCGTATTGCACCAAAAAGTTATAGTACCCAATAAAATATGTTCAGATATTGATTCAAATTCATTTTAAATGAGACATATTTCAGTAATATACACAAATACAAGCGTCAAAATGCCAATACCTGAGTTATATATTTCTTAGCGTATTGCACTAAAAAGTTATAGGACTCCATAAAATCTGTTCAGATATTGATTCTAATTCGTTTCAAATGAGACATATTGCACTAATATACTCAAATACAACCTTTAAATTGCCAATACCTGAGTAATATATTTCTAAGCGTATTGTACTAAAAAGTTATAGTTCACCATTAAAAATGTTCAGATATTGATTCAAATTCGTTTCAAATGAGACATATTGCAGTAATATACGCAAATACAAAGCGTTAAAATGCCAATACCAGAGTAATATATTTGTTAGCGTATTGCACTAAAATGTTATAGGACTCCATAAAATATGTTCAGTTGTTGATACAAATTCGATTGAAATGAGACATATTGCAGTAATATACGCAAATACAAGCGTTAAAATGCCAATACCAGAGTAATATATTTCTTAGCGTATTGCACTAAAAAGTTATAGGACTCCATAAAATATGTTCAGTTGTTGATATAAATTCGTTTGAAATGAGACATATTGAAGTAATATACGCAAATACAAGCGTTAAAATGCCAATATCAGAGTAATATATTTCCTAGCGTATTGCACCAAAAAGTTATAGTACCCAATAAAATATGTTCAGATATTGATTCAAATTCATTTTAAATGAGACATATTTCAGTAATATACGCAAATACAAGCGTGAAAATGCCAATACCTGAGTAATATATTTCTTAGCGTATTGTACTAAAAAGTTATAGTTCACCTTTAAAAATGTTCAGATATTGATTCAAATTCGTTTCAAATGAGACATATTGCAGTAATATACGCAAACACAAGCGTTAAAAGGCCAATACCTGAGTAATTTATTTCTTAGCGTATTGTACTAAAAAGTTATAGGACTCCATAAATTATGTTTAGATATTGATTCAAATTCGTTTCAAATGAGACATATTGCAGTAATATACGCAAATACAAGCGTTTAAGTAGCAATACCTGAGTAATATATTTCTTAGCGTATTGTACTAAAAAGTTATAAGCCACCATTAAAAATGTTCAGATATTGATTCAAATTCGTTTCAAATAAGACATATTGCAGTAATATACGCAAATACAAGCGTTAAAATGCCAATATACGAGTAATATATTTCCTAGCGTATTGCACCAAAAAGTTATAGTACCCAATAAAATATGTTCAGATATTGATTCAAATTCGTTTTAAATGAGACATATTTCAGTAATATACGCAAATAGGTAGGTAGGTAGGATTAAAATTTAAAGGCGTATCAGCCTCTTGGGCTATTCACGCCATAAACTATATTATGAAAGAAACTAACTAAATATATGTTATGTAAAAATAAAATTGTAAACTTAATATCTATTAAATGTAAAATATTAATAAATGCATATATAAATAAATAAAAAGTACAGATTTAAAATTGTAAAAATAAATGATATTGCAAAATATTATTGAGTGATAAAAAAAAAAAAAAAAAATGCGTGTATAAATAAAATTAATGACAAAGCTAGCACTTTTAAATAAAGGCAAATAGACCTGTATTCCTGAGGAACAGGACGACCCTGTCAATGAGTGTCGAATGGTCACCAAGGGCCACCGACAGGTCAAGTGACAGACCCGCCCTGTTTCGCTGCTCGGTAAACTGGGAGCACTCCAACAAAACGTGCGCCACTGTCAAAGCAGTGTCACACGTTTCGCACATCGGAGCCTCCTCACGGCGCAAAAGATGACCATGCGTCCACCAGGTGTGCCCTATCCGGAGTCTCGCCACAGCGACCTCCTCCTTTCGGGACGCCCTATAGGAAGAATCCCATGGCCTCACGTTGTTTTTAACATTTTTAAGCTTGTTATAAACTATATGACTCCACCTTTCCTGCCACTGTTTCATGATCAGATGCTTAAAATGACCTTTGAGGTCATCAGCAAGCACCCGATCATAATCAATGGTGGCCTTGGACAAAGCTCGCTTAGCTGCTGCATCAGCTGCTTCGTTCCCGCGAATACCAACATGACTCGGTACCCAAATAAAGCGCACGATAGACCCTTTTGACGATAATGTCATCAAGGTTGCTTGTATCTGTTGCAAGAGAGGATGTTTGGGGTACAAAGAATCAATCGCTTTCAAAGCGCTCATCGAGTCCGACACAATAACAAAAGAATTACGTGCGAGTCTAGAAATATAGAGAAGTGCTTGGTAGAGTGCATACAACTCTGCCGTGTATACGGACGAGAGTTTGTGAAGTCGAAACTCACATGCACCTCTTGCCGATATAAAAGCACATGCAACCCTGTCGTTACTCTTCGAACCGTCGGTGTAAATGCGAATCCATTGCCGATAGTTGGCAATGATTCGAGCAAACTCACGTTGGAACAGAATGGACGGAGTAGCGGAACGATCCAGCTTTGAAAGCGCATAGTTGGTATTCGGACGGGAAAATGTCCAAGGTGGAAAGGGGCTGAAAGAAGTGTCTGGGGTTGAAGGAAGTTCAAAATTAACCTCTCCAAAAGTATTGCGAGATCTGATAGAAAAGGAACCCACCGAACGAGCCCTTCTGTCATAAATCTCCGCAAACTGTTGACCAAAGACAGTGTCAAAAACCAAGTGATATGGTTTCGACTTCATGGCTGCCGTGTAGTTCATGGTCAAAAGCCTGCGACGATCATACAGAGAAGGCTCGCCAGCTTCGCACAATAAACTTGGTATTGGGCTGGTACGAAAAGCACCAGTAGCAAGACGAATACCAGTATGGTGTATCGTATCAATGGTTTTGATAACGGATGGCCTGGCAGACGCGTAAGCGATACAGCCATAGTCCAGCTTGGAGCGTATCAAAGCCCGATACAGGCGCAGCATAGAAATTCTATCGGCACCCCACGATTTGGAAGAAAGAACTCGCAATAGATTTAGAGAAAGCCGACATTTTGCCTTCAAAGCCACAAGATGGGCACGCCAGTTAAGCTTCTTGTCAAATAGAAGACCAAGAAAACGGGCAGTTTCCACAAATGGAAGATCAGTACCGTTGAGAGAGAGAACAGGATCTAAGTGAAGGTGACGGCGTTGACAGAAGTGAATGCACTCTGTCTTGGCCGCAGAAAATACGAAACCTTGCTCAGTAGCCCAGGTATGAAGACGATTGATTGTTAACTGCAGCTGACGCTCTATGGAAGCCATATTGCGAGAACCGCAGAAAATTGCCAAGTCGTCCACGTACAAGGAACCCAGCACAGGTGAACGAATACACTGTGCAACACCGTTGATGGCCACAGCAAACAACGTGACACTCAGAATAGACCCTTGCGGTACTCCGTTTTCTTGATTAAAAATGTTGGAGAGGTCATTTCCCACACGAACTTGAAACTTCCTTAAGGAAAGAAAGCTTTCAAGAAATATGGGAAGATTACCTCTTAAGCCCCAGGAGTGTAAAGTGCGCATAATACCAAAACGCCAAGTGGTATCATAGGCCCGGGAAATATCAAAAAACACAGCTACCATATGTTGCTTGTTGAGAAAAGCATCCCGGATGGTTGATTCAAGTCTTATCAGGTGGTCTGCAGTGGAACGGAAACGGCGGAAGCCGCACTGGATGTTATCCAACAGGTTGTTTGATTCCAGGAACCAAACAAGACGCCTGTTGATCATGCGTTCCATGAGCTTGCAGACACAACTGGTAAGCGAGACTGGGCGATAGCTAGATGGCAGTGTTTTGTCTTTTCCAGGCTTTGGGATTGGTACAATAATCGCATCACGCCATGGTGTTGGGCAGATACCGGAAAACCAAATGCGATTATACATTTGTAAAAGAAATGTTTTTCCAGCAGGATTCAAATGGCGAAGCATCTGGTAGTGAATAGAATCAGGTCCAGGAGCACTGTCGTGAGAATCTGAAATCGCACTTTCAAGTTCATCCACGCTGAAAGAAAGATTGTAGATTTCGTCGCCCGGCGAAACAAAATTGAGACATTGACGTTCCAAGATTGATTTACGAGCGAGGAACTCAGCTGGATAGTGATTGGAACTTGAAGTATCCGCGAAAGTGGATGCTATAATATTAGCAACATCAGACCGACAGGTAATGACATTGCCATTGATTTTTAGGCCAGAAACAGTGCTAGATTTTGAGCGGCCAGATATTTTTCTGACCTTCTCCCATACTTTAGAAACTGGAGTGGAGGTTGTAATGGAAGAAATGTATTTCTGCCATGACGCTTTCTTACTCTTCCGAACAATTCTTCTAGCTTTTGCCTTGGCTTGGAAGTAATGGATCATATTCTCGGTGGTTGGAAATCGCCTGAAATGGCGAAAAATACGTCGTTTTTCTCGGATAGCAATCTTGCACTCATCGTTCCACCAGGGAACGGGTATTCTATTGGAATGAATAGGTGTTAGAGGAATACTCTGTTGTGCAGCAGACTTGATTGCATCCGTGAAATACCGAACATGGCCGTCCACGTCAACGAAATCATTTTCACCAAATACGGCCAACTCCGAGAACAGATTCCAATCTGCTCGCTTTAAAGCCCATTTCGGACAACGAGCATCAGAATCTGAGCTCTGCAAAACTTTCAGAATGATCGGAAAGTGGTCACTTTGATGCAAGTCTGAGTGCACATGCCACTCAAACAATGGAGCTATTGCTGCAGAACAGATCGTTAGATCAATCGCAGTGAAAGATCTCCACGCGGCAGAAAAATGTGTCATGCTACCATCATTTAAGATGACATGTGTACTTGCGGTGAATAGGTGTTCCAAGCGTCTACCGCGTTGATTAATCGTACCTGATCCCCATTCAGGATTATGAGCGTTGAAATCGCCCATAAGAATGAATGGAGCAGGCAATTGATCAATCAATTCAACGATATCACGTATATCGACATTGTCGTTTGGAGGAAGATAGATAGAACATAAAGTGACCAGAAAAGGAATAGCAACACGGACAGCTACAGCTTGTAATTCAGAATTCAAAGCAATCTCCTCACAATACACATTTTCGCGAACCAGAATCGCTACTCCACCACGAGCTTGGCCATCAGTAGGCACATCAGTACGAAATACTGAGAAGCCTCGTAATGAAACAGCTCTGGTGTCTCGAAAATGCGTTTCTTGTAAGCATATGCAAGAGGGAGTCTGCTCGGCATTGAGAGCTTTAAATTCCTCAAAATGGCTGTAGAAACCATTACAATTCCATTGTAGTATGGGAGGCATTATTGAGATATGGAAGATATTTCTCGCTCTGACCTAGAAAGTTTTATAGTTGTTATTTCCATTGGAGAAGAAGATCTCGAAGAATGAGATCCCTTCTTTTTCGGAATTTTGGTGATGGCGGAACTTGAAACATTCGATGTTTCTCGAACCTCCATTGTTTGTTTTTTGGAAATAATTTTTGGTGAAGTGGAAGGACTTGCCTTTAAATGTGTAATTTTGATCTTCGGTTTGTTGCTAACTTTCGTCTTAGATAGACTTATAATTTTTGTTGATGGATTCAAGATTGATTTTAAATTTTGAGTAACACTAGATTTAGGACTGGTAATTTTAGCAACAGAAGGCAAAGTTGGAACAATTGTGGAAATAGTAGTTGAAGGAAGGCTATCGGTCTGAACGGCAATAGATTTTTTTATGACTGGTGTTGCAGCAATGGTTGCGAAAGAACGGTTAAAAACAGGACTAGCTTGCGTTTTGAATTTCTTCCGGGCATCGAAATATGAAAGTTTGTCTGTAATTTTGATTTCAATAATCCTTCTCTCCTCCTGATTGCGTGGACAATCGGAAAAGAAAGAAGGATGATTGCCAGAACAATTAACGCAATGGGCCGGACCTTTACACTCCTCGCCCAAATGCTCCTGCTCACTACACCGTGGACACACAGCCTGTGCGTCACAACGGGATGCAGTGTGCCCGAACTTTTGGCATTTGAAACAACGCATTGGCCGAGGAAAGTACGGTCTCACCGAACAACTGTGGAACCCAACTTTAATCCTTTCTGGAAGCTTATCCAGCGCGAAAGTCAAAACTACGGATGTGGTATTCTTTATCTCACCGTTTTTCTTGGTAGTAAGTCGTCGACAAGTAACTACACCTTGACTCGATAGCTCTCGCGTACACTCATCCATCTCAACATATAACAGGTCGTAACACGATATTACGCCCTGACACGTGTTGAGGGATTTGTGCGCTGTCACTACAATTGGCATGCCAAATAAAACGGTCGATTTTAATAATGCCTTCGTTTGAGTTGAATTTGCCGTTTCAACTAGGAGGGTACCATCGCGAAGCCGTTTGGTGGATTTTGGTTCTCCACCAGCCAACTCGTTCAGGGACCTCGCTAAGCCAAAACAAGAGACTTCAGAAATAGATTTTCCTTCTTCAGTCCTTTTAACAATAAGAAATTTGGGCGAAAATTTATTTTCGCCCTTCAGAAAACTTTCTCCCTCGTCCGATAACGGACGAGATCTTTTTGGGGGAGGGGCCCCCGGGGTTTTGATTTTGTTTGCCATAAACAAATAGAACGTTTCATCTCCTGGTCTCCCCACCCACCACGGAGCCACAATTTGGGACGTCACACCACAAACTGGTGTGATCGCCAGGGCTAACCAGGAGATATAGTCCCCCTCACCTGGCAATAAGCTTCAGAACGCTGCGAGCCACTCTCTCCAACGTCTGAAGACTTACCTCCAGGGTCGTGGGACTCACCTTACCGGTACACAGAACGTAACGGCAAGCCGATTGGTCAGATAGGGTTAGTATCTGACCGCCCGTTTCGCAAGAATCCGAAGCCAAAGAGGTGTGTTGCGTGTAAGCTCAACCACCAGGATCATTTTCTCCTTCCTTACGGGTCTCCACGCACGGCAAACACGCGGGTGAGCAAAATAACAAGAAAGAAAAGTCCGCAGAAGATTGGCCCACTAATCTTCTGGTAAAAGTTCAGATGGAACTGAGTGTTTTTTACGAGGTACCTTCCTCGCCCATTGGTCGCCTCTTACGACCAGCAGAGGTGCTGCGGGTGAATTCTAACCCCCACCCGCAGGGGGCAATCAATATCTGAACATATTTTATGGGGTCCTATAACTTTTTGGTGCAATACGCTAGGAAATATATTACTCTGGTAATGGCATTTTAACGCTTGTATTTGCGTATATTACTGCAATATGTCTCATTTCAAACGAATTTGTATCAACAATTGAACATATTTTATGGAGTCCTATAACTTTTTAGTGCAATACGCTAAGAAATATATTACTCCGGTATTGGCATTTTAACGCTTGTATTTGCGTATATTACTGCAATATGTCTCATTTCAAACGAATTTGTATCAACAACTGAACATATTTTATGGAGTCCTATAACTTTTTAGTGCAATACGCTAACAAATATATTACTCTGGTATTGGCATTTTAACACTTGTATTTGCGTATATAAGTGCAATATATCTCATTTCAAACGAATTTGAATCAATATCTGAACATATTTAATGGTGGCCTATAACTTTTTAGTACAATACGCTAAGTTATATATTACTCAGGTATTGGCATTTTAATGCTTGTATTTACGTATATTAGTGCAATATGTCTCTTTTTAAACGAATTTGAATCAATACCTGAATCTTTTTAATGGTGGCCTATAACTTTTTAGTACAATACGCTAAGAAATATATTTCTCAGGTATTGGCATTGTAACGCTTGTATTTGCGTATATTACTGCAATATGTCTCATTTAAAACGAATTTGAATCAATATCTGAACATATTTTAAGGGGTCCTATAACTTTTTGGTGCAATACGCTAGGAAATATATTACTCTGGTATTGGCATTTTAACGCTTGTATTTGCGTATATTACTGCAATATGTCTCATTTCAAACGAATTTGTATCAACAACTGAAGATATTTTATGGAGTCCTATAACTTTTTAGTGCAATACGCTAAGAAATATATAACTCAGGTATTGGCATTTTGACGCTTGTATTTGTGTATATTACTGAAATATGTCTCATTTAAATTGAATTTGAATCAATATCTGAACATATTTTATGGGGTCTTATAACTCTTTGGTGCAATACGCTAGGAAATATATTACTCTGGTATTGACATTTTAACGCTTGTATTTGCGTATATTACTGCAATATGTCTCATTTAAAACGAATTTGAATCAATATCTGAACATATTTTATTGGGTCCTATAACTTTTTAGTGAAATACGCTAGGAAATATATTACTCTGGTATTGGCATTTTAACGCTTGCAATTAAGTATACTACTGCAATATGCCTCATTTCAAACGAATTTGTATCAACATCTGAACATATTTTATGGAGTCCTATAACTTTTTGGTGCAATACGCTAGGAAATATATTACTCTGGTATTGGCATTTTAACGCTTGTATTTGCGTATATTAGTGCAATATGTCTCATATCAAACGAATTTGTATCAACATCTGAACATATTTTATGGAGTCCTATAACTTTTTAGTGCAATACGCTAGGAAATATATTACTCTGGTATTGGCATTTTAACGCTTGTATTTGCGTATATTAGTGCAATATGTCTCATATCAAACGAATTTGTATCAACATCTGAACATATTTTATGGAGTCCTATAACTTTTTAGTGCAATACGCTAGGAAATATATTACTCTGGTATTGGCATTTTAACGCTTGTATTTGCGTATATTACTGCAATTTGTCTCATTTGAAACGAATTTGAATCAATATCTGAACATATTTAATGGTGGCCTATAACTTTTTGGTGCAATACGCTAGGAAATATAATACTCTGGTATTGGCATTTTAACGCTTGTATTTGCGTATATAAGTGCAATATATCTCATTTCAAACGAATTTGTATCAACATCTGAACATATTTAATGGTGGCCTATAACTTTTAAGTACAATACGCTAAGTTATATATTACTCAGGTATTGGCCTTTTAACGCTTGTATTTGCGTATATTACTGCAATATGTCTCATTTGAAACGAATTTGAATCAATATCTGAACATTTTTAATGGTGAACTATAACTTTTTAGTACAATACGCTAAGAAATATATTACTCAGGTATTGGCATTTTAACGCTTGTATTTGCGTATATTACTGAAATATGTCGCATTTAAAACGAATTTGAATCAATATCTGAACATATTTTATTGGGTACTATAACTTTTTGGTGCAATACGCTAGGAAATATATTACTCGTATATTGGCATTTTAACGCTTGTATTTGCGTATATTACTGCAATATGTCTCATTTGAAACGAATTTGAATCAATATCTGAACATAATTTATGGAGTCCTATAACTTTTTAGTACAATACGCTAAGAAATATATTACTCAGGTATTGGCCTTTTAACGCTTGTGCTTGCGTATATTACTGCAATATGTCTCATTTGAAACGAATTTGAATCAATATCTGAACATTTTTAATGGTGAACTATAACTTTTTAGTACAATACGCTAAGAAATATATTACTCAGGTATTGGCATTTTAACGCTTGTATTTGCGTATATTACTGAAATATGTCGCATTTAAAACGAATTTGAATCAATATCTGAACATATTTTATTGGGTACTATAACTTTTTGGTGCAATACGCTAGGAAATATATTACTCGTATATTGGCCTTTTAACGCTTGTATTTGCGTATATTACTGCAATATGTCTCATTTGAAACGAATTTGAATCAATATCTGAACATATTTTATGGAGTCCTATAACTTTTTAGTGCAAGACGCTAAGAAATATATTACTCTGGTATTGGCATTTTAACGCTTGTATTTGCGTATATTAGTGCAATATGTCTCTTTTTAAACGAATTTGAATCAATATCTGAACATTTTTAATGGTGGCCTATAACTTTTTAGTACAATACGCTAAGAAATATATTTCTCAGGTATTGGCATTGTAACGCTTGTATTTGCGTATATTACTGCAATATGTCTCATTTAAAACGAATTTGAATCAATATCTGAACATATTTTATGGGGTCCTATAACTTTTTGGTGCAATACGCTAGGAAATATATTACTCTGGTATTGGCATTTTAACGCTTGTATTTGCGTATATTAGTGCAATATGTCTCATTTCAAACGAATTTGTATCAACATCTGAACATATTTTATGGAGTCCTATAACTTTTTAGTGCAATACGCTAGGGAATATATTACTCTGGTATTGGCATTTTAACGCTTGTATTTGCGTATATTACAGCAATATGTCTCATTTGAAACGAATTTGAATCAATTGATCTGTACATATTTTATGTGGTCCTATAACTTTTTGGTGCAATACGCTAGGGAATATATTACTCTGGTATTGGCATTTTAACGCTTGTATTTACGTATATTACTGCAATTTGTCTCATTTGAAACGAATTTGAATCAATATCTGAACATATTTAATGGTGGCCTATTACTTTTTGGTGCAATACGCTAGGAAATATATTACTCTGGTATTGGCATTTTAACGCTTGTATTTGCGTATATAAGTGCAATATATCTCATTTCAAACGAATTTGTATCAACATCTGTACATATTTAATGGTGGCCTATAACTTTTTAGTACACTACGCTAAGTTATATATCACTCAGGTATTGGCCTTTTAACGCTTGTATTTGCGTATATTACTGCAATATGTCTCATTTTAAACGAATTTGAATCAATATCTGAACATATTTTATTGGGTACTATAACTTTTTGGTGCAATACGCTAGGAAATATATTACTCTGGTATTGGCATTTTAACGCTTGCAATTAAGTATACTACTGCAATATGTCTCATTTCAAACGAATTTGTATCAACATCTGAACATATTTTATGGAGTCCTATAACTTTTTAGTGCAATACGCTAACAAATATATTACTCTGGTATTGGCATTTTAACGCTTGTATTTGCGTATATTAGTGCAATATTTGTCATTTGAAACGAATTTGAATCAATATCTGAGAATTTTTAATGGTAGCCTATAACTTTTTAGTACAATACGCTAAGAAATATATTTCTCAGGTATTGGCATTTTAACGCTTGTATTTGCGTATATTACAGAAATATGTCTCATTTAAAACGAATTTGAATCAATATCTGAACATATTTTATTGGGTCCTATAACTTTTTAGTGCAATACGCTAGGAAATATATTACTCTGGTATTGGCATTTTTACGCTTGCAATTAAGTATACTACTGCAATATGTCTCATTTCAAACGAATTTGTATCAACATCTGAACATATTTTATGGAGTCCTATAACTTTTTGGTGCAATACGCTTGGAAATATATTACTCTGGTATTGGCATTTTAACGCTTGTATTTGCGTATATTACAGCAATATGTCTCATTTGAAACGAATTTGAATCAATTGATCTGTACATATTTTATGGGGTCCTATAACTTTTTAGTGCAATACGCTAGGAAATATATTACTCTGGTTTTGGCAATTTAACGCTTGTATTTGCGTATATTACTGCAATTTGTCTCATTTTAAACGAATTTTAATCAATATCTGAACATATTTAATGGTGGCCTATAACTTTTTGGTGCCATACGCTAGGAAATATATTACTCTGGTATTGGCATTTTAACGCATGTATTAGCGTATATTACTGCAATATGTCTCATTTGAAACGAATTTGAATCAATATCTGAACATTTTTAATGGTGAACTATAACTTTTTAGTACAAGACGCTAAGAAATATATTACTCAGGTATTGGCATTTTCACGCTTGTATTTGCGTATATTACAGAAATATGTCTCATTTAAAACGAATTTGAATCAATATCTGAACATATTTTATTGGGTGATATAACTTTTTGGTGCAATACGCTAGGAAATATTTTACTCGTATATTGGCATTTTAACGCTTGTATTTGCGTATATTACTGCAATATGTCTCATTTGAAACGAATTTGAATCAATATCTGAACATATTTTATGGAGTCCTATAACTTTTTAGTGCAAGACGCTAAGAAATATATTATTCTGGTATTGGCATTTTAACGCTTGTATTTGCGTATATTAGTGCAATATGTCTCATTTGAAACGAATTTGAATCAATATCTGAACATATTTTATGGAGTCCTATAACTTTTTAGTGCAATACGCTAGGAAATATATTACTCTGGTATTGGCATTTTAACGCTTGTATTTGCGTATATTACAGCAATATGTCTCATTTGAAACGAATTTGAATCAATTGATCTGTCCATATTTTATGGGGTCCTATAACTTTTTGGTGCAATACGCTAGGAACTATATTACTCTGGTATTGGCATTTTAACGCTTGTATTTGTGTATATTACTGCAATTTGTCTCATTTGAAACGAATTTGAATCAATATCTGAACATATTTTATGGAATCCTATAACTTTTTAGTGCAATACGCTAGGAAATATATTACTCTGGTATTGGCATTTTAACGCTTGTTTTTGCGTATATAACTGCAATATGTCTCATTTGAAACGAATTTGAATCAATATCTGAACATTTTTAATGGTGAACTATAACTTTTTAGTACAATACGCTAAGAAATATATTACTCAGGTATTGGCATTTTCACGCTTGTATTTGCGTATATTACTGAAATATGTCTCATTTTAAACGAATTTGAATCAATATCTGAACATATTTAATGGTGGCCTATAACTTTTTGGTGCAATACGCTAGGAAATATATTACTCTGGTATTGGCATTTTAACGCTTGTATTTGCGTATATTACTGCAATATGTCTCATTTGAAACGAATTTGAATCAATATCTGAACATTTTTAATGGTGAACTATAACTTTTTAGTACAATACGCTAAGAAATATATTACTCTGATATTGGCATTTTAACGCTTGTATTTGCGTATATTAGTGCAATATTTGTCATTTGAAACGAATTTGAATCAATATCTGAGAATTTTTAATGGTAGCCTATAACTTTTTAGTACAATACGCTAAGAAATATATTTCTCAGGTATTGGCATTTTAACGCTTGTATTTGCGTATATTACAGAAATATGTCTCATTTAAAACGAATTTGAATCAATATCTGAACATATTTTATTGGGTCCTATAACTTTTTAGTGCAATACGCTAGGAAATATATTACTCTGGTATTGGCATTTTTACGCTTGCAATTAAGTATACTACTGCAATATGTCTCATTTCAAACGAATTTGTATCAACATCTGAACATATTTTATGGAGTCCTATAACTTTTTGGTGCAATACGCTTGGAAATATATTACTCTGGTATTGGCATTTTAACGCTTGTATTTGCGTATAATACAGCAATATGTCTCATTTGAAACGAATTTGAATCAATTGATCTGTACATATTTTATGGGGTCCTATAACTTTTTAGTGCAATACGCTAGGAAATATATTACTCTGGTTTTGGCAATTTAACGCTTGTATTTGCGTATATTACTGCAATTTGTCTCATTTTAAACGAATTTTAATCAATATCTGAACATATTTAATGGTGGCCTATAACTTTTTGGTGCAATACGCTAGGAAATATATTACTCTGGTATTGGCATTTTAACGCTTGTATTAGCGTATATTACTGCAATATGTCTCATTTGAAACGAATTTGAATCAATATCTGAACATTTTTAATGGTGAACTATAACTTTTTAGTACAAGACGCTAAGAAATATATTACTCAGGTATTGGCATTTTCACGCTTGTATTTGCGTATATTACTGAAATATGTCTCATTTTAAACGAATTTGAATCAATATCTGAACATATTTAATGGTGGCCTATAACTTTTTGGTGCAATATGCTAGGAAATATATTACTCTGGTATTGGCATTTTAACGCTTGTATTTGCGTATATTACTGCCATTTGTCTCATTTGAAACGAATTTGAATCAATATCTGAACATATTTAATGGTGGCCTATAAGTTTTTGGTGCAATACGCTAGGAAATATATTACTCTGGTATTGGCATTTTAACGCTTGTATTTGCGTATATAACTGCAATATGTCTCAATTGAAACGAATTTGAATCAATATCTGAACATTTTTAATGGTGAACTATAACTTTTTAGTACAATACGCTAAGAAATATATTACTCTGATATTGGCATTTTAACGCTTGTATTTGCGTATATTAGTGCAATATTTGTCATTTGAAACGAATTTGAATCAATATCTGAGAATTTTTAATGGTAGCCTATAACTTTTTAGTACAATACGCTAAGAAATATATTTCTCAGGTATTGGCATTTTAACGCTTGTATTTGCGTATATAACAGAAATATGTCTCATTTAAAACGAATTTGAATCAATATCTGAACATATTTTATTGGGTACTATAACTTTTTGGTGCAATACGCTAGGAAATATTTTATTCGTATATTGGCATTTTAACGCTTGTATTTGCGTATATTACTGCAATATGTCTCATTTGAAACGAATTTGAATCAATATCTGAACATATTTTATGGAGTCCTATAACTTTTTAGTGCAAGACGCTAAGAAATATATTATTCTGGTATTGGCATTTTAACGCTTGTATTTGCGTATATTAGTGCAATATGTCTCATTTGAAACGAATTTGAATCAATATCTGAACATATTTTATGGAGTCCTATAACTTTTTAGTGCAATACGCTAGGAAATATATTACTCTGGTATTGGCATTTTAACGCTTGTATTTGCGTATATTACAGCAATATGTCTCATTTGAAACGAATTTGAATCAATTGATCTGTCCATATTTTATGGGGTCCTATAACTTTTTGGTGCAATACGCTAGGAACTATATTACTCTGGTATTGGCATTTTAACGCTTGTATTTGTGTATATTACTGCAATTTGTCTCATTTGAAACGAATTTGAATCAATATCTGAACATATTTTATGGAATCCTATAACTTTTTAGTGCAATACGCTAGGAAATATATTACTCTGGTATTGGCATTTTAACGCTTGTATTTGCGTATATTACAGCAATATGTCTCATTTGAAACGAATTTGAATCAATTGATCTGTCCATATTTTATGGGGTCCTATAACTTTGTGGTGCAATACGCTAGGAAATATATTACTCTTGTCTTGGCATTTTAACGCTTGTATTTGCGTATATTACTGCAATTTGTCTCATTTGAAACGAATTTGAATCAATATCTCAACATATTTAATGGTGGCCTATAACTTTTTGGTGCAATACGCTAGGAAATATATTACTCTGGTATTGGCATTTTAACGCTTGTATTTGCGTATATTACTGCCGTTTGTCTCATTTGAAACTAATTTGAATCAATATCTGAACATATTTAATGGTGGCCTATAACTTTTTGGTGCAATACGCTAAGAAAAATATAACTCAGGTATTGGCATTTTGACGCTTGTATTTGTGTATATTACTGAAACATGTCTCATTTAAAATGAATTTGAATCAATATCTGAACATATTTTATGGGGTCTTATAACTCTTTGGTGCAATACGCGAGGAAATATATTACTCTGGTATTGGCATTTTAACGCTTTTATTTGCGTATATTTCTGAAATATGTCTCATTTAACACGAATTTGATTCAATAACTGAACATATTTTATTGGGTCCTATAACTTTTTAGTGCAATACGCTAGGAAATATATTACTCTGGTATTGGCATTTTAACGCTTGCAATTAAGTATACTACTGTAATATGTCTCATTTCAAACGAATTTGTATCAACATCTGAACATATTTTATGGAGTCCTATAACTTTTTGGTGCAATACGCTAGGAAATATATTGATCTGGTATTGGCATTTAAACGCTTGTTTTTGCGTATATTAGTGCAATATGTCGCATTTCAAACGAATGTGTATCAACATCTGAACATATTTTATGGAGTCCTATAACTTTTTAGTGCAATACGCTAGGAAATATATTACTCTGGTTTTGGCAATTTAACGCTTGTATTTGCGTATATTACAGCAATATGTCTCATTTGAAACGAATTTGAATCAATTGATCTGTACATATTTTATGTGGTCCTATAACTTTTTGGTGCAATACGCTAGGGAATATATTACTCTGGTATTGGCATTTTAACGCTTGTATTTACGTATATTACTGCAATTTGTCTCATTTGAAACGAATTTGAATCAATATCTGAACATATTTAATGGTGGTCTATAACTTTTTGGTGCAATACGCTAGGAAATATATTACTCTGGTATTGGCATTTTAACGCTTGTATTTGCGTATATAAGTGCAATATATCTCATTTCAAACGAATTTGTATCAACATCTGTACATATTTAATGGTGGCCTATAACTTTTTACTACAATACGCTAAGTTATATATCACTCAGGTATTGGCCTTTTAACGCTTGTATTTGCGTATATTACTGCAATATGTCTCATTTGAAACGAATTTGAATCAATATCTGAACATTTTTAATGGTGAACTATAACTTTTTAGTACAATACGCTAAGAAATATATTACTCAGGTATTGGCATTTTAACGCTTGTATTTGCGTATATTACTGAAATATGTCTCATTTAAAACGAATTTGAATCAATATCTGAACATATTTTATTGGGTACTATAACTTTTTGGTGCAATACGCTAGGAAATATATTACTCTGGTATTGGCATTTTAACGCTTGCAATTAAGTATACTACTGCAATATGTCTTATTTCAAACGAATTTGTATCAACATCTGAACATATTTTATGGAGTCCTATAACTTTTTAGTGCAATACGCTACGAGATATATTACTCTGGTATTGGCATTTTAACGATTGTATTTGCGTATATTACTGCAATATGTCTCATTTCAAACGAATTTGTATCAACAACTGAACATATTTTATGGAGTCCTATAACTTTTTAGTGCAATACGCTAACAAATATATTACTCTGGTATTGGCATTTTAACGCTTGTATTTGCGTATATTACTGCAATATGTCTCATTTGAAACGAATTTGAATCAATATCTGAACATTTTTAATGGTGGCCTATAACTTTTTAATACAATACGCTAAGAAATATATTACTCAGGTATTGGCATTTAAACGCTTGTATATGATTATATTAGTGCAATATGTCTCTTTTGAAACGAATTTGAATCAATATCAGAACATATTTTATGGAGTCCTATAACTTTTTAGTGCAAGACGCTAAGAAATATATTACTCAGGTATTGGCATTTTAACGCTTGTATTTGCGTATATTAGTGCAATATGTCGCATTTCAAACGAATTTGTATCAACATCTGAACATATTTTATGGAGTCCTATAACTTTTTAGTGCTATACGCTAAGAAATATATAACTCAGGTATTGGCATTTTGACGCTTGTATTTGTGTATATTACTGAAATATGTCTCATTTAAAATGAATTTGAATCAATATCTGAACATATTTTATGGGGTCTTATAACTCTTTGGTGTAATACGCTAGGAAATATATTACTCTGGTATTGGCATTTTAACGCTTGTATTTGCGTATATTACTGAAATATGTCTCATTTAAAACGAATTTGAATCAATATCTGAACATATTTTATTGGGTCCTATAACTTTTTAGTGCAATACGCTAGGAAATATTTTACTCTGGTATTGGCATTTTTACGCTTGCAATTAAGTATACTACTGCAATATGTCTCATTTCAAACGAATTTGTATCAACATCTGAACATATTTTATGGAGTCCTATAACGTTTTGGTGCAATACGCTTGGAAATATATTACTCTGGTATTGGCATTTTAACGCTTGTATTTGCGTATATTACAGCAATATGTCTCATTTGAAACGAATTTGAATCAATTGATCTGTACATATTTTATGGGGTCCTATAACTTTTTAGTGCAATACGCTAGGAAATATATTACTCTGGTTTTGGCAATTTAACGCTTGTATTTGCGTATATTACTGCAATTTGTCTCATTTTAAACGAATTTTAATCAATATCTGAACATATTTAATGGTGGCCTATAACTTTTTGGTGCAATACGCTAGGAAATATATTACTCTGGTATTGGCATTTTAACGCTTGTATTTGCGTATATTACAGCAATATGTCTCATTTGAAACGAATTTGAATCAATTGATCTGTCCATATTTTATGGGGTCCTATAACTTTTTGGTGCAATACGCTAGGAACTATATTACTCTGGTATTGGCATTTTAACGCTTGTATTTGTGTATATTACTGCAATTTGTCTCATTTGAAACGAATTTGAATCAATATCTGAACATTTTTAATGGTGAACTATAACTTTTTAGTACAAGACGCTAAGAAATATATTACTCAGGTATTGGCATTTTCACGCTTGTATTTGCGTATATTACTGAAATATGTCTCATTTTAAACGAATTTGAATCAATATCTGAACATATTTAATGGTGGCCTATAACTTTTTGGTGCAATATGCTAGGAAATATATTACTCTGGTATTGGCATTTTAACGCTTGTATTTGCGTATATAAGTGCAATATATCTCATTTCAAACGAATTTGTATCAATATCTGAACATATTTAATGCTGGCCTATAACTTTTTGGTGCAATACGCTAGGAAATATATTACTCTGGTATTGGCATTTTAACGCTTGTATTTGCGTATATTACTGCCATTTGTCTCATTTGAAACGAATTTGAATCAATATCTGAACATATTTAATGGTGGCCTATTACTTTTTGGTGCAATACGCTAAGAAATATATAACTCAGGTATTGGCATTTTGACGCTTGTATTTGTGTATATTACTGAAATATGTCTCATTTAAAATGAATTTGAATCAATATCTGAACATATTTTATGGGGTCTTATAACTCTTTGGTGCAATACGCTAGGAAAAATATTACTCTGGTATTGGCATTTTAACGCTTGTATTTGCGTATATTACTGAAATATGTCTCATTTAAAACGAATTTGATTCAATGTCTGAACATATTTTATTGGGTCCTATAACTTTTTAGTGCAATACGCTAGGAAATATATTACTCTGGTATTGGCATTTTAACGCTTGCAATTAAGTATACTACTGCAATATGTCTCATTTCAAACGAATTTTTATCAACATCTGAACATATTTTATGGAGTCCTATAACTTTTTGGTGAATTACGCTAGGAAATATATTGATCTGGTATGGCATTTAAACGCTTGTATTTGCGTATATTAGTGCAATATGTCTCATTTCAAACGAATTTGTATCAACATCTGAACAAATTTTATGGGGTCCTATAACGTTTTAGTGCAATACGCTAGGAAATATATTACTCTGGTTTTGGCATTTTAACGCTTGTATTTGCGTATATTACTGCAATTTGTCTCATTTGAAACGAATTTGAATCAATATCTGAACATATTTAATGGTGGCCTATAAGTTTTTGGTGCAATACGCTAGGAAATATATTACTCTGGTATTGGCATTTTAACGCTTGTATTTGCGTATATAACTGCAATATGTCTCATTTGAAACGAATTTGAATCAATATCTGAACATTTTTAATGGTGAACTATAACTTTTTAGTACAATACGCTAAGAAATATATTACTCATGTATTGGCATTTTCACGCTTGTATTTGCGTATATTACTGAAATATGTCTCATTTTAAACGAATTTGAATCAATATCTGAACATATTTAATGGTGGCCTATAACTTTTTGGTGCAATACGCTAGGAAATATATTACTCTGGTATTGGCATTTTAACGCTTGTATTTGCGTATATTACTGCAATATGTCTCATTTGAAACGAATTTGAATCAATATCTGAACATTTTTAATGGTGAACTATAACTTTTTAGTACAATACGCTAAGAATTATATTACTCTGATATTGGCATTTTAACGCTTGTATTTGCGTATATTAGTGCAATATTTGTCATTTGAAACGAATTTGAATCAATATCTGAGAATTTTTAATGGTAGCCTATAACTTTTTAGTACAATACGCTAAGAAATATATTTCTCAGGTATTGGCATTTTAACGCTTGTATTTGCGTATATTACAGAAATATGTCTCATTTAAAACGAATTTGAATCAATATCTGAACATATTTTATTGGGTACTCTAACTTTTTGGTGCAATTCGCTAGGAAATATTTTACTCGTATATTGGCATTTTAACGCTTGTATTTGCGTATATTACTGCAATATGTCTCATTTGAAACGAATTTGAATCAATATCTGAACATATTTTATGGAGTCCTATAACTTTTTAGTGCAAGACGCTAAGAAATATATTACTCTGGTATTGGCATTTTAACGCTTGTATTTGCGTATATTAGTGCAATATGTCTCATTTGAAACGAATTTGAATCAATATCTGAACATATTTTATGGAGTCCTATAACTTTTTAGTGCAATACGCTAGGAAATATATTACTCTGGTATTGGCATTTTAACGCTTGTATTTGCGTATATTACAGCAATATGTCTCATTTGAAACGAATTTGAATCAATTGATCTGTCCATATTTTATGGGGTCCTATAACTTTTTGGTGCAATACGCTAGGAACTATATTACTCTGGTATTGGCATTTTAACGCTTGTATTTGTGTATATTACTGCAATTTGTCTCATTTGAAACAAATTTGAATCAATATCTGAACATATTTTATGGAATCCTATAACTTTTTAGTGCAATACGCTAGGAAATATATTACTCTGGTATTGGCATTTTAACGCTTGTATTTGCGTATATTACTGCCATTTGTCTCATTTGAAACGAATTTGAATCAATATCTGAACATATTTAATGGTGGCCTATAACTTTTTGGTGCAATACGCTAAGAAAAATATAACTCAGGTATTGGCATTTTGACGCTTGTATTTGTGTATATTACTGAAACATGTCTCATTTAAAATGAATTTGAATCAATATCTGAACATATTTTATGGGGTCTTATAACTCTTTGGTGCAATACGCTTGGAAATATATTACTCTGGTATTGGCATTTTAACGCTTTTATTTGCGTATATTACTGAAATATGTCTCATTTAAAACGAATTTGATTCAATAACTGAACATATTTTATTGGGTCCTATAACTTTTTAGTGCAATACGCTAGGAAATATATTACTCTGGTATTGGCATTTTAACGCTTGCAATTAAGTATACTACTGTAATATGTCTCATTTCAATAGAATTTGTATCAGCATCTGAACATATTTTATGGAGTCCTATAACTTTTTGGTGCAATACGCTAGGAAATATATTGATCTGGTATTGGCATTTAAACGCTTGTTTTTGCGTATATTAGTGCAATATGTCTCATTTCAAACGAATTTGTATCAACATCTGAACATATTTTATGGAGTCCTATAACTTTTTAGTGCAATACGCTAGGAAATATATTACTCTGGTATTGGCATTTTAACGCTTGTATTTGCGTATATTACAGCAATATGTCTCATTTGAAACGAATTTGAATCAATTGATCTGTACATATTTTATGGGGTCCTATAACTTTTTGGTGCAATACGCTAGGAAATATATTACTCTGGTATTGGCATTTTAACGCTTGTATTTGCGTATATTACTGCAATTTGTCTCATTTGAAACGAATTTGAATCAATATCTGAACATATTTAATGGTGGCCTATAACTTTTTGGTGCAATGCGCTAGGAAATATATTACTCTGGTATTAGCATTTTAACGCTTGTATTTGCGTATATAAGTGCAATATATCTCATTTCAAACGAATTTGTATCAACATCTGAACATATTTAATGGTGGCCTATAACTTTTTAGTACAATACGCTTAGTTATATATTACTCATGTATTGGCCTTTTAACGCTTGTATTTGCGTATATTACTGCAATATGTCTCATTTGAAACGAATTTGAATCAATATCTGAACATTTTTAATGGTGAACTATAACTTTTTAGTACAATACGCTAAGAAATATATTACTCAGGTATTGGCATTTTAACGCTTGTATTTGCGTATATTACTGAAATATGTCTCATTTAAAACCAATTTGAATCAATATCTGAACATATTTTATTGGGTACTATAACTTTTTTGTGCAATACGCTAGGAAATATATTACACGTATATTGGCATTTTAACGCTTGTATTTGCGTATAATACTGCAATATGTCTCATTTGAAACGAATTTGAATCAATATCTGAACATATTTTATGGAGTCCTATAACTTTTTAGTGCAAGACGCTAAGAAATATATTACTCTGGTATTGGCATTTTAACGCTTGTATTTGCGTATATTAGTGCAATATGTCTCTTTTTAAACGAATTTGTATCAACAACTGAACATATTTTATGGAGTCCTATAACTTTTTAGTGCAATACGCTAACAAATATATTACTCTGGTATTGGCATTTTAACGCTTGTATTTGCGTATATTACTGCAATATGTCTCATTTGAAACGAATTTGAATCAATATCTGAACATTTTTAATGGTGAACTATAACTTTTTAGTACAATACGCTAAGAAATATATTACTCAGGTATTGGCATTTTAACGCTTGTATTTGAGTATATTAGTGCAATATGTCTCATTTGAAATGAATTTGAATCAATATCTGAACATATTTTATGGAGTCCTATAACTTTTTAGTGCAAGACGCTAAGAAATATATTACTCAGGTATTGGCATTTTAACGCTTGTATTTGCGTATATTAGTGCAATATGTCTCATTTGAAACGAATTTGAATCAATATTTGAACATTTTTAATGGTGAACTATAACTTTTTAGTACAATACGCTAAGAAATATATTACTCAGGTATTGATATTTTAACGCTTGTATTTGCGTATATAACTGCAATATGTCTCATTTCAAACGAATTTGAATCAATATCTGAACATATTTTATGGGGTCCTATAACTTTTTAGTGCAATACGCTAGGAAATATATTACTCTGGTATTGGCATTTTAACGCTTGTATTTGCGTATATTACTCCAATATGTCTCATTTGAAACGAATTTGAATCAATATCTGAACATAATTTATGGAGTCCTATAACTTTTTAGTACAATACGCTAAGAAATATATAACTCAGGTATTGGCCTTTTAACGCTTGTATTTGCGTATATTACTGCAATATGTCTCATTTGAAACGAATTTGAATCAATATCTGAACATAATTTATGGAGTCCTATAACTTTTTAGTGCAAGACTCTAAGAAATATATTACTCTGGTATTGGCATTTTAGCGCTTGTATTTGCGTATATAACTGCAATATGTATCATATATTCCTCTCGTATTGGCATTTTAACGCTTGTATTTGCGTATATTACTACAATAAGTCTCATTTGAAACGAATTTGAATCAATATCTGAACATTTTTAATGGTGAACTATAACTTTTTAGTACAATACGCTAAGAAATATATTACTCAGGTATTGGAATTTTAACGCTTGTATTTGCGTATATTACTGAAATATGTCTCATTTAAAACGAATTTGAATCAACATCTGAACATATTTTATTGGGTACTATAACTTTTTGGTGCAATACGCTAGGAAATATATTACTCGTATATTGGCATTTTAACGCTTGTATTTGCGTATATTACTCCAATATGTCTCATTTGAAACGAATTTGAATCAATATCTGAACATTTTTAATGGTGGCTTATAACTTTTTAGTACAATACGCTAAGAAATATATTACTCAGGTATTGGCCTTTTAACGCTTGTATTTGCGTATATTACTGCAATATGTCTCATTTGAAACGAATTTGAATCAATATCTGAACATTTTTAATGGTGAACTATAACTTTTTAGTACAATACGCTAAGAAATATATTACTCAGGTATTGGAATTTTAACGCTTGTATTTGCGTATATTACTGAAATATGTCTCATTTAAAACGAATTTGAATCAATATCTGAACATATTTTATTGGGTACTATAACTTTTTGGTGCAATACGCTAGGAAATATATTACTCGTATATTGGCATTTTAACGCTTGTATTTGCGTATATTACTGCAATATGTCCCATTTGAAACGAATGTGAATCAATATCTGAACATTTTTAATGGTGGCTTATAACTTTTTAGTACAATACGCTAAGAAATATATTACTCAGGTATTGGCACTTTAACGCTTGTATTTGCGTATATTACTGCAATATGTCTCATTTGAAACGAATTTGAATCAATATCTGAACATTTTTAATGGTGAACTATAACTTTTTAGTACAATACGCTAAGAAATATATTACTCAGGTATTGGCATTTTAACGCTTGTATTTGAGTATATTAGTGCAATATGTCTCATTTGAAATGAATTTGAATCAATATCTGAACATATTTTATGGAGTCCTATAACTTTTTAGTGCAAGACGCTAAGAAATATATTACTCAGGTATTGGCATTTTAACGCTTGTATTTGCGTATATTAGTGCAATATGTCTCATTTGAAACGAATTTGAATCAATATTTGAACATTTTTAATGGTGAACTATAACTTTTTAGTACAATACGCTAAGAAATATATTACTCAGGTATTGATATTTTAACGCTTGTATTTGCGTATATAACTGCAATATGTCTCATTTCAAACGAATTTGAATCAATATCTGAACATATTTTATGGGGTCCTATAACTTATTAGTGCAATACGCTAGGAAATATATTACTCTGGTATTGGCATTTTAACGCTTGTATTTGCGTATATTACTCCAATCTGTCTCATTTGAAACGAATTTGAATCAATATCTGAACATAATTTATGGAGTCCTATAACTTTTTAGTACAATACGCTAAGAAATATATAACTCAGGTATTGGCCTTTTAACGCTTGTATTTGCGTATATTACTGCAATATGTCTCATTTGAAACGAATTTGAATCAATATCTGAACATAATTTATGGAGTCCTATAACTTTTTAGTGTAGCCATCTAGCTGTCGCCCGGTCTCGCTTACCAGTTGTGTCTGCAAGCTCATGGAACGCATGATCAACGGGCGTCTTGTTTGGTTCCTGGAATCAAACAACCTGTTGGATGACGTCCAGTGCGGCTTCCGCCGTTTCCGTTCCACTGCAGACCACCTGATGGGACTTGAGTCAACCATCCGGGATGCTTTTCTCAACAAGCAACATATGGTGGCTGTGTTTTTTGATATTTCCCGGGCCTATGATGCCACTTGGCGTTTTGGTATTATGCGCACTTTACACTCCTTGGGCTTAAGAGGTAATCTTCCCATGTTTCTTGAAGGCTTTCTTTCCTTAAGGAGGTTTCAAGTTCGTGTGGGAAGTGACCTCTCCAACATTTTTACTCAGGAAAGCGGAGTGCCGCAAGGGTCTGTTCTGAGTGTCACGTTGTTTGCTGTGGCCATCAACGGTGTTGCACAGTGTATTCGTTCACCTGTGCTGGGTTCCTTGTACGTGGACGACTTTGCAATTTTCTGCAGTTCTCGCAATATGGCTTCCATAGAGCGTCAGCTGCAGTTAGCAATCAATCGTCTTCATACCTGGGCTGCTGAGCGGGGTTTCGTGTTTTCTGCGGCCGTGACGGAGTGCATTCGCTTCTGTCAACGCCGTCACCTTCACTTGGATCCTGTTCTCTCTCTCAACGGTGCTGATCTTCCATTTGTGGAAACTGCCCGTTTTCTTGGTCTTCTATTTGACAGGAAGCTTAACTGGCGTGCCCATCTTGTGGCTTTGAAGGCAAAATGTCGGCTTTCTCTAAATCTATTGCGAGTTCTTTCTTCCAAATTGTGGGGTGCCGATAGAATTTTTATGCTGCGCCTGTGTCGGGCTTTGATACGCTCCAAGCTGGACTATGGCTGTGTCGCTTACGCGTCTGCCAGGCCATCCGTTGTCAAAGCCATTGATGCGATGCACCATACTGGTATTCGTCTTGCTACTGGTGCTTTTCGTACCAGCCCAATACCAAGTTTGTTGTGCGAGGCTTGCGAGCCTTCTCTGTATGATCGTCGCAGGCTTTTGACCATGAACTGCACGGCGGCCATGAGGTCGAAACCATGTCGCCTGGTTTTTGACACTGTCTTTGGTCAACAGTTTGCGGAGATTTATGACAGAAGGGCTCGTTCGGTGGGTTCCTTTTCTATCAGATCTCGCAATACTTTTGGAGAGGTTAATTTTGAACTTCCTTCAACACCAGACACTTCTTTCAGCCCCTTTCCACCTTGGACATTTTCCCGTCCGAATACCAACTATGCGCTTTCAAAGCTGGATCGTTCCGCTACTCCACCCATTCTGTTCCAACGTGAGTTTGCTCGAATCATTGCCAACTATCGGCAATGGATTCGCATTTACACCGACGGTTCGAAGAGTAACGACAGGGTTGCATGTGCTTTTATATCGGCAAGAGGTGCATGTGAGTTTCGACTTCACAAACTCTCGTCCGTATACACGGCAGAGTTGTATGCACTCTACCAAGCACTTCTCTATATTTCTAGACTCGCACGTAATTCTTTTGTTATTGTGTCGGACTCGATGAGCGCTTTGAAAGCGATTGATTCTTTGTACCCCAAACATCCTCTCTTGCAACAGATACAAGCAACCTTGATGACATTATCGTCAAAAGGGTCTATCGTGCGCTTTATTTGGGTACCGAGTCATGTTGGTATTCGCGGGAACGAAGCAGCTGATGCAGCAGCTAAGCGAGCTTTGTCCAAGGCCACCATTGATTATGATCGGGTGCTTGCTGATGACCTCAAAGGTCATTTTAAGCATCTGATCATGAATCAGTGGCAGGAAAGGTGGAGTCATATAGTATATAACAAGCTTAAAAATGTTAAGCACAACGTGAGGCCATGGGATTCTTCCCATAGGGCATCCCGAAAGGAGGAGGTCGCTGTAGCGAGACTCCGGATAGGGCACACCTGGTGGACGCATGGTCATGTTCTGCGCCGTGAGGAGGCTCCGATGTGCGAAACGTGTGACACTGCTTTGACAGTGGCGCACTTTTTGTTGGAGTGCTCCCAGTTTACCGAGCAACGAAACAGGGCGGGTCTGTCACTTGACCTGTCGGTGGCCCTTGGTGACCATTCGACACTCATTGACAGAGTCGTCCTGTTCCTCAGGAATACAGGTCTATTTGCCTTTATTTAAAAGTGCTAGCTTTGTCATTATATTATTTATACACGTTTTAGCACTCAATAACATTTTACAATATCATTTACTTTTACAATTTTTAACCTGTACATTTTATTTATTTATATATACATTTATTAATATTTTACATTGAATAGATATTAAGTTTACAATTTTATTTTTACATAACATATATTTAGTTAGTTTCTTTCATAGTATAGTTTATGGCGTGAATAGCCCAAGAGGCTGATACGCCTTTAAATTTTAATCCTACCTACCTTGGCATTTTAACGCTTGTATTTGCGTATATTACTGCAATATGTCCCATTTGAAACGAATGTGAATCAATATCTGAACATTTTTAATGGTGGCTTATAACTTTTTAGTACAATACGCTAAGAAATATATTACTCAGGTATTGGCACTTTAACGCTTGTATTTGCGTATATTACTGCAATATGTCTCATTTGAAACGAATTTGAATCTATATCTGAACATTTTTAATGGTGAACTATAACTTTTTAGTACAATACGCTAAGAAATATATTACTCAGGTATTGGCATTTTCACGCTTGTATTCGCGTATATTACTGAAATATGTCTCATTTAAAACGAATTTGAATCAATATCTGAACATATTTTATTGGGTACTATAACTTTTTGGTGCAATACGCTAGGAAATATATTACTCTGATATTGGCATTTTATCGCTTGTATTTGCGTTTATTACTGTAGTATGTCTCATTTGAAACGAATTTGAATCAATATCTGAACATAATTTATGGAGTCCTATAACTTTTTAGTGCAAGACTCTAAGAAATATATTACTCTGGTATTGGCATTTTAACGCTTGTATTTGCGTATATAACTGCAATATGTCTCATATATTCCTCTCGTATTGGCATTTTAACGCTTGTATTTGCGTATATTACTACAATATGTCTCATTTGAAACGAATTTGAATCAATATCTGAACATAATTTATGGAGTCCTATAACTTTTTAGTACAATACGCTAAGAAATATATTACTCAGGTATTGGCCTTTTAACGCTTGATTTGCGTATATTACTGCAATATGTCTCATTTGAAACGAATTTGAATCAATATCTGAACATTTTTAATGGTGAACTATAACTTTTTAGTACAATACGCTAAGAAATATATTACTCAGGAATTGGCATTTTGACGCTTGTATTTGCGTATATTACTGAAATATGTCTCATTTAAAACCAATTTGAATCAATATCTGAACATATTTTATTGGGTACTATAACTTATTGGTGCAATACACTAGGAAATATATTACTCGTATATTGGCATTTTAACGCTTGTATTTGCGTATATTACTGCAATATGTCTCATTTGAAATGAATTTGAATCAATATCTGAACATTTTTAATGGTGGCTTATAACTTTTTAGTACAATACGCTAAGAAATATATTACTCAGGTATTGGCACTTTAACGCTTGTATTTACGTATATTACTGCAATATGTCTCATTTGAAACGAATTTGAATCAATATCTGAACATAATTTATGGAGTCCTATAACTTTTTAGTACAATACGCTTAGAAATAAATTACTCGGGTATTGGCCTTTTAACGCTTGTGTTTGCGTATATTACTGCAATATGTCTCATTTAAAACGAATTTGAATCAATATCTGAACATATTTAATGGTGGCCTATAACTTTTTAGTACAATGCGCTAAGAAATATATTACTCAGGTATTGGCCTTTTAACGCTTGTATTTGCGTATATTACTGCAATATGTCTCATTTGAATCGAATTTGAATCAATTTCTGAACATTTTTAATGGTGAACTATAACTTTTTAGTACAATACGCTAAGAAATATATTACTCAGGTATTGGCATTTTCACTCTTGTATTTGCGTATATTAGTGCAATATGTCTCATTTCAAACGAATTTGTATCTACATCTGAACATATTTTATGGAGTCCTATAACTTTTTAGTGCAATACGCTAACAAATATATTACTCTGGTATTGGCATTTTAACGCTTGTATTTGCGTATATTACTGCAATTTGTCTCATTTGAAACGAATTTGAATCAATATCTGAACATTTTTAATGGTGAACTATAACTTTTTAGTACAATACGCTAAGAAATATATTACTCAGGTATTGGCACTTTAACGCTTGTATTTGCGTATATTACTGCAATATGTCTCATTTGAAACGAATTTGAATCAATATCTGAACATAATTTATGGAGTCCTATAACTTTTTAGTACAATACGTTAAGAAATATATTACTCAGGTATTGGCCTTTTAACGCTTGTATTTGCGTATATTACTGCAATATGTCTCATTTGAAACGAATTTGAATCAATATCTGAACATTTTTAATGGTGAACTATAACTTTTTAGTACAATACGCTACGAAATATATTACTCAGGTATTGGCATTTTAACGCTTGTATTTGCGTATATTACTGAAATATGTCTCATTTAAAACGAATTTGAATCAATATCTGAACATATTTTATTGGGTACTATAACTTTTTGGTGCAATACGCTAGGAAATATATTACTCGTATATTGGCATTTTAACGCTTGTATTTGCGTATATTACTGCAATATGTCTCATTTGAAATGAATTTGAATCAATATCTGAACATATTTTATGGGGTCCTATAACTTTTTAGTGCAAGACGCTAAGAAATATATTACTCAGGTATTGGCGTTTTAACGCTTGTATTTGCGTATATTACTGCAATATGTCTCATTTAAAACGAATTTGAATCAATATCTGAACATATTCTATGGGGTCCTATAACTTTTTGGTGCAATACGCTAGGAAATATATTACTCGTATATTGGCATTTTAACGCTTGTATTTGCGTATATTACTGCAATATGTCTCATTTGAAACGAATTTGAATCAATTTCTGAACATTTTTAATGGTGAACTATAACTTTTTAGTACAATACGCTAAGAAATATATTACTCAGGTATTGGCATTTTAACGCTTGTATTTGCGTATATTACTGCAATACGTCTCATTTGAAACGAATATGTATCAATATCTGTACATATATTTCATAGATCTATAACTTTTTAGTGCAATACGCTTAGAAATATTTTACTCTGGTATTGGCATTTAAACGCTCGTATTTGCGTATATTACTGCAATATTTCTCGATTGAAACGAATTTGAATCAATTTCTGAACATTTTTAATGGTGAACTATAACTTTTTAGTACAATACGCTAAGAAATATATTACTCAGGTATTGGCATTTTCACGCTTGTATTTGCGTATATTGCAGCAATATGTCTCATTTGAAATGAATTTGAATCAATTGATCTGTACATATCTTATGGGGTCCAATAACTTTTTGGTGCAATACGCTAGGAAATATATTACTCTGGTATTGGCATTTTAACGCTTGTATTTGCGTATATTACTGCAATTTGTCTCATTTGAAACGAATTTGAATCAATATCTGAACATATATAATGGTGGCCTATAACTTTTTAGTACAATACGCTAAGTTATATATTACTCAGGTATTGGCATTTTAACGCTTGTATTTGCGTATATTACTACAATATGTCTCATTTGAAACGAATTTGAATCAATATCTGAACATAATTTATGGAGTCCTATAACTTTTTAGTGCAAGACGCTAAGAAATATATTACTCAGGTATTGGCATTTTAACGCTTGTATTTGCGTATATTACTGCAATATGTCTCATTTAAAACGAATTTGAATCAATATCTGAACATATTTAATGGTGAACTATAACTTTTTAGTACAATACGCTAAGAAATATATTACTCAGGTATTGGCATTTTCACGCTTGTATTTGCGTATATTGCAGCAATATGTCTCATTTGAAATGAATTTGAATCAATTGATCTGTACATATCTTATGGGGTCCTATAACTTTTTGGTGCAATACGCTAGGAAATATATTACTCTGGTATTGGCATTTTAACGCTTGTATTTGCGTATATTACTGCAATATGTCTCATTTGAAACGAATTTGAATCAATATCTGAACATAATTTATGGAGTCCTATAACTTTTTAGTACAATACGCTAAGAAATATATTACTCAGGTATTGGCCTTTTAACGCTTGTATTTGCGTATATTACTGCAATATGTCTCATTTGAAACGAATTTGAATCAATTTCTGAACATTTTTAATGGTGAACTATAACTTTTTAGTACAATACGCTAAGAAATATATTACTCAGGTATTGGCATTTTAACTCTTGTATTTGCGTATATTAGTGCAATATGTCTCATTTCAAACGAATTTGTATCTACATCTGAACATATTTTATGGAGTCCTATAACTTTTTAGTGCAATACGCTAACAAATATATTACTTTGGTATTGGCATTTTAACGCTTGTATTTGCGTATATTACAGCAATATGTCTCATTTGAAACGAATTTGAATCAATTGATCTGTACATATTTTATGGGGTCCTATAACTTTTTGGTGCAATACGCTAGGAAATATATTACTCTGGTATTGGCATTTTAACGCTTGTATTTGCGTATATTACTGCAATATGTCTCATTTAAAACGAATTTGAATCAATATCTGAACATATTTAATGGTGAACTATAACTTTTTAGTACAATACGCTAAGAAATATATTACTCAGGTATTGGCATTTTCACGCTTGTATTTGCGTATATTGCAGCAATATGTCTCATTTGAAATGAATTTGAATCAATTGATCTGTACATATCTTATGGGGTCCTATAACTTTTTGGTGCAATACGCTAGGAAATATATTACTCTGGTATTGGCATTTTAACGCTTGTATTTGCGTATATTACTGCAATATGTCTCATTTGAAACGAATTTGAATCAATATCTGAACATAATTTATGGAGTCCTATAACTTTTTAGTACAATACGCTAAGAAATATATTACTCAGGTATTGGCCTTTTAACGCTTGTATATATACTGTATATTACTGCAATATGTCTCATTTGAAACGAATTTGAATCAATTTCTGAACATTTTTAATGGTGAACTATAACTTTTTAGTACAATACGCTAAGAAATATATTACTCAGGTATTGGCATTTTAACTCTTGTATTTGCGTATATTAGTGCAATATGTCTCATTTCAAACGAATTTGTATCTACATCTGAACATATTTTATGGAGTCCTATAACTTTTTAGTGCAATACGCTAACAAATATATTACTTTGGTATTGGAATTTTAACGCTTGTATTTGCGTATATTACAGCAATATGTCTCATTTGAAACGAATTTGAATCAATTGATCTGTACATATTTTATGGGGTCCTATAACTTTTTGGTGCAATACGCTAGGAAATATATTACTCTGGTATTGGCATTTTAACGCTTGTATTTGCGTATATTACTGCAATTTGTCTCATTTGAAACGAATTTGAATCAATATCTGAACATTTTTAATGGTGAACTATAACTTTTTAGTACAATACGCTAAGAAATATATTACTCAGGTATTGGCACTTTAACGCTTGTATTTGCGTATATTACTGCAATATGTCTCATTTGAAACGAATTTGAATCAATATCTGAACATAATTTATGGAGTCCTATAACTTTTTAGTACAATACGCTAAGAAATATATTACTCAGGTATTGGCCTTTTAACGCTTGTATTTGCGTATATTACTGCAATATGTCTCATTTGAAACGAATTTGAATCAATATCTGAACATTTTTAATGGTGAACTATAACTTTTTAGTACAATACGCTACGAAATATATTACTCAGGTATTGGCATTTTAACGCTTGTATTTGCGTATATTACTGAAATATGTCTCATTTAAAACGAATTTGAATCAATATCTGAACATATTTTATTGGGTACTATAACTTTTTGGTGCAATACGCTAGGAAATATATTACTCGTATATTGGCATTTTAACGCTTGTATTTGCGTATATTACTGCAATATGTCTCATTTGAAATGAATTTGAATCAATATCTGAACATTTTTAATGGTGGCTTATAACTTTTTAGTACAATACGCTAAGAAATATATTACTCAGGTATTGGCACTTTAACGCTTGTATTTACGTATATTACTGCAATATGTCTCATTTGAAACGAATTTGAATCAATATCTGAACATAATTTATGGAGTCCTATAACTTTTTAGTACAATACGCTAAGAAATATATTACTCAGGTATTGGCCTTTTAACGCTTGTGTTTGCGTATATTACTGCAATATGTCTCATTTGAAACGAATTTGAATTAATATTTGAACATTTGTAAAGGTGAACTATAACTTTTTAGTACAATACGCTAAGAAATACATTACTCAGGTATTGGCATTTTCACGCTTGTATTTGCGTATATTACAGCAATATGTCTCATTTGAAACGAATTTGAATCAATTGATCTGTACATATTTTATGGGGTCCTATAACTTTTTGGTGCAATACGCTAGGAAATATATTACTCTGGTATTGGCATTTTAACGCTTGTATTTGCGTATATTACTGCAATTTGTCTCATTTGAAACGAATTTGAATAAATATCTGAACATATTTAATGGTGGCCTATAACTTTTTGCTGCAATACGCTAGGAAATATATTACTCTGGTATTGGCATTTTAACGCTTGTATTTGCGTATATAAGTGCAATATATCTCATTTCAAACGAATTTGTATCAACATCTGAACATATTTTATGGAGTCCTATAACTTTTTAGTGTAATACGCTAACAAATATATTACTTTGGTATTGGCATTTTAACGCTTGTATTTGCGTATATTACTGAAATATGTCTCATTTAAAACGAATTTGAATCAATATCTAAACATATTTTATAGGGTCCTATAACTCTTTGGTGCAATACGCTAGGTAATATATTACTCTGGTATTGGCATTTTAACGCTTGTATTTGCGTATATTACTGAAATATGTCTCATTTAAAACGAATTTGAATCAATATCTGAACATATTTTATTGGGTCCTATAACTTTTTAGTGCAATACGCTAGGAAATATATTACTCTGGTATTGGCATTTTAACGCTTGCAATTAAGTATACTACTGCAATATGTCTCATTTCAAACGAATTTGTATCAACACCTGAACATATTTTATGGAGTCCTTTAACTTTTTAGTGCAATACGCTAGGAAATATATTACTCTGGTATTGGCATGTAACGCTTGTATTTGCGTATATTACTGCAATATGTCTCATTTGAAACGAATTTGAATCAATATCTGAACATTTTTAATGGTGAACTATAACTTTTTAGTACAATACGCTGAGAAATATATTACTCAGGTATTGGCATTTTAACGCTTGTATTTGCGTACATTACTGAAATTTGTCTCATTTAAAACAAATTTGAATCATAATCTGAACATATTTTATTGGGTCCTATTACGTTTTGGTGCAATACGCTAGGAAATATATTACTCTGGTATTGGCATTTTAACGCTTGTATTTGTGTATATTACTGCAATATGTCTCATTTCAAACGAATTTGTATCAACAACTGAACATATTTTATGGAGTCCTATAACTTTTTAGTGCAATACGCTAAGAAATATATTACTCTGGTATTGGCATTTTAACGCTTGTATTTGCGTATATTACTGCAATATGTCTCATTTGAAACGAATTTGAATCAATATCTGAACATTTTTAATGGTGAACTATAACTTTTTAGTACAATACGCTAAGAAATATATTACTCAGGTATTGGCATTCTAACGCTTGTATTTGCGTATATTACTGAAATATGTCTCATTTAAAACGAATTTGAATCAATATCTGAACATATTTTATTGGGTACTATAACTTTTTGGTGCAATACGCTAGGAAATATATTACTCTGATATTGGCATTTTAACGCTTGTATTTGCGTATATTACTGCAATATGTCTCATTTGAAACGAATTTGAATCAATTGATCCGTACATATTTTACGGGGTCCTATAACTTTTTGGTGCAATACGCTAGGAAATATATAACTCAGGTATTGGCATTTTGACGCTTGTATTTGTGTATATTACTGAAATATGTCTCATTTAAAATGAATTTGAATCAATATCTGAACATATTTTATAGGGTTTTATAACTCTTTGGTGCAATACGCTAAAAAATATATTACTCTGGTATTGGCATTTTAACGCTTGTATTTGCGTATATTACTGAAATATGTCTCATTTAAAACGTATTTGAATCAATATCTGAACATATTTTATTGGGTCCTATAACTTTTTAGTGCAATACGCTAGGTAATATATTTCTCTGGTATTGGCATTTTAACGCTTGTATTCTCGTATATTACTGCAATATGTCTCATTTCAAACGAATTTGTATCAACATCTGAACATATTTTATGGAGTCCTATAACTTTTTAGTGCAATACGCTAAGAAATATATTACTCTGGTATTGGCATTTTAACGCTTGTATTTGCGTATATTACTGCAATATGTCTCATTTGAAAAGAATTTGAATCACTATCTGAACATTTTTAAAGGTGAACTTTAACTTTTTAGTACAATACGCTAAGAAATATATTACTCTGGTATTTGCATTTTAACGCTTGTATTTGCGTATTTTACTGCAATATGTCTCATTTGAAACGAATTTGAATCAATATCTGAACATATTTTATGGAGTCCTATAACTTTTTAGTGCAAGACGCTAAGAAATATATTACTCTGGTATTGGCATTTTAACGCTTGTATTTGCGTATATAACTGCAATATATCTCATATATTTATCTCGTATTGGCATTTTAACGCTTGTATTTGCGTATATTACTGAAATATGTCTCATTTAAAACGAATTTGAATCAATATCTGAACATATTTTATTGGGTACTATAACTTTTTGGTGCAATACGCTAGGAAATATATTACTCGTATATTGGTATTTTAACGCTTGTATTTGCGTATATTACTGCAAAATGTCTCATTTGAAACGAATGTGAATCAATATCTGAACATTTTTAATGGTGGCTTATAACTTTTTAGTACAATACGCTAAGAAATATATTACTCAGGTATTGGCACTTTAACGCTTGTATTTGCGTATATTACTGCAATATGTCTCATTTGAAACGAATTTGAATCAATATCTGAACATTTTTAATGGTGAACTATAACTTTTTAGTACAATACGCTAAGAAATATATTACTCAGGTATTGGCATTTTAACGCTTGTATTTGCGTATATTACTGAAATATGTCTCATTTAAAACGAATTTGAATCAATATCTGAACATATTTTATTGGGTACTATAACTTTTTGGTGCTATACGCTAGGAAATATATTACTCTGATATTGGCATTTTAACGCTTGTATTTGCGTATATTACTGCAATATGTCTCATTTGAAACGAATTTGAATCAATATCTGAACATAATTTATGGAGTCCTATAACTTTTTAGTACAATACGCTAAGAAATATATTACTCAGGAATTGGCCTTTTAACGCTTGTGTTTGCGTATATTACTGCAATATGTCTCATTTGAAACGAATTTGAATCAATATCTGAACATTTTTTTTAATGGTGAACTATAACTTTTCAGTACAATACGCTAAGAAATATATTACTCAGGTATTGGCATTTTCACGCTTGTATTCGCGTATATTACTGAAATATGTCTCATTTAAAACGAATTTGAATCAATATCTGAACATATTTTATTGGGTACTATAACTTTTTGGTGCAATACGCTAGGAAATATATTACTCTGATATTGGCATTTTAACGCTTGTTTTTGCGTATATTACTGTAGTATGTCTGCCCCCTGCGGGTGGGGGTTAGAATTCACCCGCAGCACCTCTGCTGGTCGTAAGAGGCGACCAATGGGCGAGGAAGGTACCTCGTAAAAAACACACTGTTCCATCTGAACTTTTACCAGAAGATTAGTGGGCCAATCTTCTGCGGACTTTGCTATCTTATTATTTTGCTCACCCGCGTGTTTGCCGTGCGTGGAGACCCGTAAGGAAGGAGAAGATGATCCTGGTGGTTGAGCTTAAACGCAACACACCTCTTTGGCTTCGGATTCTTGCGAAACGGGCGGTCAGATACTAACCCTATCTGACCAATCGGCTTGCCGTTACGTTCTGTGCCGGTAAGGTGAGTCCCACGACCCTGGAGGTAAGTCTTCGGACGTTGGAGAGAGTGGCTCGCAGCGTTCTGAAGCTTATTGCCAGGTGAGGGGGACTATATCTCCTGGTTAGCCCTGGCGATCACACCAGTTTGTGGTGTGACGTCCCAAATTGTGGCTCCGTGGTGGGTGGGGAGACCAGGAGATGAATTTATTCTATTTGTTTATGGCAAACAAAATCAAAACCCCGGGGGCCCCTTCCCCAAAAAGATCTCGTCCGTTATCGGACGAGGGAGAAAGTTTTCTGAAGGGCGAAAATAAATTTTCGCCCAAATTTTTAATTGTCAAAAGGACGGAAGAGGGTAAAACCATATCTGAAGTCTCTTGCTTTGGTTTGGCGAGGAGCCTGAACGAACTGGCTGGTGGAGAACCTAAATCCACCAAACGGTTACGCGACGGTACTCTTTTGGCTGAAACAGCTAATTCTTTGCAGACCAAGTCTTTATTAAAAGCGACAGTTTTATTTGGCATGCCTATTTTAGTGGAGGCGCACAAGTCCCTCAACTCATGTCAGGGCGTAATATCATGTTACGACCTGCTATTTGTTGAGATGGACGAGTGCAAGCGGGAACTTGAAAGTCAGGGTGTTATTGACTGTCGACGGCTTACTTCCAAGAGGAACGGCGAAGTTAAAAATACAACGTCAGTAGTTTTAACTTTTGGACTAGATAAGCTTCCAGACAGGATTAAGGTTGGGTTTCACAGTTGCTCTGTGAGACCATACTTTCCTCGACCAATGCGATGTTTTAAATGCCAGAAATTCGGGCACACTGCATCCCGTTGTGACGCACAGGCTGTGTGTCCACGGTGCAGTGAACAGGAGCATTTGGGCGAGGAATGTAAAGGTCCGGCCCATTGCGTTAATTGTTCTGGCAATCATCCTTCTTTTTTTGCTGATTGTCCACGCAATCAGGAAGAAAAGAAGATAATTGAAATCAAAATTATGGATAAGATTTCCTATTTCGACGCCCGCAAGAAGTTCAAAAGACAGACCAGTCCTGTCTTTAGCCGTTCTTTCGCCACAATTGCTGCAACTCCCGTTTTAAAAATATCCATTGCCGTTCAGACTGATGACTTTCCTTTCTCTAATATTTCTACAAGTGTTCCAAATTTACCTTCTGTTAAAACTAACATTCCAAAATCTAAAGTTAATCAAAATTTAAAATCCAGATCGAATGCAGCTGTAAACATCATAGACCAACCAAAATTAAAATTGACCGTTAAACCAAAGCAAAAAATTACTCATATAAAGACAAGCCCTAGTTCTACGCCGAAATCTATTTCGAAAAACCATTCCATGGAGGTACGAGAAACATCCAGTGTTTCGAGTTCTTCCATCTCCAAATTTTCTCCTAGTAAGGGATCTCAATCTTCGAGATCCTCTTCTCCTATGGAAGTCACTAGCTTTAAACTTTCTAGGCCAGAGCGAGATAAATCTTCCACACCCAAATAATGCCTCCCATACTACAATGGAATTGTAATGGTTTCTACAGCCATTTTGAGGAATTTAAAGCTCTTAATGCCGAGCAGACTCCCTCTTGCATATGCTTACAAGAAACACATTTTCGAGACACCAGAGCTGTTTCATTACGAGGCTTCTCAGTATTTCGTACTGATGTGCCTACTGATGGCCAAGCTCGTGGTGGAGTAGCGATTCTGGTTCGCGAAAATGTGTATTGTGAGGAGATTACTTTGAATTCTGCATTACAAGCTGTAGCTGTCCGTGTTGCTATTCCTTTTCTGGTCACTTTATGTTCTATCTATCTTCCTCCAAACGACAATGTCGATATGCGTGATATCGTTGAATTGATTGATCAATTGCCTGCTCCATTCATTCTTATGGGCGATTTCAACGCCCATAATCCTGAATGGGGATCAGGTACGATTAATCAACGCGGTAGACGTTTGGAACACCTATCCACCGCAAGTACACATGTCATCTTAAATGATGGTAGCATGACACATTTTTCTGCCGCGTGGAGATCTTTCACTGCGATTGATCTAACGATCTGTTCTGCAGCAATAGCTCCATTGTTTGAGTGGCATGTGCACTCAGACTTGCATCAAAGTGACCACTTTCCGATCGTTCTGAAAGTTTTGCAGAACTCAGATTCTGATGCTCGTTGTCCGAAATGGGCTTTAAAGCGAGCAGATTGGAATCTGTTCTCGGAGTTGGCCGTATTTGGTGAAAGTGTTTTCGTTGACGTGGACGACCATGTTCGGTATTTCACGGATGCAATCAAGTCTGCTGCACAAGAGAGTATTCCTCTAACACCTATTCATTCTAATAGAATACCCGTTCCCTGGTGGAACGATGAGTGCAAGATTGCTATCCGAGAAAAACGACGTATTTTTCGCCATTTCAGGCGATTTCCAACCACCGAGAATATGATCCATTACTTCCAAGCCAAGGCAAAAGCTAGAAGAATTGTTCAGAAGAATAAGAAAGCGTCATGGCAGAAATACATTTCTTCCATTACAACCTCCACTCCAGTTTCTAAAGTATGGGAGAAGGTCAGAAAAATATCTGGCCGCTCAAAATCTAGCACTGTTTCTGGCCTAAAAATCAATGGCAATGTCATTACCTGTCGGTCTGATGTTGCTAATATTATAGCATCCACTTTCGCGGATACATCAAGTTCCAATCACTATCCAGCTGAGTTCCTCGCTCGAAAATCAATCTTGGAACGTCAATGTCTCAATTTTGTTTCGCCGGGCGATGAAATCTACAATCTTTCTTTCAGCGTGGATGAACTTGAAAGTGCGATTTCAGATTCTCACGACAGCGCTCCTGGACCTGATTCTATTCACTACCAGATGCTTCGCCATTTGAATCCTGCTGGAAAAACATTTCTTTTACAAATGTATAATCGCATTTGGTTTTCCGGTATCTGCCCAACACCATGGCGTGATGCGATTATTGTACCAATCCCAAAGCCTGGAAAAGACAAAACACTGCCATCTAGCTATCGCCCAGTCTCGCTTACCAGTTGTGTCTGCAAGCTCATGGAACGCATGATCAACAGGCGTCTTGTTTGGTTCCTGGAATCAAACAACCTGTTGGATAACATCCAGTGCGGCTTCCGCCGTTTCCGTTCCACTGCAGACCACCTGATAAGACTTGAATCAACCATCCGGGATGCTTTTCTCAACAAGCAACATATGGTAGCTGTGTTTTTTGATATTGCCCGGGCCTATGATACCACTTGGCGTTTTGGTATTATGCGCACTTTACACTCCTGGGGCTTAAGAGGTAATCTTCCCATATTTCTTGAAAGCTTTCTTTCCTTAAGGAAGTTTCAAGTTCGTGTGGGAAATGACCTCTCCAACATTTTTACTCAAGAAAACGGAGTACCGCAAGGGTCTATTCTGAGTGTCACGTTGTTTGCTGTGGCCATCAACGGTGTTGCACAGTGTATTCGTTCACCTGTGCTGGGTTCCTTGTACGTGGACGACTTGGCAATTTTCTGCAGTTCTCGCAATATGGCTTCCATAGAGCGTCAGCTGCAGTTAACAGTCAATCGTCTTCATACCTGGGCTACTGAGCAAGGTTTCGTATTTTCTGCGGCCAAGACGGAGTGCATTCACTTCTGTCAACGCCGTCACCTTCACTTAGATCCTGTTCTCTCTCTCAACGGTACTGATCTTCCATTTGTGGAAACTGCCCGTTTTCTTGGTCTTCTATTTGACAAGAAGCTTAACTGGCGTGCCCATCTTGTGGCTTTGAAGGCAAAATGTCGGCTTTCTCTAAATCTATTGCGAGTTCTTTCTTCCAAATCGTGGGGTGCCGATAGAATTTCTATGCTGCGCCTGTATCGGGCTTTGATACGCTCCAAGCTGGACTATGGCTGTATCGCTTACGCGTCTGCCAAGCCATCCGTTATCAAAACCATTGATACGATACACCATACTGGTATTCGTCTTGCTACTGGTGCTTTTCGTACCAGCCCAATACCAAGTGTATTGTGCGAAGCTGGCGAGCCTTCTCTGTATGATCGTCGCAGGCTTTTGACCATGAACTACACGGCAGCCATGAAGTCGAAACCATATCACCTGGTTTTTGACACTGTCTTTGGTCAACAGTTTGCGGAGATTTATGACAGAGGAGCTCGTTCGGTGGGTTCCTTTTCTATCAGATCTCGCAATACTTTTAGAGAAGTTAATTTTGAACTTCCTTCAACCCCAGACACTTCTGTCAGCCCCTTTCCACCTTGGACATTCTCCCGTCCGAATACCAACTATGCGCTTTCAAAGCTGGATCGATCCGCTACTCCACCCATTCTGTTCCAACGTGAGTTTGCTCGAATCATTGCCAACTATCGGCAATGGATTCGCATTTACACCGACGGTTCGAAGAGCAGCGACAGGGTTGCATGTGCTTTTATATCGGCAAGAGGTGCGTGTGAGTTTCGACTTCACAAACTCTCGTCCGTATACACGGCAGAGCTGTATGCACTCAACCAAGCACTTCTCTATATTTGCAGACTCGCACGTAATTCTTTTGTTATTGTGTCAGACTCAATGAGCGCTTTGAAAGCGATTGATTCTTTGTACCCTAAACATCCTCTCTTGCAGCAGATACAAGCAACCTTGATGACATCGTCAAAAGGGTCTATCGTGCGCTTTATTTGGGTACCGAGTCATGTTGGTATTCGCGGGAATGAAGCAGCTGATGCAGCAGCTAAGCGAGCTTTGTCCAAGGCCACCATTGATTATGGTCGGGTGCTTGCTGATGACCTCAAAGGTCATTTTAAGCATCTGATCATGAATCAGTGGCAGGAAAGATGGAGTCATATAGTATATAACAAGCTTAAAAATGTTAAGCACAACGTGAGGTCATGGGATTCTTCCCATAGGGCATCCCGAAAGGAGGAGGTCGCTGTGGCGAGACTCCGGATAGGGCACACCTGGTGGACGCATCGTCATCTTTTGCGCCGTGAGGAGGCTCCGATGTGCGAAACGTGTGACACTGCTTTGACAGTGGCGCACGTTTTGTTGGAGTGCTCCCAGTTTACCGAGCAGCGAAACAGGGCGGGTCTGTCACTTGACCTGTCGGTGGCCCTTGGTGACCATTCGACACTCATTGACAGGGTCGTCCTGTTCCTCAGGAATACAGGTCTATTTGCCTTTATTTAAAAGTGCTAGCTTTGTCATTAATTTTATTTATACACGTATTTTTTTTTTAGCACTCAATAATATTTTACAATATTATTTATTTTTACAATTTTAAACCTGTACATTTTATTTATTTATATATACATTTATTAATATTTTACATTTAATAGATATTAAGTTTACAATTTTATTTTTACATAACATATATTTAGTTAGTTTCTTTCATAATATAGTTTATGGCGTGAATAGCCCAAGAGGCTGATACGCCTTTAAATTTTAATCCTACTACTACTACTGTAGTATGTCTCATTTGAAACGAATTTGAATCAATATATGAACATAATTTATGGAGTCCTATAACTTTTTAGTGCAAGACTCTAAGATATATATTACTCAGGTATTGGCCTTTTAACGCTTGTGTTTGCGTATATTACTGCAATATGTCTCATTTGAAACGAATTTGAATCAATATCTGAACATTTTTAATGGTGAACTATAACTTTTTAGTACAATACGCTAAGAAATATATTACTCTGGTATTGGCATTTTAACGCTTGTATTTGCGTATATTACTGCAATATGTCTCATTTGAAACGAATTTGAATCAATATCTGAACATTTTTAATGGTGAACTATAACTTTTTAGTACAATACGCTAAGAAATATATTACTCAGGTATTGGCATTTTAACGCTTGTATTTGCGTATATTACTGAAATATGTCTCATTTAAAACGAATTTGAATCAATATCTGAACATATTTTATTGGGTACTATAACTTTTTGGTGCTATACGCTAGGAAATATATTACTCTGATATTGGCATTTTAACGCTTGTATTTGCGTATATTACTGCAATATGTCTCATTTGAAACGAATTTGAATCAATATCTGAACATAATTTATGGAGTCCTATAACTTTTTAGTACAATACGCTAAGAAATATATTACTCAGGAATTGGCCTTTTAACGCTTGTGTTTGCGTATATTACTGCAATATGTCTCATTTGAAACGAATTTGAATCAATATCTGAACATTTTTAATGGTGAACTATAACTTTTTAGTACAATACGCTAAGAAATATATTACTCAGGTATTGGCACTTTAACGCTTGTATTTGCGTATATTACTGAAATATGTCTCATTTAAAACGAATTTGAATCAATATATGAACATATTTTATTGGGTACTATAACTTTTTGGTGCAATACGTTAGGAAATATATTAGTCTGATATTGGCATTTTAACGCTTGTATTTGCGTATATTACTGCAATATGTCTCATTTGAAACGAATTTGAATCAATATCTGAACATTTTTAATGGTGAACTATAACTTTTTAGTACAATACGCTAAGAAATATATTACTCAGGTATTGGCATTTTAACGCTTGTATTTGCGTATATTACAGAAATATGTCTCATTTAAAACGAATTTGAATCAATATCTGAACATATTTTATGGGGTCCTATAACTTTTTGGTGCAATACGCTAGGAAATATATTACTCTGGTATTGGCATTGTAACGCTTGTATTTGCGTATATTACTTCAATATGTCTCATTTGAAACGAATTTGAATCAATATCTGAACATTTTTAATGGTGAACTATAACTTTTTAGTACAATACGCTTAGAAATATATTACTCAGGTATTGGCATTTTAACGCTTGTATTTGCGTACATTACTGAAATTTGTCTCATTTAAAACAAATTTGAATCATAATCTGAACATATTTTATTGGGTCCTATAACTTTTTGGTGCAATACGCTAAGAAATATATTACTTTGTTATTGGCATTTTAACGCTTGTATTTGTGTATATTACTGCAAGATGTCTCATTTCAAACGAATTTGTATCAACATCTGAACATATTTTATGGAGTCCTATAACTTTTCAGTGCAATACGCTTAGAAATATATTACTCTGGTATTGGCATTTTAACGCTTGTATTTACGTATATTACTGCAATATGTCTCATTTGAAAGGAATTTGAATCAATATCTGAACATATTTTATGGAGTCCTATAACTTTTTAGTGCAGGACGCTAAGAAATATATTACTCAGGGATTGGCATTTTAACGCTTGTATTTGCGTACATTACTGAAATTTGTCTCATTTAAAACAAATTCGAATCATAATCTGAACATATTTTATTGGGTCCTATAACTTTTTGGTGCAATACGCTAGGAAATATATTACTCTGGTATTGGCATTTTAACGCTTGTATTTGTGTATATTACTGCAATATGTCTCATTTCAAACGAATTTGTATCAACAACTGAACATATTTTATGGAGTCCTATAACTTTTTAGTGCAATACGCTAAGATATATATTACTCAGGTATTGGCCTTTTAACGCTTGTGTTTGCGTATATTACTGCAATATGTCTCATTTGAAACGAATTTGAATCAATATCTGAACATTTTTAATGGTGAACTATAACTTTTTAGTACAATACGCTAAGAAATATATTACTCAGGTATTGGCATTTTCACGCTTGTATTCGCGTATATTACTGAAATATGTCTCATTTAAAACGAATTTGAATCAATATTTGAACATATTTTATTGGGTACTATAACTTTTTGGTGCAATACGCTAGGAAATATATTACTCTGATATTCGCATTTTAACGCTTGTTTTTGCGTATATTACTGTAGTATGTCTCATTTGAAACAAATTTGAATCAATATCTGAACATAATTTATGGAGTCCTATAACTTTTTAGTGCAAGACTCTAAGAAATATATTACTCTGGTATTGGCATTTTAACGCTTGTATTTGCGTATATAACTTGCAATATGTCTCATATATTCCTCTCGTATTGGCATTTTAACGCTTGTATTTGCGTATATTACTACAATATGTCTCATTTGAAACGAATTTGAATCAATATCTGAACATAATTTATGGAATCCTATAACTTTTTAGTACAATACGCTAAGAAATATATTACTCAGGTATTGGCCTTTTAACGCTTGTATTTGCGTATATTACTGCAATATGTCTCATTTGAAACGAATTTGAATCATTATCTGAACATTTTTAATGGTGAACTATAACTTTTTAGTACAATACGCTAAGAAATATATTACTCAGGTATTGGCATTTTAACGCTTGTATTTGCGTATATTACTGAAATATGTCTCATTTAAAACCAATTTGAATCAATGTCTGAACATATTTTATTGGGTACTATAACTATTTGGTGCAATACGCTAGGAAATATATTACTCGTATATTGGCATTTTAACGCTTGTATTTGCGTATATTACTGCAATATGTCTCATTTGAAATGAATTTGAATCAATATCTGAACATTTTTAATGGTGGCTTATAACTTTTTAGTACAATACGCTAAGAAATATATTACTCAGGTATTGGCATTTTAACGCTTGTATTTGCGTATATTACTGCAATATGTCTCATTTCAAACGAATTTGAATCAATATCTGAACATTTTTAATTGTGGCTTATTAGTTTTTTGTACAATACGCTAAGAAATATATTACTCAGGTATTGGCATTTTAACGCTTGTATTTGCGTATATTACTGCAATACGTCTCATTTGAAACGAATATGTATCAATATCTGTACATATATTTCATAGATCTATAACTTTTTAGTGCAATACGCTTAGAAATATTTTACTCTGGTATTGGCATTTAAACGCTCGTATTTGCGTATATTACTGCAATATTTCTCATTTGAAACGAATTTGAATCAATTTCTGAACATTTTTAATGGTGAACTATAACTTTTTAGTACAATACGCTAAGAAATATATTACTCAGGTATTGGCATTTTCACGCTTGTATTTGCGTATATTGCAGCAATATGTCTCATTTGAAATGAATTTGAATCAATTGATCTGTACATATTTTATGGGGTCCTATAACTTTTTGGTGCAATACGCTAGGAAATATATTACTCTGGTATTGGCATTTTAACGCTTGTATTTGCGTATATTACTGCAATTTTTCTCATTTGAAACGAATTTGAATCAATATCTGAGCATAATTTATGGAGTCCTATAACTTTTTAGTGCAAGACGCTAAGAAATATATTACTCAGGTATTGGCATTTTAACGCTTGTATTTGCGTATATTACTGCAATATGTCTCATTTAAAACGAATTTGAATCAATATCTGAACATATTTTATGGGGTCCTATAACTTTTTGGTGCAATACGCTAGGAAATATATTACTCTGGTATTGGCATTTTAACGCTTGTATTTGCGTATATTACTGCAATATGTCTCATTTGAAACGAATTTGAATCAATATCTGAACATAATTTATGGAGTCCTATAACTTTTTAGTACAATACGCTAAGAAATATATTACTCAGGTATTGGCATTTTCACGCTTGTATTTGCGTATATTACAGCAATATGTCTCATTTGAAACGAATTTGAATCAATTGATCTGTACATATTTTATGGGGTCCTATAACTTTTTGGTGCAATACGCTAGGAAATATATTATTCTGGTATTGGCATTTTAACGCTTGTATTTGCGTATATTACTGCAATTTGTCTCATTTGAAACGAATTTGAATCAATATCTGAACATATTTAATGGTGGCCTATAACTTTTTGGTGCAATACGCTAGGAAATATATTACTCTGGTATTGGCATTTTAACGCTTGTATTTGCGTATATTATTGAAGTAGGTCTCATTTAAAACGTATTTGAATCAATATCTGAACATATTTTATTGGGTCCTATAACTTTTTAGTGCAATACGCTAGGAAATATATTACTCTGGTATTGGCATTTTAACGCTTGTATTTGCGTATATTAATGCAATATGTCTCATTTCAAACGAATTTATATCAACATCTGAACATATTTTATTGAGTCCTATAACTTTTTGGTGCAATACGCTAAGAAATATATTACTCTGGTATTGGCATTTTAACGCTTGGAGTTGCGTATATTACTGCAATATGTCTCATTTGAAACGAATTTGAATCAATATCTGAACATTTTTAATGGTGGCTTATAACTTTTTAGTACAATACGCTAAGAAATATATTACTCAGGTATTGGCACTTTAACGCTTGTATTTACGTATATTACTGCAATATGTCTCATTTGAAACGAATTTGAATCAATATCTGAACATAATTTATGGAGTCCTATAACTTTTTAGTACAATACGCTAAGAAATATATTACTCAGGTATTGGCCTTTTAACGCTTGTGTTTGCGTATATTACTGCAATATGTCTCATTTGAAACGAATTTGAATCAATATTTGAACATTTGTAAAGGTGAACTATAACTTTTTAGTACAATACGCTAAGAAATACATTACTCAGGTATTGGCATTTTCACGCTTGTATTTGCGTATATTACAGCAATATGTCTCATTTGAAACGAATTTGAATCAATTGATCTGTACATATTTTATGGGGTCCTATAACTTTTTGGTGCAATACGCTAGGAAATATATTACTCTAGTATTGGCATTTTAACGCTTGTATTTGCGTATATTACTGCAATTTGTCTCATTTGAAACGAATTTGAATCAATATCTGAACATATTTAATGGTGGCCTATAACTTTTTGGTGCAATACGCTAGGAAATATATTACTCTGGTATTGGCATTTTAACGCTTGTATTTGCGTATATTATTGAAGTAGGTCTCATTTAAAACGTATTTGAATCAATATCTGAACATATTTTATTGGGTCCTATAACTTTTTAGTGCAATACGCTAGGAAATATATTACTCTGGTATTGGCATTTTAACGCTTGTATTTGCGTATATTAATGCAATATGTCTCATTTCAAACGAATTTATATCAACATCTGAACATATTTTATTGAGTCCTATAACTTTTTAGTGCAATACGCTAAGAAATATATTACTCTGGTATTGGCATTTTAACGCTTGTAGTTGCGTATATTACTGCAATATGTCTCATTTGAAACGAATTTGAATCAATATCTGAACATTTTTAATGGTGAACTATAACTTTTTAGTACAATACGCTAAGAAATATATTACTCAGGTATTGGCATTTTAACGCTTGTATTTGCGTATATTACTGAAATATGTCTCATTTAAAACGAATTTGAATCAATATCTGAACATATTTTATTGGGTACTATAACTTTTTGGTGCAATACGCTAGGAAATATATTACTCGTATATTGGCATTTTAACGCTTGTATTTGCGTATATTACTGCAATATGTCTCATTTGAAACGAATTTGAATCAATATCTGAACATGTTTAATGGTGAACTATAACTTTTTAGTACAATACGCTAAGAAATATATTACTCAGGTATTGGCACTTTAACGCTTGTATTTGCGTATATTACTGCAATATGTCTCATTTGAAACAAATTTGAATCAATATCTGAACATAATTTATGGAGTCCTATAACTTTTTAGTACAATACGCTAAGAAATATACTACTCAGGTATTGGCCTTTTAACGCTTGTGTTTGCGTATATTACTGCAATATGTTTTATTTGAAACGAATTTGAATCAATATTTTGACATTTTTAATGGTGAACTATAACTTTTTAGTACAATACGCTAAGAAAAATATTACTCAGGTATTGGCATTTTCACGCTTGTATTTGCGTATATTACTGAAATATGTCTCATTGAAAACGAATTTGAATCAATATCTGAACATATTTTATTGGGTACTATAACTTCTTGGTGCAATACGCTAGGAAATATATTACTCTGATATTGGCATTTTAACGCTTGTATTTGCGTATATTAGTACAATATTTGTCATTTGAAACGAATGTGAATGAATATCTGAGCATTTTTAATGGTGACCTATAACTTTTTAGTACAATACGCTAAGAAATATATTTCTCAGGTATTGGCATTTTAACGCTTGTATGTGCGTATATTACTGAAATATGTCTCATTTAAAACCAATTTGAATCAATATCTGAACATATTTTATTGGGTCCTATAACTTTTTGGTGCAAGACGCTAGGAAATATATTACTCTGGTATTGGCATTTTAACGCTTGTATTTGAGTATATTAGTGCAATATGTCTCATTTGAAACGAATTTGAATCAATATCTGAACATATTTTATGGAGTCCTATAACTTTTTAGTGCAGGACGCTAAGAAATATATTACTACGGGTTTGGCATTTTAACGCTTGTATTTGCGTATATAACTGCAATATGTCTCATATATTCCTCTCGTATTGGCATTTTAACGCTTCTATTTGCGTATATTACTGCAATATGTCTCATTTGAAACGAATTTGAATCAATATCTGAACATATTTTACGGAGTCCTATAACTTTTTAGTGCAATACGCTAGGAAATATATTACTATGTTATTGGCATTTTAACGCTTGTATTAGCGTATATTACTGCAATATGTCTCAATTGAAACGAATTTGAATCAATATCTGAACATATTTTATGGAGTCCTATAACTTTTAAGTGCAAGACGCTAAGAAATATATTACTCTGGTATTGGCATTTTAACGCTTGTATTTGCGTATATAACTGCAATATGTCTCATATATTCCTCTCGTATTGGCATTTTAACGCTTGTATTTGCGTATATTACTGCAATATGTCTCATTTGAAACGAATTTGAATCAATTGATCCGTACATATTTTACGGGGTCCTATAACTTTTTGGTGCAATACGCTAGGAAATATATAACTCAGGTATTGGCATTTTGACGCTTGTATTTGTGTATATTACTGAAATATGTCTCATTTAAAATGAATTTGAATCAATATCTGAAAATATTTTATGGGGTTTTATAACTCCTTTGTGCAATACGCTAGGAAATATATTACTCTGGTATTGGCATTTTAACGCTTGTATTTGCATATATTACTGCAATATGTCTCATTTCAAACGAATTTGTATCAACATCTGAACATATTTTATGGAGTCCTATAACTTTTTAGTGCAATACGCTAGGAAATATATTACTCTGGTATTGGCAATTTAACGCTTGTATTTGCGTATATTACAGCAAAATGTATCATTTGAAATGAATTTTATTGACATATTTTATTGAGGCCTATAACTTTTAAGTGCAATACGCTAAGCAAAATATTACTCTGGTATTGGCATTTTAACGCTTGTTTTTGCGTATATTACAGCAATATGTCTCATTTGAAACGAATTTGTATCAATATCTGAACATATTTTATGGAGGCCTATAACTTTTTAGTGCAATACGCTAAGAAATATATTACTCTGGTATTGGCATGTTAACGCTTGTATTTGCGTATATTACAGCAATATGTCTCATTTGAAACGAATTTGTATCAATATCTGAACATATTTTATGGAGGCCTATAACTTTTTAGTGCAATACGCTAAGAAATATATTAGACTGGTATAGGCATTTTAGCGCTTGTATTTGCGTATATTACTGCAATATGTCGCATTTGTAACGAATTTGTATCAATATCTGAACATATTTTATGGAGGCCTATAACTTTTTAGTGCAATACGCTAAGAAATATATTACTCTGGTATAGGCATTTTAACGCTTGTATTTGCGTATATTACTGCAATATGTCTCATTTCAAACGAATTTGTATCAACATCTGAATATATTTTATGGAGTCCTATAACTTTTTAGTGCAATACGCTAGGAAATATATTACTCTGGTATTGGCATTTTAACGCTTGTATTTGCGTATATTACTGAAATATGTCTTATTTAAAACGAATTTCAATCAATATCTGAACATATTTTATTGGGTCCTATAACTTTTTAGTGCAATACGCTAGGAAATATATTACTCTGGTATTGGCATTTTAACGCTTGTAATTAAGTATACTACTGCAATATGTCTCATTTCAAACGAATTTGAATCAACATCTGAACATATTTTATGGAGTCCTATAACTTTTTAGTGCAATCCGCTAGGAAATATATTACTCTGGTATTGGCATTTTAACGCTTGTATTTGCGTATAGTACTGCAATATGTCTCATTTCAAACGAATTTGTATCAACATCTGAACATATTTTATGTAGTCCTATAACTTTTTAGTGCAATACGCTAAGAAATATATTACTCTGGTATTGGCATTTTAACGCTTGTATTTGCGTATATAACTGCGATATGTCTCCTATATTCCTCTCGTATTGGTATTTTAACGCTTCTATTTGCGTATATTACTGCAATATGTCTCATTTGAAACGAATTTGAATCAATAGATCCGTACATATTTTACGGGGTCCTATAACTTTTTGGTGCAATACGCTAGGAAATATATTACTCTGGTATTGGCATTTTAACGCTTGTATTTGCGTATATTACTGCAATATGTTTTATTTGAAACGAATTTGAATCAATATTTTGACATTTTTAATGGTGAACTATAACTTTTTAGTACAATACGCTAAGAAAAATATTACTCAGGTATTGGCATTTTCACGCTTGTATTTGCGTATATTACTGAAATATGTCTCATTGAAAACGAATTTGAATCAATATCTGAACATATTTTATTGGGTACTATAACTTCTTGGTGCAATACGCTAGGAAATATATTACTCTGATATTGGCATTTTAACGCTTGTATTTGCGTATATTAGTACAATATTTGTCATTTGAAACGAATGTGAATGAATATCTGAGCATTTTTAATGGTGACCTATAACTTTTTAGTACAATACGCTAAGAAATATATTTCTCAGGTATTGGCATTTTAACGCTTGTATGTGCGTATATTACTGAAATATGTCTCATTTAAAACCAATTTGAATCAATATCTGAACATATTTTATTGTGTCCTATAACTTTTTGGTGCAAGACGCTAGGAAATATATTACTCTGGTATTGGCATTTTAACGCTTGTATTTGAGTATATTAGTGCAATATGTCTCATTTGAAACGAATTTGAATCAATATCTGAACATATTTTATGGAGTCCTATAACTTTTTAGTGCAGGACGCTAAGAAATATATTACTACGGGTTTGGCATTTTAACGCTTGTATTTGCGTATATAACTGCAATATGTCTCATATATTCCTCTCGTATTGGCATTTTAACGCTTCTATTTGCGTATATTACTGCAATATGTCTCATTTGAAACGAATTTGAATCAATATCTGAACATATTTTATGGAGTCCTATAACTTTTTAGTGCAATACGCTAGGAAATATATTACTATGTTATTGGCATTTTAACGCTTGTATTAGCGTATATTACTGCAATATGTCTCAATTGAAACGAATTTGAATCAATATCTGAACATATTTTATGGAGTCCTATAACTTTTAAGTGCAAGACGCTAAGAAATATATTACTCTGGTATTGGCATTTTAACGCTTGTATTTGCGTATATAACTGCAATATGTCTCATATATTCCTCTCGTATTGGCATTTTAACGCTTGTATTTGCGTATATTACTGCAATATGTCTCATTTGAAACGAATTTGAATCAATTGATCCGTACATATTTTACGGGGTCCTATAACTTTTTGGTGCAATACGCTAGGAAATATATAACTCAGGTATTGGCATTTTGACGCTTGTATTTGTGTATATTACTGAAATATGTCTCATTTAAAATGAATTTGAATCAATATCTGAACATATTTTATGGGGTTTTATAACTCTTTGGTGCAATACGCTAGGAAATATATTACTCTGGTATTGGCATTTTAACGCTTGTATTTGCGTATATTACTGGAATATGTCTCATTTCAAACGAATTTGTATCAACATCTGAACATATTTTATGGAGTCCTATAACTTTTTAGTGCAATACGCTAGGAAATATATTACTCTGGTATTGGCAATTTAACGCTTGTATTTGCGTATATTACAGCAAAATGTATCATTTGAAATGAATTTTATTGACATATTTTATTGAGGCCTATAACTTTTAAGTGCAATACGCTAAGCAAAATATTACTCTGGTATTGGCATTTTAACGCTTGTTTTTGCGTATATTACAGCAATATGTCTCATTTGAAACGAATTTGTATCAATATCTGAACATATTTTATGGAGGCCTATAACTTTTTAGTGCAATACGCTAAGAAATATATTCCTCTGGTATTGGCATGTTAACGCTTGTATTTGCGTTTATTACAGCAATATGTCTCATTTGAAACGAATTTGTATCAATATCTGAACATATTTTATGGAGGCCTATAACTTTTTAGTGCAATACGCTAAGAAATATATTAGACTGGTATAGGCATTTTAGCGCTTGTATTTGCGTATATTACTGCAATATGTCGCATTTGTAACGAATTTGTATCAATATCTGAACATATTTTATGGAGGCCTATAACTTTTTAGTGCAATACGCTAAGAAATATATTACTCTGGTATAGGCATTTTAACGCTTGTATTTGCGTATATTACTGCAATATGTCTCATTTCAAACGAATTTGTATCAACATCTGAATATATTTTATGGAGTCCTATAACTTTTTAGTGCAATACGCTAGGAAATATATTACTCTGGTATTGGCATTTTAACGCTTGTATTTGCGTATATTACTGTAATATGTCTCATTTAAAACGAATTTCAATCAATATCTGAACATATTTTATTGGGTCCTATAACTTTTTAGTGCAATACGCTAGGAAATATATTACTCTGGTATTGGCATTTTAACGCTTGTAATTAAGTATACTACTGCAATATGTCTCATTTCAAACGAATTTGAATCAACATCTGAACATATTTTATGGAGTCCTATAACTTTTTAGTGCAATACGCTAGGAAATATATTACTCTGGTATTGGCATTTTAACGCTTGTATTTGCGTATAGTACTGCAATATGTCTCATTTCAAACGAATTTGTATCAACATCTGAACATATTTTATGTAGTCCTATAACTTTTTAGTGCAATACGCTAAGAAATATATTACTCTGGTATTGGCATTTTAACGCTTGTATTTGCGTATATAACTGCGATATGTCTCCTATATTCCTCTCGTATTGGTATTTTAACGCTTCTATTTGCGTATATTACTGCAATATGTCTCATTTGAAACGAATTTGAATCAATAGATCCGTACATATTTTACGGGGTCCTATAACTTTTTGGTGCAATACGCTAGGAAATATATTACTCTGGTATTGGCATTTTAACGCTTGTATTTGCGTTTATAAGTGCAATATATCTCATTTCAAACGAATTTGTATCAACATCTGAACATATTTTATGGAGTCCTATAACTTTTTAGTGTAATACGCTAGGAAATATATTACTCTGGTATTGGCATTTTAACGCTTGTATTTGCTTATATTACTGCAATATGTCTCATTTCAAACGAATTTGTATCAACATCTGAACATATTTTATTGAGTCCTATAACTTTTTGGTGCAATACGCTAGGAAATATATTACTCTGGTATTGGCAATTTAACGCTTGTATTTGCGTATATTACTGCAATATGTCTCATTTGAAACGAATTTGAATCAATATCTGAACATATTTTATGGAGTCCTATAACTTTTTAGTGCAACACGCTAAGAAATATATTACTCTGGTTTTGGCATTTAAACGCTTGTATTTGCGTATATAACTGCAATATGTCTCATATATTTCTCTCGTATTGGCATATAAACGCTTTTTTTTGCGTATATTACTGCAATTTGTCTCATTTAAAACGAATTTGAATCAATATCTGAACATATTTAATGGTGGCCTATAACTTGTTGGTTCAATACGCTAGGAAATATATTACTCTGGTATTGGCATTTTAACGCTTGTATTTGCGTATATTACAGCAATATGTCTCATTTGAAACGAATTTGAATGAATTGTTCTGTACATATTTTATGGGGTCCTATAACTTTTTGGTGCAATACGCTAGGAAATATATTACTCTGGTATTGGCATTTTAACGCTTGTATTTGCGTATATAAGTGCAATATATCTCAATTCAAACGAATTTGTATCAACATCTGAACATTGTTTATGGAGTCCTATAACTTTTTAGTGCAATACGCTAGGAAATATATTACTCTAGTATTGGCCTTTTAACACTTGTATTTGTGTATATTACTGCAATATGTCTCATTTGAAACGAATTTGAATCAGTATCTGAACATATTTAATGGTGGCCTATAACTTTTTAGTACAATACGCTAAGTTATATATTACTCAGGTATTGGCATTTTAACGCTTGTATTTGCGTATATTACTGCAATATGTCTCATTTGAAACGAATTTGAATCAATATCTGAACATTTAAATGGTGAACTATAACTTTTTAGTACAATACGCTAAGAAATATATTACTCAGGTATTGGCATTTTAACGCTTGTATTTCTGTATATTACTGAAATATGTCTCATTAAAAACGAATTTGAATCAATATCTGAACATATTTTATTGGTTACTATAACTTTTTGGTGCAATACGCTAGGAAATATATTACTCGTATATTGGCATTTTAACGTTTGTATTTGCGTATATAACTGCAATATGTCTCATTTGAAACGAATTTGAATCAATATCTGAACATATTTTATGGATTCCTATAACTTTTTAGTGCAAGACGCTAAGAAATATATAACTCTGGTATTGGCATTTTAACGCTTGTATTTGCGTATATTAGTGCATTATGTCTCTTTTTAAACGAATTTGAATCAATATCTGAACATTTTTAATGGTGGCCTATAACTTTTTAGTACAATACGCTAAGAAATATATTTCTCAGGTATTGGCATTGTAACGCTTGTATTTGCGTATATTACTGCAATATGTCTCATTTAAAACGAATTTGAATCAATATCTGAACATATTTTATGGGGTCCTATAACTTTTTGGTGCAATACGCTAGGAAATATATTACTCTGGTATTGGCATTTTAACGCTTGTATTTGCGTATATTACTGCAATATGTCTCATTTCAAACGAATTTGTATCAACAACTGAACATATTTTATGGAGTCCTATAACTTTTTAGTGCAATACGCTAACAAATATATTACTCTGGTATTGGCATTTTAACGCTTGTATTTGCGTATATTACTGCAATATGTCTTATTTGAAACGAATTTGAATCAATATCTGAACATATTTTATGGGGTCCTATAACTTTTTGGTGCAATACGCTAGGAAATATATTACTCTGGTATTGGCATTTTAACGCTTGTATTTGCGTATATTACTGCAATATGTCTCATTTCAAACGAATTTGTATCAACAACTGAACATATTTTATGAAGTCCTATAACTTTTTAGTGCAATACGCTAACAAATATATTACTCTGGAATTGGCATTTTAACGCTTGTATTTGCGTATATTACTGCAATATGTCTCATCTCAAACGAATTTGAATCAATATCTGAACATTTTTAATGATGAACTATAACTTTTTAGTACAATACGCTAAGAAATATATTACTCAGGTATTGGCATTTTAACGCTTGTATTTGAGTATATTAGTGCAATATGTCTCATTTGAAACGAATTTGAATCAATATCTGAATATATTTTACGGAGTCCTATAACTTTTTAGTGCAAGACGCTAAGAAATATATTACTCAGGTATTGGCATTTTAACGCTTGTATTTGCGTATATTACTGAAATATGTCTCATTTCAAACGAATTTGTATCAACATCTGAACATATTTTATAGAGTCCTATAACTTTTTAGTGCAATACGCTAAGAAATATATAACTCAGGTATTGGCATTTTGACGCTTGTATTTGTGTATATTACTGAAATATGTCTCATTTAAAATGAATTTGAATCAATATCTGAACATATTTTATGGGGTCTTATAACTCTTTGGTGCAATACGCTAGGAAATATATTACTCTGGTATTGGCATTTTAACGCTTGTATTTGCGTATATAAGTGCAATATATCACATTTCAAACGAATTTGTATCAACATCTGAACATATTTAATGGTGGCCTATAACTTTTTAGTACAATACGCTAAGTTATATATTACTCAGGTATTGGCAGTTTGACGCTTGTATTTGCGTATATTACTGCAATATGTCTCATTTGAAACGAATTTGAATCAATATCTGAACATATTTTATGGGGTCCTATAACTTTTTGGTGCAATACGCTAGGAAATATATTACTCTGGTATTGGCATTTTAACGCTTGTATTTGCGTATATTACTGCAATATGTCTCATTTCAAACGAATTTGTATCAACAACTGAACATATTTTATGGAGTCCTATAACTTTTTAGTGCAATACGCTAACAAATATATTACTCTGGTATTGGCATTTTAACGCTTGTATTTGCGTATATTACTGCAATATGTCTCATTTGAAACGAATTTGAATCAATATCTGAACATTTTTAATGGTGAACTATAACTTTTTAGTACAATACGCTAAGAAATATATTACTCAGGTATTGGCATTTTAACGCTTGTATTTGCGTATATTACTGAAATATGTCTCATTTAAAACGAATTTGAATCAATATCTGAACATATTTTATTGGGTACTATAACTTTTTGGTGCAATACGCTAGGAAATATATTACTCGTATATTGGCATTTTAACGCTTGTATTTGCGTATATTACTGCAATATGTCTCATTTGAAACGAATTTGAATCAATATCTGAACATGTTTAATGGTGAACTATAACTTTTTAGTACAATACGCTAAGAAATATATTACTCAGGTATTGGCACTTTAACGCTTGTATTTGCGTATATTACTGCAATATGTCTCATTTGAAACAAATTTGAATCAATATCTGAACATAATTTATGGAGTCCTATAACTTTTTAGTACAATACGCTAAGAAATATACTACTCAGGTATTGGCCTTTTAACGCTTGTGTTTGCGTATATTACTGCAATATGTTTTATTTGAAACGAATTTGAATCAATATTTTGACATTTTTAATGGTGAACTATAACTTTTTAGTACAATACGCTAAGAAAAATATTACTCAGGTATTGGCATTTTCACGCTTGTATTTGCGTATATTACTGAAATATGTCTCATTGAAAACGAATTTGAATCAATATCTGAACATATTTTATTGGGTACTATAACTTCTTGGTGCAATACGCTAGGAAATATATTACTCTGATATTGGCATTTTAACGCTTGTATTTGCGTATATTAGTACAATATTTGTCATTTGAAACGAATGTGAATGAATATCTGAGCATTTTTAATGGTGACCTATAACTTTTTAGTACAATACGCTAAGAAATATATTTCTCAGGTATTGGCATTTTAACGCTTGTATGTGCGTATATTACTGAAATATGTCTCATTTAAAACCAATTTGAATCAATATCTGAACATATTTTATTGTGTCCTATAACTTTTTGGTGCAAGACGCTAGGAAATATATTACTCTGGTATTGGCATTTTAACGCTTGTATTTGAGTATATTAGTGCAATATGTCTCATTTGAAACGAATTTGAATCAATATCTGAACATATTTTATGGAGTCCTATAACTTTTTAGTGCAGGACGCTAAGAAATATATTACTACGGGTTTGGCATTTTAACGCTTGTATTTGCGTATATAACTGCAATATGTCTCATATATTCCTCTCGTATTGGCATTTTAACGCTTCTATTTGCGTATATTACTGCAATATGTCTCATTTGAAACGAATTTGAATCAATATCTGAACATATTTTATGGAGTCCTATAACTTTTTAGTGCAATACGCTAGGAAATATATTACTATGTTATTGGCATTTTAACGCTTGTATTAGCGTATATTACTGCAATATGTCTCAATTGAAACGAATTTGAATCAATATCTGAACATATTTTATGGAGTCCTATAACTTTTAAGTGCAAGACGCTAAGAAATATATTACTCTGGTATTGGCATTTTAACGCTTGTATTTGCGTATATAACTGCAATATGTCTCATATATTCCTCTCGTATTGGCATTTTAACGCTTGTATTTGCGTATATTACTGCAATATGTCTCATTTGAAACGAATTTGAATCAATTGATCCGTCCATATTTTACGGGGTCCTATAACTTTTTGGTGCAATACGCTAGGAAATATATAACTCAGGTATTGGCATTTTGACGCTTGTATTTGTGTATATTACTGAAATATGTCTCATTTAAAATGAATTTGAATCAATATCTGAACATATTTTATGGGGTTTTATAACTCTTTGGTGCAATACGCTAGGAAATATATTACTCTGGTATTGGCATTTTAACGCTTGTATTTGCGTATATTACTGGAATATGTCTCATTTCAAACGAATGTGTATCAACATCTGAACATATTTTATGGAGTCCTATAACTTTTTAGTGCAATACGCTAGGAAATATATTACTCTGGTATTGGCAATTTAACGCTTGTATTTGCGTATATTACAGCAAAATGTATCATTTGAAATGAATTTTATTGACATATTTTATTGAGGCCTATAACTTTTAAGTGCAAGACGCTAAGAAATATATTACTCTGGTATTGGCATTTTAACGCTTGTTTTTGCGTATATTACAGCAATATGTCTCATTTGATACGAATTTGTATCAATATCTGAACATATTTTATGGAGGCCTATAACTTTTTAGTGCAATACGCTAAGAAATATATTACTCTGGTATTGGCATGTTAACGCTTGTATTTGCGTATATTACAGCAATATGTCTCATTTGAAACGAATTTGTATCAATATCTGAACATATTTTATGGAGGCCTATAACTTTTTAGTGCAATACGCTAAGAAATATATTAGACTGGTATAGGCATTTTAACGCTTGTATTTGCGTATATTACTGCAATATGTCGCATTTGTAACGAATTTGTATCAATATCTGAACATATTTTATGGAGGCCTATAACTTTTTAGTGCAATACGCTAAGAAATATATTACTCTGGTATAGGCATTTTAACGCTTGTATTTGCGTATATTACTGCAATATGTCTCATTTCAAACGAATTTGTATCAACATCTGAATATATTTTATGGAGTCCTATAACTTTTTAGTGCAATACGCTAGGAAATATATTACTCTGGTATTGGCATTTTAACGCTTGTATTTGCGTATATTACTGAAATATGTCTCATTTAAAACGAATTTCAATCAATATCTGAACATATTTTATTGGGTCCTATAACTTTTTAGTGCAATACGCTAGGAAATATATTACTCTGGTATTGGCATTTTAACGCTTGTAATTAAGTATACTACTGCAATATGTCTCATTTCAAACGAATTTGAATCAACATCTGAACATATTTTATGGAGTCCTATAACTTTTTAGTGCAATCCGCTAGGAAATATATTACTCTGGTATTGGCATTTTAACGCTTGTATTTGCGTATATTACTGCAATATGTCTCATTTCAAACGAATTTGTATCAACATCTGAACATATTTTATGGAGTCCTATAACTTTTTAGTGCAATACGCTAAGAAATATATTACTCTGGTATTGGCATTTTAACGCTTGTATTTGCGTATATAACTGCGATATGTCTCCTATATTCCTCTCGTATTGGTATTTTAACGCTTCTATTTGCGTATATTACTGCAATATGTCTCATTTGAAACGAATTTGAATCAATAGATCCGTACATATTTTACGGGGTCCTATAACTTTTTGGTGCAATACGCTAGGAAATATATTACTCTGGTATTGGCATTTTAACGCTTGTATTTGCGTATATTACTGCAATATGTTTTATTTGAAACGAATTTGAATCAATATTTTGACATTTTTAATGGTGAACTATAACTTTTTAGTACAATACGCTAAGAAAAATATTACTCAGGTATTGGCATTTTCACGCTTGTATTTGCGTATATTACTGAAATATGTCTCATTGAAAACGAATTTGAATCAATATCTGAACATATTTTATTGGGTACTATAACTTCTTGGTGCAATACGCTAGGAAATATATTACTCTGATATTGGCATTTTAACGCTTGTATTTGCGTATATTAGTACAATATTTGTCATTTGAAACGAATGTGAATGAATATCTGAGCATTTTTAATGGTGACCTATAACTTTTTAGTACAATACGCTAAGAAATATATTTCTCAGGTATTGGCATTTTAACGCTTGTATGTGCGTATATTACTGAAATATGTCTCATTTAAAACCAATTTGAATCAATATCTGAACATATTTTATTGTGTCCTATAACTTTTTGGTGCAAGACGCTAGGAAATATATTACTCTGGTATTGGCATTTTAACGCTTGTATTTGAGTATATTAGTGCAATATGTCTCATTTGAAACGAATTTGAATCAATATCTGAACATATTTTATGGAGTCCTATAACTTTTTAGTGCAGGACGCTAAGAAATATATTACTACGGGTTTGGCATTTTAACGCTTGTATTTGCGTATATTACTGCAATATGTCTCATATATTCCTCTCGTATTGGCATTTTAACGCTTCTATTTGCGTATATTACTGCAATATGTCTCATTTGAAACGAATTTGAATCAATATCTGAACATATTTTATGGAGTCCTATAACTTTTTAGTGCAATACGCTAGGAAATATATTACTATGTTATTGGCATTTTAACGCTTGTATTAGCGTATATTACTGCAATATGTCTCAATTGAAACGAATTTGAATCAATATCTGAACATATTTTATGGAGTCCTATAACTTTTAAGTGCAAGACGCTAAGAAATATATTACTCTGGTATTGGCATTTTAACGCTTGTATTTGCGTATATAACTGCAATATGTCTCATATATTCCTCTCGTATTGGCATTTTAACGCTTGTATTTGCGTATATTACTGCAATATGTCTCATTTGAAACGAATTTGAATCAATTGATCCGTACATATTTTACGGGGTCCTATAACTTTTTGGTGCAATACGCTAGGAAATATATAACTCAGGTATTGGCATTTTGACGCTTGTATTTGTGTATATTACTGAAATATGTCTCATTTAAAATGAATTTGAATCAATATCTGAACATATTTTATGGGGTTTTATAACTCTTTGGTGCAATACGCTAGGAAATATATTACTCTGGTATTGGCATTTTAACGCTTGTATTTGCGTATATTACTGCAATATGTCTCATTTCAAACGAATTTGTATCAACATCTGAACATATTTTATGGAGTCCTATAACTTTTTAGTGCAATACGCTAGGAAATATATTACTCTGGTATTGGCAATTTAACGCTTGTATTTGCGTATATTACAGCAAAATGTATCATTTGAAATGAATTTTATTGACATATTTTATTGAGGCCTATAACTTTTAAGTGCAATACGCTAAGCAAAATATTACTCTGGTATTGGCATTTTAACGCTTGTTTTTGCGTATATTACAGCAATATGTCTCATTTGATACGAATTTGTATCAATATCTGAACATATTTTATGGAGGCCTATAACTTTTTAGTGCAATACGCTAAGAAATATATTACTCTGGTATTGGCATGTTAACGCTTGTATTTGCGTATATTACAGCAATATGTCTCATTTGAAACGAATTTGTATCAATATCTGAACATATTTTATGGAGGCCTATAACTTTTTAGTGCAATACGCTAAGAAATATATTAGACTGGTATAGGCATTTTAACGCTTGTATTTGCGTATATTACTGCAATATGTCGCATTTGTAACGAATTTGTATCAATATCTGAACATATTTTATGGAGGCCTATAACTTTTTAGTGCAATACGCTAAGAAATATATTACTCTGGTATAGGCATTTTAACGCTTGTATTTGCGTATATTACTGCAATATGTCTCATTTCAAACGAATTTGTATCAACATCTGAATATATTTTATGGAGTCCTATAACTTTTTAGTGCAATACGCTAGGAAATATATTACTCTGGTATTGGCATTTTAACGCTTGTATTTGCGTATATTACTGAAATATGTCTCATTTAAAACGAATTTCAATCAATATCTGAACATATTTTATTGGGTCCTATAACTTTTTAGTGCAATACGCTAGGAAATATATTACTCTGGTATTGGCATTTTAACGCTTGTAATTAAGTATACTACTGCAATATGTCTCATTTCAAACGAATTTGAATCAACATCTGAACATATTTTATGGAGTCCTATAACTTTTTAGTGCAATCCGCTAGGAAATATATTACTCTGGTATTGGCATTTTAACGCTTGTATTTGCGTATAGTACTGCAATATGTCTCATTTCAAACGAATTTGTATCAACATCTGAACATATTTTATGTAGTCCTATAACTTTTTAGTGCAATACGCTAAGAAATATATTACTCTGGTATTGGCATTTTAACGCTTGTATTTGCGTATATAACTGCGATATGTCTCCTATATTCCTCTCGTATTGGTATTTTAACGCTTCTATTTGCGTATATTACTGCAATATGTCTCATTTGAAACGAATTTGAATCAATAGATCCGTACATATTTTACGGGGTCCTATAACTTTTTGGTGCAATACGCTAGGAAATATATTACTCTGGTATTGGCATTTTAACGCTTGTATTTGCGTTTATAAGTGCAATATATCTCATTTCAAACGAATTTGTATCAACATCTGAACATATTTTATGGAGTCCTATAACTTTTTAGTGTAATACGCTAGGAAATATATTACTCTGGTATTGGCATTTTAACGCTTGTATTTGCTTATATTACTGCAATATGTCTCATTTCAAACGAATTTGTATCAACATCTGAACATATTTTATTGAGTCCTATAACTTTTTGGTGCAATACGCTAGGAAATATATTGCTCTGGTATTGGCAATTTAACGCTTGTATTTGCGTATATTACTGCAATATGTCTCATTTGAAACGAATTTGAATCAATATCTGAACATATTTTATGGAGTCCTATAACTTTTTAGTGCAACACGCTAAGAAATATATTACTCTGGTTTTGGCATTTAAACGCTTGTATTTGCGTATATAACTGCAATATGTCTCATATATTTCTCTCGTATTGGCATATAAACGCTTTTTTTTGCGTATATTACTGCAATTTGTCTCATTTAAAACGAATTTGAATCAATATCTGAACATATTTAATGGTGGCCTATAACTTGTTGGTTCAATACGCTAGGAAATATATTACTCTGGTATTGGCATTTTAACGCTTGTATTTGCGTATATTACAGCAATATGTCTCATTTGAAACGAATTTGAATGAATTGTTCTGTACATATTTTATGGGGTCCTATAACTTTTTGGTGCAATACGCTAGGAAATATATTACTCTGGTATTGGCATTTTAACGCTTGTATTTGCGTATATAAGTGCAATATATCTCAATTCAAACGAATTTGTATCAACATCTGAACATTGTTTATGGAGTCCTATAACTTTTTAGTGCAATACGCTAGGAAATATATTACTCTAGTATTGGCCTTTTAACACTTGTATTTGTGTATATTACTGCAATATGTCTCGTTTGAAACGAATTTGAATAAGTATCTGAACATATTTAATGGTGGCCTATAACTTTTTAGTACAATACGCTAAGTTATATATTACTCAGGTATTGGCATTTTAACGCTTGTATTTGCGTATATTACTGCAATATGTCTCATTTGAAACGAATTTGAATCAATATCTGAACATTTAAATGGTGAACTATAACTTTTTAGTACAATACGCTAAGAAATATATTACTCAGGTATTGGCATTTTAACGCTTGTATTTCTGTATATTACTGAAATATGTCTCATTAAAAACGAATTTGAATCAATATCTGAACATATTTTATTGGTTACTATAACTTTTTGGTGCAATACGCTAGGAAATATATTACTCGTATATTGGCATTTTAACGTTTGTATTTGCGTATATAACTGCAATATGTCTCATTTGAAACGAATTTGAATCAATATCTGAACATATTTTATGGATTCCTATAACTTTTTAGTGCAAGACGCTAAGAAATATATAACTCTGGTATTGGCATTTTAACGCTTGTATTTGCGTATATTAGTGCATTATGTCTCTTTTTAAACGAATTTGAATCAATATCTGAACATTTTTAATGGTGGCCTATAACTTTTTAGTACAATACGCTAAGAAATATATTTCTCAGGTATTGGCATTGTAACGCTTGTATTTGCGTATATTACTGCAATATGTCTCATTTAAAACGAATTTGAATCAATATCTGAACATATTTTATGGGGTCCTATAACTTTTTGGTGCAATACGCTAGGAAATATATTACTCTGGTATTGGCATTTTAACGCTTGTATTTGCGTATATTACTGCAATATGTCTCATTTCAAACGAATTTGTATCAACAACTGAACATATTTTATGGAGTCCTATAACTTTTTAGTGCAATACGCTAACAAATATATTACTCTGGTATTGGCATTTTAACGCTTGTATTTGCGTATATTACTGCAATATGTCTTATTTGAAACGAATTTGAATCAATATCTGAACATATTTTATGGGGTCCTATAACTTTTTGGTGCAATACGCTAGGAAATATATTACTCTGGTATTGGCATTTTAACGCTTGTATTTGCGTATATTACTGCAATATGTCTCATTTCAAACGAATTTGTATCAACAACTGAACATATTTTATGAAGTCCTATAACTTTTTAGTGCAATACGCTAACAAATATATTACTCTGGAATTGGCATTTTAACGCTTGTATTTGCGTATATTACTGCAATATGTCTCATCTCAAACGAATTTGAATCAATATCTGAACATTTTTAATGATGAACTATAACTTTTTAGTACAATACGCTAAGAAATATATTACTCAGGTATTGGCATTTTAACGCTTGTATTTGAGTATATTAGTGCAATATGTCTCATTTGAAACGAATTTGAATCAATATCTGAATATATTTTACGGAGGCCTATAACTTTTTAGTGCAAGACGCTAAGAAATATATTACTCAGGTATTGGCATTTTAACGCTTGTATTTGCGTATATTACTGAAATATGTCTCATTTCAAACGAATTTGTATCAACATCTGAACATATTTTATAGAGTCCTATAACTTTTTAGTGCAATACGCTAAGAAATATATAACTCAGGTATTGGCATTTTGACGCTTGTATTTGTGTATATTACTGAAATATGTCTCATTTAAAATGAATTTGAATCAATATCTGAACATATTTTATGGGGTCTTATAACTCTTTGGTGCAATACGCTAGGAAATATATTACTCTGGTATTGGCATTTTAACGCTTGTATTTGCGTATATAAGTGCAATATATCACATTTCAAACGAATTTGTATCAACATCTGAACATATTTAATGGTGGCCTATAACTTTTTAGTACAATACGCTAAGTTATATATTACTCAGGTATTGGCAGTTTGACGCTTGTATTTGCGTATATTACTGCAATATGTCTCATTTGAAACGAATTTGAATCAATATCTGAACATATTTTATGGGGTCCTATAACTTTTTGGTGCAATACGCTAGGAAATATATTACTCTGGTATTGGCATTTTAACGCTTGTATTTGCGTATATTACTGCAATATGTCTCATTTCAAACGAATTTGTATCAACAACTGAACATATTTTATGGAGTCCTATAACTTTTTAGTGCAATACGCTAACAAATATATTACTCTGGTATTGGCATTTTAACGCTTGTATTTGCGTATATTACTGCAATATGTCTCATCTCAAACGAATTTGAATCAATATCTGAACATTTTTAATGATGAACTATAACTTTTTAGTACAATACGCTAAGAAATATCTTACTCAGGTATTGGCATTTTAACGCTTGTATTTGAGTATATTAGTGCAATATGTCTCATTTGAAACGAATTTGAATCAATATCTGAATATATTTTACGGAGTCCTATAACTTTTTAGTGCAAGACGCTAAGAAATATATTACTCAGGTATTGGCATTTTAACGCTTGTATTTGCGTATATTAGTGCAATATGTCTCATTTCAAACGAATTTGTATCAACATCTGAACATATTTTATAGAGTCCTATAACTTTTTAGTGCAATACGCTAAGAAATATATAACTCAGGTATTGGCATTTTGACGCTTGTATTAGTGTATATTACTGAAATATGTCTCATTTAAAATGAATTTGAATCAATATCTGAACATATTTTATGGGGTCTTATAACTCTTTGGTGCAATACACTAGGAAATATATTACTCTGGTATTGGCATTTTAACGCTTGTATTTGCGTATATAAGTGCAATATATCACATTTCAAACGAATTTGTATCAACATCTGAACATATTTAATGGTGGCCTATAACTTTTTAGTACAATACGCTTAGTTATATATTACTCAGGTATTGGCATTTTAACGCTTGTATTTGCGTATATTACTGCAATATGTCTCATTTGAAACGAATTTGAATCAATATCTGAACATAATTTATGAAGTCCTATAACTTTTTAGTACAATACGCTAAGAAGTATATTACTCAGGTGTTGGCCTTTTAACGCTTGTATTTGCGTATATTACTGCAATATGTCTCATTTGAAACGAATTTGAATCAATATCTGAATATTTTTAATGGTGAACTATAACTTTTTAGTACAATACGCTAAGAAATATATTACTCACGTATTGGCATTTTAACGCTTGTATTTGCGTTTATAAGCCCCCTGCGGGTGGGGGTTAGAATTCACCCGCAGCACCTCTGCTGGTCGTAAGAGGCGACCAATGGGCGAGGAAGGTACCTCGTAAAAAACACACTGTTACATCTGAACTTTTACCAGAAGATTAATGGGCCAATCTTCTGCGGACTTTGCTTTCTTATTATTTTGCTCACCCGCGTGTTTGCCGTGCGTGGAGACCCGTAAGGAAGGAGAAGATGATCCTGGTGGTTGAGCTTAAACGCAACACACCTCTTTGGCTTCGGATTCTTGCGAAACGGGCGGTCAGATACTAACCCTATCTGACCAATCGGCTTGCCGTTACGTACTGTGCCGGTAAGGTGAGTCCCACGACCCTGGAGGTAAGTCTTTAGACGTTGGAGAGAGTGGCTCGCAGCGTTCTGAAGCTTATTGCCAGGTGAGGGGGACTATATCTCCTGGTTAGCCCTGGCGATCACACCAGTTTGTGGTGTGACGTCCCAAATTGTGGCTCCGTGGTGAGTGGGGAGACCAGGAGATGAAACGTTCTATTTGTTTATGGCAAACAAAATCAAAACCCCGGGGGCCCCTCCCCCAAAAAGATCTCGTCCGTTATCGGACGAGGGAGAAAGTTTTCTGAAGGGCGAAAATAAATTTTCGCCCAAATTTCTTATTGTTAAAAGGACTGAAGAAGGAAAATCTATTTCTGAAGTCTCTTGTTTTGGCTTAGCGAGGTCCCTGAACGAGTTGGCTGGTGGAGAACCAAAATCCACCAAACGGCTTCGCGATGGTACCCTCCTAGTTGAAACGGCAAATTCAACTCAAACGAAGGCATTATTAAAATCGACCGTTTTATTTGGCATGCCAATTGTAGTGACAGCGCACAAATCCCTCAACACGTGTCAGGGCGTAATATCGTGTTACGACCTGTTATATGTTGAGATGGATGAGTGTACGCGAGAGCTATCGAGTCAAGGTGTAGTTACTTGTCGACGACTTACTACCAAGAAAAACGGTGAGATAAAGAATACCACATCCGTAGTTTTGACTTTCGCGCTGGATAAGCTTCCAGAAAGGATTAAAGTTGGGTTCCACAGTTGTTCGGTGAGACCGTACTTTCCTCGGCCAATGCGTTGTTTCAAATGCCAAAAGTTCGGGCACACTGCATCCCGTTGTGACGCACAGGCTGTGTGTCCACGGTGTAGTGAGCAGGAGCATTTGGGCGAGGAGTGTAAAGGTCCGGCCCATTGCGTTAATTGTTCTGGCAATCATCCTTCTTTCTTTTCCGATTGTCCACGCAATCAGGAGGAGAGAAGGATTATTGAAATCAAAATTACAGACAAACTTTCATATTTCGATGCCCGGAAGAAATTCAAAACGCAAGCTAGTCCTGTTTTTAACCGTTCTTTCGCAACCATTGCTGCAACACCAGTCATAAAAAAATCTATTGCCGTTCAGACCGATAGCCTTCCTTCAACTACTATTTCCACAATTGTTCCAACTTTGCCTTCTGTTGCTAAAATTACCAGTCCTAAATCTAGTGTTACTCAAAATTTAAAATCAATCTTGAATCCATCAACAAAAATTATAAGTCTATCTAAGACGAAAGTTAGCAACAAACCGAAGATCAAAATTACACATTTAAAGGCAAGTCCTTCCACTTCGCCAAAAATTATTTCCAAAAAACAAACAATGGAGGTTCGAGAAACATCGAATGTTTCAAGTTCCGCCATCACCAAAATTCCGAAAAAGAAGGGATCTCATTCTTCGAGATCTTCTTCTCCAATGGAAATAACAACTATAAAACTTTCTAGGTCAGAGCGAGAAATATCTTCCATATCTCAATAATGCCTCCCATACTACAATGGAATTGTAATGGTTTCTACAGCCATTTTGAGGAATTTAAAGCTCTCAATGCCGAGCAGACTCCCTCTTGCATATGCTTGCAAGAAACGCATTTTCGAGACACAAGAGCTGTTTCATTACGAGGCTTCTCAGTATTTCGTACTGATGTGCCTACTGATGGCCAAGCTCGTGGTGGAGTAGCGATTCTGGTTCGCGAAAATGTGTATTGTGAGGAGATTGCTTTGAATTCTGAATAACAAGCTGTAGCTGTCCGTGTTGCTATTCCTTTTCTGGTCACTTTATGTTCTATCTATCTTCCTCCAAACGACAATGTCGATATGCGTGATATCGTTGATTTAATTGATCAATTGCCTGCTCCATTCATTCTTATGGGCGATTTCAACGCTCATAATCCTGAATGGGGATCAGGTACGATTAATCAACGCGGTAGACGCTTGGAACACCTATTCACCGCAAGTACACATGTCATCTTAAATGATGGTAGCATGACACATTTTTCTGCCGCGTGGAGATCTTTCACTGCGATTGATCTAACGATCTGTTCTGCAGCAATAGCTCCATTGTTTGAGTGGCATGTGCACTCAGACTTGCATCAAAGTGACCACTTTCCGATCATTCTGAAAGTTTTGCAGAGCTCAGATTCTGATGCTCGTTGTCCGAAATGGGCTTTAAAGCGAGCAGATTGGAATCTGTTCTCGGAGTTGGCCGTATTTGGTGAAAATGATTTCGTTGACGTGGACGGCCATGTTCGGTATTTCACGGATGCAATCAAGTCTGCTGCACAACAGAGTATTCCTCTAACACCTATTCATTCTAATAGAATACCCGATCCCTGGTGGAACGATGAGTGCAAGATTGCTATCCGAGAAAAACGACGTATTTTTCGCCATTTCAGGCGATTTCCAACCACCGAGAATATGATCCATTACTTCCAAGCCAAGGCAAAAGCTAGAAGAATTGTTCGGAAGAGTAAGAAAGCGTCATGGCAGAAATACATTTCTTCCATTACAACCTCCACTCCAGTTTCTAAAGTATGGGAGAAGGTCAGAAAAATATCTGGCCGCTCAAAATCTAGCACTGTTTCTGGCCTAAAAATCAATGGCAATGTCATTACCTGTCGGTCTGATGTTGCTAATATTATAGCATCCACTTTCGCGGATACTTCAAGTTCCAATCACTATCCAGCTGAGTTCCTCGCTCGTAAATCAATCTTGGAACGTCAATGTCTCAATTTTGTTTCGCCGGGCGACGAAATCTACAATCTTTCTTTCAGCGTGGATGAACTTGAAAGTGCGATTTCAGATTCTCACGACAGTGCTCCTGGACCTGATTCTATTCACTACCAGATGCTTCGCCATTTGAATCCTGCTGGAAAAACATTTCTTTTACAAATGTATAATCGCATTTGGTTTTCCGGTATCTGCCCAACACCATGGCGTGATGCGATTATTGTACCAATCCCAAAGCCTGGAAAAGACAAAACACTGCCATCTAGCTATCGCCCAGTCTCGCTTACCAGTTGTGTCTGCAAGCTCATGGAACGCATGATCAACAGGCGTCTTGTTTGGTTCCTGGAATCAAACAACCTGTTGGATAACATCCAGTGCGGCTTCCGCCGTTTCCGTTCCACTGCAGACCACCTGATAAGACTTGAATCAACCATCCGGGATGCTTTTCTCAACAAGCAACATATGGTAGCTGTGTTTTTTGATATTTCCCGGGCCTATGATACCACTTGGCGTTTTGGTATTATGCGCACTTTACACTCCTGGGGCTTAAGAGGTAATCTTCCCATATTTCTTGAAAGCTTTCTTTCCTTAAGGAAGTTTCAAGTTCGTGTGGGAAATGACCTCTCCAACATTTTTACTCAAGAAAACAGAGTACCGCAAGGGTCTATTCTGAGTGTCACGTTGTTTGCTGTGGCCATCAACGGTGTTGCACAGTGTATTCGTTCACCTGTGCTGGGTTCCTTGTACGTGGACGACTTGGCAATTTTCTGCGGTTCTCGCAATATGGCTTCCATAGAGCGGCAGCTGCAGTTAACAATCAATCGTCTTCATACCTGGGCTACTGAGCAAGGTTTCGTATTTTCTGCGGCCAAGACAGAGTGCATTCACTTCTGTCAACGCCGTCACCTTCACTTAGATCCTGTTCTCTCTCTCAACGGTACTGATCTTCCATTTGTGGAAACTGCCCGTTTTCTTGGTCTTCTATTTGACAAGAAGCTTAACTGGCGTGCCCATCTTGTGGCTTTGAAGGCAAAATGTCGGCTTTCTCTAAATCTATTGCGAGTTCTTTCTTCCAAATCGTGGGGTGCCGATAGAATTTCTATGCTGCGCCTGTATCGGGCTTTGATACGCTCCAAGCTGGACTATGGCTGTATCGCTTACGCGTCTGCCAGGCCATCCGTTATCAAAACCATTGATACGATACACCATACTGGTATTCGTCTTGCTACTGGTGCTTTTCGTACCAGCCCAATACCAAGTTTATTGTGCGAAGCTGGCGAGCCTTCTCTGTATGATCGTCGCAGGCTTTTGACCATGAACTACACGGCAGCCATGAAGTCGAAACCATATCACCTGGTTTTTGACACTGTCTTTGGTCAACAGTTTGCGGAGATTTATGACAGAAGGGCTCGTTCGGTGGGTTCCTTTTCTATCAGATCTCGCAATACTTTTGGAGAGGTTAATTTTGAACTTCCTTCAACCCCAGACACTTCTTTCAGCCCCTTTCCACCTTGGACATTTTCCCGTCCGAATACCAACTATGCGCTTTCAAAGCTGGATCATTCCGCTACTCCGTCCATTCTGTTCCAACGTGAGTTTGCTCGAATCATTGCCAACTATCGGCAATGGATTCGCATTTACACCGACGGTTCGAAGAGTAACGACAGGGTTGCATGTGCTTTTATATCGGCAAGAGGTGCATGTGAGTTTCGACTTCACAAACTCTCGTCCGTATACACGGCAGAGTTGTATGCACTCTACCAAGCACTTCTCTATATTTCTAGACTCGCACGTAATTCTTTTGTTATTGTGTCGGACTCGATGAGCGCTTTGAAAGCGATTGATTCTTTGTACCCCAAACATCCTCTCTTGCAACAGATACAAGCAACCTTGATGACATTATCGTCAAAAGGGTCTATCGTGCGCTTTATTTGGGTACCGAGTCATGTTGGTATTCGCGGGAACGAAGCAGCTGATGCAGCAGCTAAGCGAGCTTTGTCCAAGGCCACTATTGATTATGATCGGGTGCTTGCTGATGACCTCAAAGGTCATTTTAAGCATCTGATCATGAAACAGTGGCAGGAAAGGTGGAGTCATATAGTTTATAACAAGCTTAAAAATGTTAAGCACAACGTGAGGCCATGGGATTCTTCCTATAGGGCGTCCCGAAAGGAGGAGGTCGCTGTGGCGAGACTCCGGATAGGGCATACCTGGTGGACGCATGGTCATCTTTTGCGCCGTGAGGAGGCTCCGATGTGCGAAACGTGTGACACTGCTTTGACAGTGGCGCACGTTTTGTTGGAGTGCTCCCAGTTTACCGAGCAGCGAAACAGGGCGGGTCTGTCACTTGACCTGTCGGTGGCCCTTGGTGACCATTCGACACTCATTGACAGGGTCGTCCTGTTCCTCAGGAATACAGGTCTATTTGCCTTTATTTAAAAGTGCTAGCTTTGTCATTAATTTTATTTATACACGCATTTTTTTTTTTTTTTTTATCACTCAATAATATTTTGCAATATCATTTATTTTTACAATTTTAAATCTGTACTTTTTATTTATTTATATATGCATTTATTAATATTTTACATTTAATAGATATTAAGTTTACAATTTTATTTTTACATAACATATATTTAGTTAGTTTCTTTCATAATATAGTTTATGGCGTGAATAGCCCAAGAGGCTGATACGCCTTTAAATTTTAATCCTACCTACCTACCTATTTGCGTATATTACTGAAATATGTCTCATTTAAAACGAATTTGAATCAATATCTGAACATATATTATTGGGTACTATAACTTTTTGGTGCAATACGCTAGGAAATATATTACTCGTATATTGGCATTTTAACGCTTGTATTTGCGTATATTACTGCAATATGTCTTATTTGAAACGAATTTGAATCAATATCTGAACATTTTTAATGGTGGCTTATAACTTTTTAGTACAATACGCTAAGAAATATATTACTCAGGTATTGCTACTTAAACGCTTGTATTTGCGTATATTACTGCAATATGTCTCATTTGAAACGAATTTGAATCAATATCTAAACATAATTTATGGAGGCCTATAACTTTTTAGTACAATACGCTAAGAAATAAATTACTCAGGTATTGGCCTTTTAACGCTTGTGTTTGCGTATATTACTGCAATATGTCTCATTTGAAACGAATTTGAATCAATATCTGAACATTTTTAAAGGTGAACTATAACTTTTTAGTACAATACGCTAAGAAATATATTACTCAGGTATTGGCATTTTCACGCTTGTATTTGCGTATATTACTGAAATATGTCTCATTTAAAATGAATTTGAATCAATATCTGAACATATTTTATTGGGTACTATAACTTTTTGGTGCAATACGCTAGGAAATATATTACTCTGATATTGGCATTTTAACGCTTGTATTTGCGTATATTACTTCAATATGTCTCATTTCAAACGAATTTGTATCAACAACTGAACATATTTTATGGAGTCCTATAACTTTTTAGTGCAATACGCTAAGAAATATATTACTCTGGTATTGGCATTTTAACGCTTGTATTTGCGTATATTACTGCAATATGTCTCATTTCAATCGAATTTGTATCAACAACTGAACATATTTTATGGAGTCCTATAACATTTTAGTGCAATACGCTAACAAATATATTACTCTGGTATTGGCATTTTAACGCTTTGTATTTGCGTATATTACTGCAATATGTCTCATTTGAAACGAATTTGAATCAATATCTGAACATTTTTAATGGTGAACTATAACTTTTTAGTACAATACGCTTAGAAATATATTACTCAGGTATTGGCATTTTAAAGGTTGTATTTGAGTATATTAGTGCAATATGTCTCATTTGAAACGAATTAGAATCAATATCTGAACAGATTTTATGGAGTCCTATAACTTTTTAGTGCAATACGCTAAGAAATATATAACTCAGGTATTGGCATTTTGACGCTTGTATTTGTGTATATTACTGAAATATGTCTCATTTAAAATGAATTTGAATCAATATCTGAACATATTTTATTGGGTACTATAACTTTTTGGTGCAATACGCTAGGAAATATATTACTCTGATATTGGCATTTTAACGCTTGTATTTGCGTATATTACTGCAATATGTCTCATTTGAAACGAATTTGAATCAATATCTGAACATAATTTATGGAGTCCCATAACTTTTTAGTACAATACGCTAAGAAATATATTACTCAGGTATTGGCCTTTTAACGCTTGTGTTTGCGTACATTACTGAAATATGTCTCATTTAAAACAAATTTGAATCAATATCTGAACATATTTTATTGGGTCCTATAACTTTTTGGTGCAATACGCTAGGAAATATATTACTCTGGTATTGGCATTTTAACGCTTGTATTTGTGTATATTACTGCAATATGTCTCATTTCAAACGAATTTGTATCAACAACTGAACATATTTTATGGAGTCCTATAACTTTTTAGTGCAATACGCTAAGAAATATATTACTCTGGTATTGGCATTTTAACGCTTGTATTTGCGTATATTACTGCAATATGTCTCATTTGAAACGAATTTGAATCAATATCTGAACATTTTTAATGGTGAACTATAACTTTTTAGTACAATACGCTAAGAAATATATTACTCAGGTATTGGCATTTTTACGCTTGTATTTGCGTATATTACTGAAATATGTCTCATTTAAAACGAATTTGAATCAATATCTGAACATATTTTATGGGGTCCTATAACTTTTTGGTGCAATACGCTAGGAAATATATTACTCTGGTATTTGCATTGTAACGCTTGTATTTGCGTTTATTACTGCAATATGTCTCATTTGAAACGAATTTGAATCAATATCTGAACGTTTTTAATGGTGAACTATAACTTTTTAGTACAATACGCTTAGAAATATATTACTCAGGTATTGGCATTTTAACGCTTGTATTTGCGTACATTACTGAAATATGTCTCATTTAAAACAAATTTGAAACAATATCTGAACATATTTTATTGGGTCCTATAACTTTTTGGTGCAATACGCTAGGAAATATATTACTCTGGTATTGGCATTTTAACGCTTGTATTTGTGTATATTACTGCAATATGTCTCATTTCAAACGAATTTGTATCAACAACTGAACATATTTTATGGAGTCCTATAACTTTTTAGTGCAATACGCTAAGAAATATATTACTCAGGTATTGGCATTTTAACGCTTGTATTTGCGTATATTACTGAAATATGTCTCATTTAAAACGAATTTGAATCAATATCTGAACATATTTTATTGGGTACTATAACTTTTTGGTGCAATACGCTAGGAAATATATTACTCTGATATTGGCATTTTAACGCTTGTATTTGCGTATATTAGTGCAATATGTGTCATTTGAAACGAATTTGAATCAATAACTGAGCATTTTTAATGGTGGCCTATACCTTTTTAGTACAATACGCTAAGAAATATATTTCTCAGGTATTGGCATTTTAACGCTTGTATTTGCGTATATTACTGAAATATGTCTCATTTGAAACGAATTTGAATCAATATCTGAACATTTAAATGGTGAACTATAACTTTTTAGTACAATACGCTAAGAAATATATTACTCAGGTATTGAAATTTTAACGCTTGTATTTCTGTATATTACTGAAATATGTCTCATTAAAAACGAATTTGAATCAATATCTGAACAAATTTTATTGGGTACTATAACTTTTTGGTGCAATACGCTAGGAAATATATTACTCTAGTATTGGCCTTTTAACACTTGTATTTGCGTATATTACTGCAATATGTCTCATTTGAAACGAATTTGAATCAGTATCTGAACATATTTAATGGTGGCCTATAACTTTTTAGTACAATACGCTAAGTTATATATTACTCAGGTATTGGCATTTTAACGCTTGTATTTGCGTATATTACTGAAATATGTCTCATTTGAAACGAATTTGAATCTATATCTGAACATTTTTAATGGTGAACTATAACTTTTTAGTACAATACGCTAAGAAATATATTACTCAGGTATTGGCATTTTAATGCTTGTATTTCTGTATATTACTGAAATATGTCTCATTAAAAACGAATTTGAATCAATATCTGAACATATTTTATTGGGTACTATAACTTTTTGGTGCAATACGCTAGGAAATATATTACTCGTATATTGGCATTTTAACGTTTGTATTTGCGTATATTACTGCAATATGTCTCATTTGAAACGAATTTGAATCAATATCTGAACATATTTTATGGATTCCTATAACTTTTTAGTGCAAGACGCTAAGAAATATATATCTCTGGTATTGGCATTTTAACGCTTGTATTTGCGTATATTACTGCAATATGTCTCATTTGAAACGAATTTGAATCAATATCTGAACATTTTTAATGGTGAACTATAACTTTTTAGTACAATACGCTTAGAAATATATTACTCAGGTATTGGCATTTTAACGCTTGTATTTGAGTATATTAGTGCAATATGTCTCATTTGAAACGAATTTGAATCTATATCTGAACATATTTTATGGAGTCCTATAACTTTTTAGTGCAAGACGCTAAGAAATATATTACTCTGGTATTGGCATTTTAACGCTTGTATTTGCGTATATTACAGCAATATGTCTCATTTGAAACGAATTTGAATCAATTGATCTGTACATATTTTATGGGGTCCTATAACATTTTGGTGCAATACGCTAGGAAATATATTACTCTGGTATTGGCATTTTAAAGCTTGTATTTGCGTATATTACTGCAATTTGTCTCATTTGAAACGAATTTGAATCAATATCTGAACATATTTAATGGTGGCCTATAACTTTTTGGTGCAATACGCTAGGAAATATATTACTCTGGTATTGGCATTTTAACGCTTGTATTTGCGTATATTACTGCAATATGTCTCATTTGAAACGAATTTGAATCAATATCTGAACATTTTTAATGGTGAACTATAACTTTTTAGTACAATACGCTAAGAAATATATTACTCAGGTATTGGCATTTTAACGCTTGTATTTGCGTATATTACTGAAATATGTCTCATTTAAAACGAATTTGAATCAATATCTGAACATATTTTATTGGGTACTATAACATTTTGGTGCAATACGCTAGGAAATATATTACTCTGATATTGGCATTTTAACGCTTGTATTTGCGTATATTAGTGCAATATGTGTCATTTGAAACGAATTTGAATCAATAACTGAGCATTTTTAATGGTGGCCTATACCTTTTTAGTACAATACGCTAAGAAATATATTTCTCAGGTATTGGCATTTTAACGCTTGTATTTGCGTATATTACTGAAATATGTCTCATTTAAAACCAATTTGAATCAATATCTGAACATATTTTATTGGGTCCTATAACTTTTTGGTGCAAGACGCTAGGAAATATATTACTCTGGTATTGGCATTTTAACGCTTGTATTTGAGTATATTAGTGCAATATGTCTCATTTGAAACGAATTTGAATCAATATCTGAACATATTTTATGGAGTCCTATAACTTTTTAGTGCAGGTCGGTAAGAAATATATTACTCAGGGATTGGCATTTTAACGCTTGTATTTGCGTATATTAATGCAATATGTGTCATTTGAAACGAATTTGAATCAACATCTGTTTTTTTTTTATTGGGTACTATAACCTTTTGGTGTAATACGCTAAGAAATATATTACTCTGATATTGGCATTTTAACGCTTGTATTTGCGTATATTAGTGCAATATGTGTCATTTGAAACGAATTTGAATCAATATCTGAGCATTTTTAATGGTGGCCTATATCTTTTTAGTACAATACGCCTAGAAATATATTTCTCAGGTTTTGTCATTTTAACGCTTGTATTTGCGTATATTACAGCAATATGTCTCAGTTGAATCGAATTTTAATCAATATCTGAACATATTTAATGGTGGCCTATAACTTTTTGGTGCAATACGCTAGGAAATATATTACTCTGGTATTGGCATTTTAACGCTTGTATTTGCGTATATTAGTGCAATATGTGTCATTTGAAACGAATTTGAATCAATATCTGAGCATTTTTAATGGTGGCCTATATCTTTTTAGTACAATACGCCTAGAAATATATTTCTCAGGTTTTGTCATTTTAACGCTTGTATTTGCGTATATTACAGCAATATGTCTCAGTTGAATCGAATTTTAATCAATATCTGAACATATTTAATGGTGGCCTATAACTTTTTGGTGCAATACGCTAGGAAATATATTACTCTGGTATTGGCATTTTAACGCTTGTATTTGCGTATATAAGTGCAATATATCTCATTTCAAACGAATTTGTATCAACATCTGAACATATTTTATGGAGTCCTATAACTTTTAAGTGCAATACGCTAGGAAATATATTACTCTGGTATTGGCATTTTAACGCTTGTATTTGCGTATATTACTGCAATATGTCTCATTTCAAACGTATTTGTATCAACATCTGAACATATTTTATGGAGTCCTATAACTTTTTAGTGCAATACCCTAAGAAATATATTACTCTGGTATTGGCATTTTAACGCTTGTATTTGCGTATATTACTCCAATATGTTTCATTTGAAACGAATTTGAATCAATATCTGAACATTTTTAATGGTGAACTATAACTTTTTAGTACAATACGCTAAGAAATATATTACTCAGGTATTGGCATTTTAACGCTTGTATTTGAGTATATTAGTGCAATATGTCTCATTTCAAACGAATTTGTATCAACATCTGAACATATTTTATGGAGTCCTATAACTTTTTAGTGCAATACGCTAGGAAATATATTACTCTGGTATTGGCATTTTAACGCTTGTATTTGCGTATATTACAGCAATATGTCTCATTTGAATCGAATTTGAATCAATATCTGAACATATTTAATGGTGGCCTATAACTTTTTGGTGCAATACGCTAGGAAATATATTACTCTGGTATTGGCATTTTAACGCTTGTATTTGCGTATATAAGTGCAATATATCTCATTTCAAACGAATTTGTATCAACATCTGAACATATTTTATGGAGTCCTATAACTTTTTAGTGCAATACGCTAGGAAATATATTACTCTGGTATTGGCATTTTAACGCTTGTATTTGCGTATATAACTGCAATATGTCTCATATATTCCTCGCGTATTGGCATTTTAACGCTTGTATTTGCGTATATTACTGCAATATGTCTCATTTGAGACGAATTTGAATCAATTGATCCGTACATATTTTACGAGGTCCTATAACTTTTTGGTGCAATACGCTAGGAAATATATTACTCTGGTATTGGCATTTTAACGCTTGTATTTGCGTATATTAGTGCAATATATCTCATTTCAAACGAATTTGTATCAACATCTGAACATATTTTATGGAGTCCTATAACTTTTTAGTGCAATACGCTAGGAAATATATTACCCTGGTATTGGTATTTTAACGCTTGTATTTGCGTATATTACAGCAATATGTCTCATTTGAATCGAATTTGAATCAATATCTGAACATATTTAATGGTGGCCTATAACTTTTTGGTGCAATACGCTAGGAAATATATTACTCTGGAATTGGCATTTTAACGCTTGTATTTGCGTATATAAGTGCAATATATCTCATTTCAAACGAATTTGTATCAACATCTGAACATATTTTATGGAGTCCTATAACTTTTTAGTGCAATACGCTAGGAAATATATTACTCTAGTATTGTCCTTTTAACGCTTGTATTTGCGTATATTACTGCAATATGTCTTATTTGAAACGAATTTAAATCAATATCTGAACATATTTAATGGTGGCCTATAACTTTTTAGTACAATACGCTAAGTTATTTATTACTCAGGTATTGGCTATTTAACGCTTGTATTTGCGTATATAACTGCAATAAGTCTCATTTGAAACGAATTTGAATCAATATCTGAACATTTTTAATGGTGAATTATAACTTTTTAGTACAATACGATAAGAAATATATTACTCAGGTATTGGCATTTTAACGCTTGTATTTGCGTATATTACTGAAATATGTCTCATTTAAAACGAATTTGAATCAACATCTTAACATATTTTATTGGGTACTATAACTTTTTGGTGCAATACGCTAAGAAATATATTACTCTGATATTGGCATTTTAACGCTTGTATTTAAGTATATTAGTGCAATATGTCTCATTTGAAACGAATTTTAATCAATATCTGCGCATTTTTAATGGTGGCCTATATCTTTTTAGTACAATACGCTAAGAAATATATTTCTCAGGTATTGGCATTTTAACGCTTGTATTTGTGTATATTACTGAAATATGTCTCATTTAAAATGAATTTGAATCAATATCTTAACATATGTTATTGGGTCCTATAACTTTTTAGTGCAATACGCTAGGAAATATATTACTCTGGTATTGGCATTTTAACGCTTGTAATTAAGTTATAAGACCCCATCTTATAACTTTTTGGTGCAATACGCTAGGAAATATATTACTCTGGTATTGGCATTTTAACGCTTGTATTTGCGTATATTACTGAAATATGTCTCATTTAAAACGAATTTGAATCAATATCTGAACATATGTTATTGGGTCCTATAACTTTTTAGTGCAATACGCTAGGAAATATATTACTCTGGTATTGGCATTTTAACGCTTGTAATTAAGTATACTACTGTAATATGTCTCATTTCAAACGAATTTGTATCAACATCTGAACATATTTTATGGAGTCCTATAACTTTTTAGTGCAATACCCTAAGAAATATATTACACTGGTATTGGCATTTTAACGCTTGTATTTGCGTATATTACTCCAATATGTTTCATTTGAAACGAATTTGAATCAATATCTGAACATTTTTAATGGTGAACTATAACTTTTTAGTACAATACGCTAAGAAATATATTACTCAGGTATTGGCATTTTAACGCTTGTATTTGAGTATATTAGTGCAATATGTCTCATTTGAAACGAATTTAAATCAATATCTGAACATATTTTATGAAGTCCTATAACTTTTTGGTGCAAGACGCTAAGAAATATATTACTCTGGTATTGGCATTTTAACGCTTGTATTTGCGTATATAACTGCAATAATGTTTCATATATTCCTCTCGTATTGGCATTTTAACGCTTGTATTTGCGTATATTACTGCAATATGTCTCATTTGAAACGAATTTGAATCAATTGATCCGTACATATTTTACGGGGTCCTATAACTTTTTGGTGCAATACGCTAGGAAATATATAACTCAGGTATTGGCATTTTGACGCTTGTATTTGTGTATATTACTGGAATATGTCTCATTTAAAATGAATTTGAATCAATATCTGAACATATGTTATTGGGTCCTATAACTTTTTGGTGCAATACGCTAGGAAATATATTACTCTATTATTGGCATTTTAACGCTTGTATTTGCGTATATTACTGCAATATGTCTCATTTCAAACAAATTTGTATCAACAACTGAACATATTTTATGGAGTCCTATAACTTTTTAGTGCAATACGCTAAGAAATATATTACTATGGTATTGGCATTTTAACGCTTGCATTTGCGTATATTACTGCAATATGTCTCATTTGAAACGAATTTGAATTAATATCTGAACATTTTTAATGGTGAACTATAACTTTTTAGTACAATACGCTAAGAAATATATTACTCAGGTATTGGCATTTTAACGCTTGTATTTGCGTATATTACTAAAATATGTCTCATTTAAAACGAATTTGAATCAATATCTGAACATATTTTATTGGGTACTATAACTTTTTGGTGCAATACGCTAGGAAATATATTACTCTGATATTGGCATTTTAACGCTTGTATTTGCGTATATTACTGCAATAGGTCTCATTTGAAACGAATTTGAATCAATATCTGAACATTTTTAATGGTGGCTTATAACTTTTTAGTACAATACGCTAAGAAATATATTACTCAGGTATTGGCATTTTAACGCTTGTATTTGCGTATATTACTGAAATATGTCTCATTTAAAACGAATTTGAATCAATATCTGAACATATTTTATTGGGTCCTATAACTTTTTGGTGCAATACGCTAGGAAATTTATTACTCTGGTATTGGCATTTTAACGCTTGCATTTGCGTATATTACTGCAATTTGTCTCATTTGAAACGAATTTGATTCAATATCTGAACATATTTAATGGTGGCCTATAACTTTTTGGTGCAATACGCTAGGAAATATATTACTCTGGTATTGGCATTTTAACGCTTGTATTTGCGTAGATTACAGCAATATGTCTCATTTGAAACGAATTTGAATCAATTGATCTGTACATATTTTATGGGGTCCTATAACTTTTTGGTGCAATACGCTTGGAAATATATTACTCTGGTATTGGCATTTTAACGCTTGTATTTGCGTATATTACTGCAATTTGTCTCATTTGAAACGAATTTGAATCAATATCTGAACATATTTAATGGTGGCCTATAACTTTTTGGTGCAATACGCTAGGAAATATATTACTCTGGTATTGGCATTTTAACGCTTAAATTTGCGTATATAAGTGCAATATATCTCATTTCAAACGAATTTGTATCAACATCTGAACATATTTTATGGAGTCCTATAACTTTTTAGTGCAATACGCTAGGAAATATATTACTCTAGTATTGTCCTTTTAACGCTTGTATTTGCGTATATTACTGCAATATGTCTCATTTGAAACGAATTTGAATCAATATCTGAACATATTTAATGGTCGCCTATAACTTTTTAGTACAATACGCTAAGTTATATATTACTCAGGTATTGGCTATTTAACGCTTGTATTTGCGTATATAACTGCAATAAGTCTCATTTGAAACGAACTTGAATCAATATCTGAACATTTTTAATGGTGAATTATAACTTTTTAGTACAATACGATAAGAAATATATTACTCAGGTATTGGCATTTTAACGCTTGTATTTGCGTATATTACTGAAATATATCTCTTTTAAAACGAATTTGAATCAACATCTGAACATATTTTATTGGGTACTATAACTTTTTGGTGCAATACGCTAAGAAATATATTACTCCGATATTGGCATTTTAACGCTTGTATTTAAGTATATTAGTGCAATATGTCTCATTTGAAACGAATTTGAATCAATATCTGAACATATTTTATGGAGTCCTATAACTTTTTAGTGCAAGACGCTAAGAAATATATTACTCTGGTATTGGCATTTTAACGCTTGTATTTGCGTATATTAGTGCAATATGTGTCATTTGAAACGAATTTGAATCAATATCTGAGCATTTTTAATGCTGGCCTATAACTTTTTAGTACAATACGCTATGAAATATATTTCTCAGGTATTGGCATTTTAACGCTTGTATTTGTGTATATTACTGAAATATGTCTCATTTAAAATGAATTTGAATCAATATCTTAACATATTTTATGGGGTCTTATAACATTTTGGTGCAATACGCTAGGAAATATATTACTCTGGTATTGGCATTTTAACGCTTGTATTTGCGTATATTACTGAAATATGTCTCATTTAAAACGAATTTGAATCAATATCTGAACATATGTTATTATATATATTATATATTATATATTACTCTGATATTGGCATTTTAACGCTTGTATTGCGTATATTAGTGCAATTGTCTCATTTGAAACGAATTTGAATCAATATCTGAACATATTTTATGGAGTCCCATAACTTTTTAGTGCAAGACGCTAAGAAATATATTACTCTGGTATTGGCATTTTAACGCTTGTATTTGCGTATATTTGTGCAATATGTGTCATTTGAAACGAATTTGAATCAATATCTGAGCATTTTTGATGGTGGCCTATAACTTTTTAGTACAATACGCTAAGAAATATATTTCTCAGGTATTGGCATTTTAACGCTTGTATTTGCGTATATTACTGCAATATGTCTCATTTGAAACGAATTTGAATCAATTGATCCGTACATATTTTACGGGGTCCTATAACTTTTTGGTGCAATACGCTAGGAAATATATTACTCTGGTATTGGCATTTTAACGCTTGTATTGGCGTATATCAGTGCAATATGTCTCATTTCAAACGAATTTGTATCAACATCTGAACATAATTTATGGAGTCCTATAACGTTTTAGTGCAATACGCTAAGAAATATATAACTCAGGTATTGTAATTTTGACGCTTGTATTTGTGTATATTACTGAAATATGTCTCATTTAAAATGAATTTGAATCAATATCTGAACATATTTTATGGGGTCTTATAACTTTTTGGTGCAATACGCTTGGAAATATATTACTCTGGTATTCGAGTTTTAACGCTTGTATTTGCGTATATTACTGAAATATGTCTCATATATTCCTCTCGTATTGGCATTTTAACGCTTGTATTTGCGTATATTACTGCAATATGTCTCATTTGAAACGAATTTGAATCAATATCTGTACATTTTTAATGGTGGCTTATAACTTTTTAGTACAATACGCTAAGAAATATATTACTCAGGTATTGGCATTTTAACGCTTGTATTTGCGTATATTACTGAAAAATGTCTCATTTAAAACGAGTTTGAATCAATATCTGAACATATTTTATTGAGTCCTATAACTTTTTGGTGCAATACGCTAGGAAATATATTACTTTCGTATTGGCATTTTAACGCTAGTATTTGCAAATATTACTGCAATATGTCTCATTTCAAACGAATTTGTATCAACATCTGAACATATTTATGGTGGCCTATAACTTTTTAGTACAATACGCTAAGTTATATATTACTCAGGTATTGGCATTTTAACGCTTGTATTATCGTATATTACTGCAATATGTCTCATTTGAAACGAATTTGAATCAATATCTGAACATAATTTATGGAGTCCTATAACTTTTTAGTGCAAGACGCTAAGAAATATATTACTCTGGTATTGGCATTTTAACGCTTGTTTTTGCGTATAATACTGCTATATGTCTCATTTCAAACGAATTTGTATCAACAACTGAACATATTTTATGGAGTCCTATAACTTTTTAGTGCAATACGCTAGGAAATATATTACTCTGGTATTGGCATTTTAACGCTTGTATTTGCGTATATTACTGCAATATGTCTCATTTGAAACGAATATGAATCAATATCTGAACATATTTTATGGAGTCCTATAACTTTTTAGTGCAAGACGCTAAGAAATTTATTACTCTGGTATTGGCATTTTAACGCTTGTATTAGCGTATATTAGTGCAATATGTCTCTTTTTATTTCTTTAATTTGAATCAATATCTGAACATATTTTATTGGGAACTATTACTTTTTGTTGCAATACGCTAGGAAATATATTACTCTGATATTGGCATTTTAACGCTTGTATTGCGTATATTAGTGCAATTGTCTCATTTGAAACGAATTTGAATCAATATCTGAACATATTTTATGGAGTCCCATAACTTTTTAGTGCAAGACGCTAAGAAATATATTACTCTGGTATTGGCATTTTAACGCTTGTATTTGCGTATATTTGTGCAATATGTGTCATTTGAAACGAAGTCCCCTGCGGGTGGGGGTTAGAATTCACCCGCAGCACCTCTGCTGGTCGTAAGAGGCGACCAATGGGCGAGGAAGGTACCTCGTTAAAAACACACTGTTCCATCTGGACTTTGACCGGAAGGTTAGTGAGCCAATCTTCTGCGGACTTTTCTTTCTTATTCTTTTGCTCACCCGCGTGTTTGCCGTGCGTGGAGACCCGTAAGGAAGGAGAAGATGATCCTGGTGGTTGAGCTTACACGCAACACACCTCTTTGGCTTCGGATTCTTGCGAAACGGGCGGACAGATACTAACCCTATCTGGCCAATCGGCTTGCCGTTACGTTCTCGGTACCGGTAAGGTGAGTCCCACGGCCCTGGAGGTAAGTCTTCAGACGTTGGAGAGAGTGGCTCGCAGCGTTCTGAAGCTTATTGCCAGGTGAGGGGGACTATATCTCCTGGTTAGCCCTGGCGATCACGCCAGTTTGTGGTGTGACGTCCCAAATTGTGGCTCCGTGGTGGGTGGGGAGACCAGGAGATGAATCTTTCTATTTGTTTATGGCAACAAAAACAAAAACCCCGGGGGCCCCTCCCCCAAAAATATCTCGTCCGTTATCGGACGAGGGAGAAAATTTCTTGAAGGGCGAAAATAAATTTTCGCCCAAATTTTTAATTGTTAAAAGGACGGAAGAGGGTAAAACCATATCTGAAGTCTCTTGCTTTGGTTTGGCGAGGAGCCTGAACGAACTGGCTGGTGGAGAACCTAAATCCACCAAACGGTTACGCGACGGTACTCTTTTGGTTGAAACAGCTAATTCTTTGCAGACCAAGTCTTTATTAAAAGCGACAGTTTTATTTGGCATGCCTATTGTAGTGGAGGCGCACAAGTCCCTCAACTCATGTCAGGGCGTAATATCATGTTACGACCTGCTTTTTGTTGAGATGGACGAGTGCAAGCGGGAACTTGCAAGTCAGGGTGTTATTGACTGTCGACGGCTTACTTCCAAGAGGAACGGCGAAGTTAAAAATACAACGTCAGTAGTTTTAACTTTTGGACTAGATAAGCTTCCAGACAGGATTAAGGTTGGGTTTCACAGTTGCTCTGTGAGACCATACTTTCCTCGACCAATGCGATGTTTTAAATGCCAGAAATTCGGGCACACTGCATCCCGTTGTGACGCACAGGCTGTGTGTCCACGGTGCAGTGAACAGGAGCATTTGGGCGAGGAATGTAAAGGTCCGGCCCATTGCGTTAATTGTTCTGGCAATCATCCTTCTTTTTTTGCTGATTGTCCACGCAATCAGGAAGAAAGGAAGATAATTGAAATCAAAATTATGGATAAGATTTCCTATTTCGACGCCCGCAAGAAGTTCAAAACACAGACCAGTCCTGTCTTTAGCCGTTCTTTCGCCACAATCGCTGCAACTCCCGTTTTAAAAATATCCATTGCCGTTCAGACTGATGACTTTCCTTTCTCTAATATTTCTACAAGTGTTCCAAATTTACCTTCTGTTAAAACTAACATTCCAAAATCTAAAGTTAATCAAAATTTAAAATCCAGATCGAATGCAGCTGTAAAAATCATAGACCAACCAAAATTAAAATTGACCGTTAAACCAAAGCAAAAAATTACTCATATAAAGACAAGCCCTAGTTGTACGCCGAAATCTATTTCGAAAAAACATTCCATGGAGGTACGAGAAACATCTAGTGTTTCGAGTTCTTCCATCTCCAAATTTTCTCCTAGTAAGGGATCTCAATCTTCGAGATCCTCTTCTCCTATGGAAGTCACTAGCTTTAAACTTTCTAGGCCAGAGCGAGATAAATCTTCCACACCCAAATAATGCCTCCCATACTACAATGGAATTGTAATGGTTTCTACAGCCATTTTGAGGAATTTAAAGCTCTTAATGCCGAGCAGACTCCCTCTTGCATATGCTTACAAGAAACACATTTTCGAGACACCAGAGCTGTTTCATTACGAGGCTTCTCAGTATTTCGTACTGATGTGCCTACTGATGGCCAAGCTCGTGGTGGAGTAGCGATTCTGGTTCGCGAAAATGTGTATTGTGAGGAGATTACTTTGAATTCTGCATTACAAGCTGTAGCTGTCCGTGTTGCTATTCCTTTTCTGGTCACTTTATGTTCTATCTATCTTCCTCCAAACGACAATGTCGATATGCGTGATATCGTTGAATTGATTGATCAATTGCCTGCTCCATTCATTCTTATGGGCGATTTCAACGCCCATAATCCTGAATGGGGATCAGGTACGATTAATCAACGCGGAAGACGTTTGGAACACCTATTCACCGCAAGTACACATGTCATCTTAAATGATGGTAGCATGACACATTTTTCTGCCGCGTGGAGATCTTTCACTGCGATTGATCTAACGATCTGTTCTGCAGCAATAGCTCCATTGTTTGAGTGGCATGTGCACTCAGACTTGCATCAAAGTGACCACTTTCCGATCGTTCTGAAAGTTTTGCAGAACTCAGATTCTGATGCTCGTTGTCCGAAATGGGCTTTAAAGCGAGCAGATTGGAATCTGTTCTCGGAGTTGGCCGTATTTGGTGAAAGTGTTTTCGTTGACGTGGACGACCATGTTCGGTATTTCACGGATGCAATCAAGTCTGCTGCACAACAGAGTATTCCTCTAACACCTATTCATTCTAATAGAATACCCGTTCCCTGGTGGAACGATGAGTGCAAGATTGCTATCCGAGAAAAACGACGTATTTTTCGCCATTTCAGGCGATTTCCAACCACCGAGAATATGATCCATTACTTCCAAGCCAAGGCAAAAGCTAGAAGAATTGTTCGGAAGAGTAAGAAAGCGTCATGGCAGAAATACATTTCTTCCATTACAACCTCCACTCCAGTTTCTAAAGTATGGGAGAAGGTCAGAAAAATATCTGGCCGCTCAAAATCTAGCACTGTTTCTGGCCTAAAAATCAATGGCAATGTCATTACCTGTCGGTCTGATGTTGCTAATATTATAGCATCCACTTTCGCGGATACATCAAGTTCCAATCACTATCCAGCTGAGTTCCTCGCTCGAAAATCAATCTTGGAACGTCAATGTCTCAATTTTGTTTCGCCGGGCGATGAAATCTACAATCTTTCTTTCAGCGTGGATGAACTTGAAAGTGCGATTTCAGATTCTCACGACAGCGCTCCTGGACCTGATTCTATTCACTACCAGATGCTTCGCCATTTGAATCCTGCTGGAAAAACATTTCTTTTACAAATGTATAATCGCATTTGGTTTTCCGGTATCTGCCCAACACCATGGCGTGATGCGATTATTGTACCAATCCCAAAGCCTGGAAAAGACAAAACACTGCCATCTAGCTATCGCCCAGTCTCGCTTACCAGTTGTGTCTGCAAGCTCATGGAACGCATGATCAAAAGGCGTCTTGTTTGGTTCCTGGAATCAAACAACCTGTTGGATAACATCCAGTGCGGCTTCCGCCGTTTCCGTCCCACTGCAGACCACCTGATAAGACTTGAATCAACCATCCGGGATGCTTTTCTCAACAAGCAACATATGGTAGCTGTGTTTTTTGATATTTCCCGGGCCTATGATACCACTTGGCGTTTTGGTATTATGCGCACTTTACACTCCTGGGGCTTAAGAGGTAATCTTCCCATATTTCTTGAAAGCTTTCTTTCCTTAAGGAAGTTTCAAGTTCGTGTGGGAAATGACCTCTCCAACATTTTTACTCAAGAAAACGGAGTACCGCAAGGGTCTATTCTGAGTGTCACGTTGTTTGCTGTGGCCATCAACGGTGTTGCACAGTGTATTCGTTCACCTGTGCTGGGTTCCTTGTACGTGGACGACTTGGCAATTTTCTGCGGTTCTCGCAATATGGCTTCCATAGAGCGTCAGCTGCAGTTAACAATCAATCGTCTTCATACCTGGGCTACTGAGCAAGGTTTCGTATTTTCTGCGGCCAAGACAGAGTGCATTCACTTCTGTCAACGCCGTCACCTTCACTTAGATCCTGTTCTCTCTCTCAACGGTACTGATCTTCCATTTGTGGAAACTGCCCGTTTTCTTGGTCTTCTATTTGACAAGAAGCTTAACTGGCGTGCCCATCTTGTGGCTTTGAAGGCAAAATGTCGGCTTTCTCTAAATCTATTGCGAGTTCTTTCTTCCAAATCGTGGGGTGCCGATAGAATTTCTATGCTGCGCCTGTATCGGGCTTTGATACGCTCCAAGCTGGACTATGGCTGTATCGCTTACGCGTCTGCCAGGCCATCCGTTATCAAAACCATTGATACGATACACCATACTGGTATTCGTCTTGCTACTGGTGCTTTTCGTACCAGCCCAATACCAAGTTTATTGTGCGAAGCTGGCGAGCCTTCTCTGTATGATCGTCGCAGGCTTTTGACCATGAACTACACGGCAGCCATGAAGTCGAAACCATATCACCTGGTTTTTGACACTGTCTTTGGTCAACAGTTTGCGGAGATTTATGACAGAAGGGCTCGTTCGGTGGGTTCCTTTTCTATCAGATCTCGCAATACTTTTGGAGAGGTTAATTTTGAACTTCCTTCAACACCAGACACTTCTTTCAGCCCCTTTCCACCTTGGACATTTTCCCGTCCGAATACCAACTATGCGCTTTCAAAGCTGGATCGTTCCGCTACTCCACCCATTCTGTTCCAACGTGAGTTTGCTCGAATCATTGCCAACTATCGGCAATGGATTCGCATTTACACCGACGGTTCGAAGAGTAACGACAGGGTTGCATGTGCTTTTATATCGGCAAGAGGTGCATGTGAGTTTCGACTTCACAAACTCTCGTCCGTATACACGGCAGAGTTGTATGCACTCTACCAAGCACTTCTCTATATTTCTAGACTCGCACGTAATTCTTTTGTTATTGTGTCGGACTCGATGAGCGCTTTGAAAGCGATTGATTCTTTGTACCCCAAACATCCTCTCTTGCAACAGATACAAGCAACCTTGATGACATTATCGTCAAAAGGGTCTATCGTGCGCTTTATTTGGGTACCGAGTCATGTTGGTATTCGCGGGAACGAAGCAGCTGATGCAGCAGCTAAGCGAGCTTTGTCCAAGGCCACCATTGATTATGATCGGGTGCTTGCTGATGACCTCAAAGGTCATTTTAAGCATCTGATCATGAAACAGTGGCAGGAAAGGTGGAGTCATATAGTTTATAACAAGCTTAAAAATGTTAAGCACAACGTGAGGCCATGGGATTCTTCCTATAGGGCATCCCGAAAGGAGGAGGTCGCTGTGGCGAGACTCCGGATAGGGCACACCTGGTGGACGCATGGTCATCTTTTGCGCCGTGAGGAGGCTCCGATGTGCGAAACGTGTGACACTGCTTTGACAGTGGCGCACGTTTTGTTGGAGTGCTCCCAGTTTACCGAGCAGCGAAACAGGGCGGGTCTGTCACTTGACCTGTCGGTGGCCCTTGGTGACCATTCGACACTCATTGACAGGGTCGTCCTGTTCCTCAGGAATACAGGTCTATTTGCCTTTATTTAAAAGTGCTAGCTTTGTCATTAATTTTATTTATACACGCATTTTTTTTTTTTTATCACTCAATAATATTTTGCAATATCATTTATTTTTACAATTTTAAATCTGTACTTTTTATTAATTTATATATGCATTTATTAATATTTTACATTTAATAGATATTAAGTTTACAATTTTATTTTTACATAACATATATTTAGTTAGTTTCTTTCATAATATAGTTTATGCCGTGAATAGCCCATGAGGCTGATACGCCTTTAAATTTTAATCCTACCTACCTACCTATTTGCGTATATTACTGAAATATGTCTCATTTAAAACGAATTTGAATCAATATCTGAACATATTTTATTGGGTACTATAACTTTTTGGTGCAATACGCTAGGAAATATATTACTCGTATATTGGCATTTTAACGCTTGTATTTGCGTATATTACTGCAATATGTCTTATTTGAAACGAATTTGAATCAATATCTGAACATTTTTAATGGTGGCTTATAACTTTTTAGTACAATACGCTAAGAAATATATTACTCAGGTATTGCTACTTTAACGCTTGTATTTGCGTATATTACTGCAATATGTCTCATTTGAAACGAATTTGAATCAATATCTAAACATAATTTATGGAGTCCTATAACTTTTTAGTACAATACGCTAAGAAATAAATTACTCAGGTATTGGCCTTTTAACGCTTGTGTTTGCGTATATTACTGCAATATGTCTCATTTGAAACGAATTTGAATCAATATCTGAACATTTTTAAAGGTGAACTATAACTTTTTAGTACAATACGCTAAGAAATATATTACTCAGGTATTGGCATTTTCACGCTTGTATTTGCGTATATTACTGAAATATGTCTCATTTAAAATGAATTTGAATCAATATCTGAACATATTTTATTGGGTACTATAACTTTTTGGTGCAATACGCTAGGAAATATATTACTCTGATATTGGCATTTTAACGCTTGTATTTGCGTATATTACTTCAATATGTCTCATTTCAAACGAATTTGTATCAACAACTGAACATATTTTATGGAGTCCTATAACTTTTTAGTGCAATACGCTAAGAAATATATTACTCTGGTATTGGCATTTTAACGCTTGTATTTGCGTATATTACTGCAATATGTCTCATTTCAAACGAATTTGTATCAACAACTGAACATATTTTATGGAGTCCTATAACATTTTAGTGCAATACGCTAACAAATATATTACTCTGGTATTGGCATTTTAACGCTTTGTATTTGCGTATATTACTGCAATATGTCTCATTTGAAACGAATTTGAATCAATATCTGAACATTTTTAATGGTGAACTATAACTTTTTAGTACAATACGCTAAGAAATATATTACTCAGGTATTGGCCTTTTAACGCTTGTGTTTGCGTACATTACTGAAATATGTCTCATTTAAAACAAATTTGAATCAATATCTGAACATATTTTATTGGGTCCTATAACTTTTTGGTGCAATACGCTAGGAAATATATTACTCTGGTATTGGCATTTTAACGCTTGTATTTGTGTATATTACTGCAATATGTCTCATTTCAAACGAATTTGTATCAACAACTGAACATATTTTATGGAGTCCTATAACATTTTAGTGCAATACGCTAACAAATATATTACTCTGGTATTGGCATTTTAACGCTTTGTATTTGCGTATATTACTGCAATATGTCTCATTTGAAACGAATTTGAATCAATATCTGAACGTTTTTAATGGTGAACTATAACTTTTTAGTACAATACGCTTAGAAATATATTACTCAGGTATTGGCATTTTAACGCTTGTATTTGCGTACATTACTGAAATATGTCTCATTTAAAACAAATTTGAAACAATATCTGAACATATTTTATTGGGTCCTATAACTTTTTGGTGCAATACGCTAGGAAATATATTACTCTGGTATTGGCATTTTAACGCTTGTATTTGTGTATATTACTGCAATATGTCTCATTTCAAACGAATTTGTATCAACAACTGAACATATTTTATGGAGTCCTATAACTTTTTAGTGCAATACGCTAAGAAATATATTACTCAGGTATTGGCATTTTAACGCTTGTATTTGCGTATATTACTGAAATATGTTTCATTTAAAACGAATTTGAATCAATATCTGAACATATTTTATTGGGTATTATACCTTTTTGGTGCAATATGCTAGGAAATATATTACTCTGATATTGGCATTTTAACGCTTGTATTTGCGTATATTAGTGCAATATGTGTCATTTGAAACGAATTTGAATCAATAACTGAGCATTTTTAATGGTGGCCTATACCTTTTTAGTACAATACGCTAAGAAATATATTACTCAGGTATTGGCATTTTAACGCTTGTATTTGAGTATATTAGTGCAATATGTCTCATTTGAAACGAATTTGAATCAATATCTGAACATTTTTTATGGAGTCCTATAACTTTTTAGTGCAAGACGCTAAGAAATATATTACTCTGGTATTGGCATTTTAACGCTTGTATTTGCGTATATTACAGCAATATGTCTCATTTGAAACGAATTTGAATCAATTGATCTGTACATATTTTATGGGGTCCTATAACATTTTGGTGCAATACGCTAGGAAATATATTACTCTGGTATTGGCATTTTAACGCTTGTATTTGCGTATATTACTGCAATTTGTCTCATTTGAAACGAATTTGAATCAATATCTGAACATATTTAATGGTGGCCTATAACTTTTTAGTGCAAAACGCTAACAAATATATTACCCTGGTATTGGCCTTTTAACGCTTGTATTTGCGTATATTACTGCAATATGTCTCATTTGAAACGAATTTGAATCAATATCTGAACATTTTTAATGGTGAACTATAACTTTTTAGTACAATACGCTAGGAAATATATTACTATGGTATTGGCATTTTAACGCTTGTATTTGCGTATATTACTGCAATTTGTCTCATTTGAAACGAATTTGAATCAATATCTGAACATATTTAATGGTGGCCTATAACTTTTTGGTGCAATACGCTAGGAAATATATTACTCTGGTATTGGCATTTTAACGCTTGTATTTGCGTATATTACTGCAATATGTCTCATTTGAAACGAATTTGAATCAATATATGAACATTTTTAATGGTGAACTATAACTTTTTAGTACAATACGCTAAGAAATATATTACTCAGCTATTGGCATTTTAACGCTTGTATTTGCGTATATTACTGAAATATGTCTCATTTAAAACGAACTTGAATCAATATCTGAACATATTTTATTGGGTACTATAACTTTTTGGTGCAATACGCTAGGAAATATATTACTCTGATATTGGCATTTTAACGCTTTTATTTGCGTATATTAGTGCAACATGTGTCATTTGAAACGAATTTGAATCAATAACTGAGCATTTTTAATGGTGGCCTATACCTTTTTAGTACAATACGCTAAGAAATATATTTCTCAGGTATTGGCATTTTAACGCTTGTATTTGCGTATATTACTGAAATATGTCTCATTTAAAACCAATTTGAATCAATATCTGAACATATTTTATTGGGTCCTATAACTTTTTGGTGCAAGACGCTAGGAAATATATTACTCTGGTATTGGCATTTTAACGCTTGTATTTGAGTATATTAGTGCAATATGTCTCATTTGAAACGAATTTGAATCAATATCTGAACATATTTTATGGAGTCCTATAACTTTTTAGTGCAGGACGGTAAGAAATATATTACTTAGGGATTGGCATTTTAACGCTTGTATTTGCGTATATTAGTGCAATTTGTCTCATTTCAAACGAATTTGTATCAACATCTGAACATATTTTATGGAGTCCTATAACTTCTTAGTGCAATACGCTAGGAAATATATTACTCTGGTATTGGCATTTTAACGCTTGCAATTAAGTATACTACTGCAATTTGTCTCATTTCAAACGAATTTGTATCAACATCTGAACATATTTTATGGAGTCCTATAACTTTTTAGTGCAATACGCTAAGAAATATATTACTCTGGTATTGGCATTTTAACGCTTGTATTTGCGTATATAACTGCAATATGTCTCATATATTCCTCTCGTATTGGCATTTTAACGCTTCAATTTGCGTATATTACTGCAATATGTCTCATTTGAAACGAATTTGAAACAATTGATCCGTACATATTTTACGGGGTCTAATAACTTTTTGGTGCAATACGCTAGGAAATATATTACTCTGGTAGTGGCATTTTAACGCTTGTATTTGCGTATATTAGTGCAATATGTCTCATTTCAAACGAATTTGTATCAACATCTGAACATATTTTATGGAGTCCTATAACTTTTTAGTGCAATACGCTAGGAAATATATTACTCTGGTATTGGCATTTTAACGCTTGTATTTGCGTATATTACAGCAATACGTCTCATTTGAAACGAATTTGAATCAATTGATCTGTACATATTTTATGGGGTCCTATAACTTTTTGGTGCAATTCGCTAGGAAATATATTACTCTGGTATTGGCATTTTAACGCTTGTATTTGAGTATATTACTGCAATTTGTCTCAATTGAAACGAATTTGAATCAATATCTGAACATATTTAATGGTGGCCTATAACTTTTTGGTGCAATACGCTAGGAAATATATTACTCTGGTATTGGCATTTTAACGCTTGTATTTGCGTATATAAGTGCAATATATCTCATTTCAAACGAATTTGTATCAACATCTGAACAGATTTAATGGAGTCCTATAACTTTTTAGTGCAATACGCTAGGAAATATATTACTCTGGTATTGGCATTTTAACCCTTGTATTTGCGTATATTACTGCAATATGTCTCATTTCAAACGAATTTGTATCAACATCTGAACATATTTTATTGAGTCCTATAACTTTTTAGTGCAATACGCTTAGAAATATATTACTCTGGTATTGGCATTTTAACATTTGTATTTGCGTAAATTACTGCAATATGTCTCATTTGAAACGAATTTGAATCAATATCTGAACATTTTTAATGGTGAACTATAACTTTTTAGTACAATACGCTAAGAAATATATTACTCAGGTATTGGCATTTTAACGATTGTATTTGAGTATATTAGTGCAATATGTCTCATTTGAAACGAATTTGAATCAATATCTGAACATATTTTATGGAGTCCTATAACTTTTTAGTGCAAGACGCTAAGAAATATATTACTCTGGTATTGGCATTTTAACGCTTGTATTTGCGTATATAACTGCAATATGTCTCATATATTCCTCTCGTATTGGCATTTTAACGCTTGTATTTGCGTATATTACTGCAATTTGTCTCATTTGAAACGAATTTAAATCAATATCTGAAAATATTTAATGGTGGCCTATAAGTTTTTGGTGCAATACGCTAGGAAATATATTACTCTGGTATTGGCATTTTAACGCTTGTATTTGCGTATATTACTGCAATATGTCTCATTTCAAACGAATTTGTATCAACAACTGAACATATTTTATGGAGTCCTATAACTTTTTAGTGCAATACGCTATGAAATATATTACTCTGGTATTGGCATTTTAACGCTTGTATTTGCGTATATTACTGCAATATGTCTCATTTCAAACGAATTTGTATCAACAACTGAACATATTTTATAGAGTCCTATAATTTTTTAGTGCAATACGCTAACAAATATATTACTCTGGTATTGGCATTTTAACATTTGTATTTGCGTAAATTACTGCAATATGTCTCATTTGAAACGAATTTGAATCAATATCTGAACATTTTTAATGGTGAACTATAACTTTTTAGTACAATACGCTAAGAAATATATTACTCAGGTATTGGCATTTTAACCTTTGTATTTGAGTATATTATTGCAATATGTCTAATTTGAAACGAATTTGAATCAATATCTGAACATATTTTATGGAGTCCTATAACTTTTTAGTGCAAGACGCTAAGAAATATATTACTCAAGTATTGGCATTTTAACGCTTGTATTTAAGTATATTAGTGCAATATGTCTCATTTCAAACGAATTTGTATCAACATCTGAACATATTTTATGGAGTCCTATAACTTTTTAGTGCAATACGCTAGGAAATATATTACTCTAGTATTGGCATTTTAACGCTTGTATTTGCGTATATAACAGCAATATGTCTCATTTGAAACGAATTTGAATCAATTGATCTGTACATATTTTATGGGGTCCTATAACATTTTGGTGCAATACGCTAGGAAATATACTACTCTGGTATTGGCATTTTAACGCTTGTATTTGCGTATATTACTGCAATTTGTCTCATTTGAAACGAATTTGAATCAATATCTGAACATATTTAATGGTGGCCTATAACTTTTTGGTGCAATACGCTAGGAAATATATTACTCTAGTATTGGCCTTTTAACGCTTGTATTTGCGTAAATTACTGCAATATGTCTCATTTGAAACGAATTTGAATCAATATCTGAACATTTTTAATGGTGAACTATAACTTTTTAGTACAATACGCTAAGAAATATATTTCTCAGGTATTGGCATTTTAACGCTTGTATTTCTGTATATTACTGAAATATGTCTCATTTAAAACGAATTTGAATCAATATCTGAACATATTTTATTGGGTACTATAACTTTTTGGTGCAATACGCTAGGAAATATTTTACTCGTATATTGGCATTTTAACGCTTGTATTTGTGTATATTACTGCAATATGTCTCATTTGAAATGAATTTGAATCAATATCTGAACATATTTTATGGATTCCTATAACTTTTTAGTGCAAGACGCTAAGAAATATATATCTCTGGTATTGGCATTTTAACGCTTGTATTTGCGTATATTAGTGCGATATGTCTCTTTTTAAACGAATTTGAATCAATATCTGAACATATTTTATGGGGTCTTATAACTTTTTAGTGCAAGACGCTAAGAAATATATTACTCAGGTATTGGCATTTTAACGCTTGTATTTGCGTATATTAGTGCAATATGTCTCATTTCAAACGAATTTGTATCAACATCTGAACATATTTTATGGAGTCCTATAACTTTTTAGTGCAATACGCTAAGAAATATATAACTCAGGTATTGGCATTTTGACGCTTGTATTTGTGTATATTACTGAAATATGTCCCATTTAAAATGAATTTGAATCAATATCTGAACATATTTTATGGGGTCTTATAACTCTTTGGTGCAATACGCTAGGAAATATATTACTCAGGTATTGGCATTTTAACGCTTGTATTTGAGTATATTAGTGCAATATGTCTCATTTGAAACGAATTTGAATCAATATCTGAACATTTTTAATGGTGAACTATACTTTTTTGATGCAATACGCTAGGAAATATATTACTCTGGTATTTGCATTTTAACGCTTGTATTTGCGTATATTAGTGCAATATGTCTCTTTTTAAACGAATTTGAATCAATATCTGAACATTTTTAATGGAGGCCTATAACTTTTTAGTACAATACGCTAAGAAATATATTTCTCAGGTATTGGCATTGTAACGCTTGTATTTGCATATATTACTGCAATATGTCTCATTTAAAACGAATTTGAATCAATATCTGAACATATTTTATTGGGTACTATAACTTTTTAGTGCTAGACGCTAAGAAATATATTACTCTGGTATTGGCATTTTAACGCTTGTATTTGCGTATATTAGTGCAATATGTCTCATTTGAAACGAATTTGAATCAATATCTGAACATTTTTAATGGTGAACTATACTTTTTTGATGCAATACGCTAGGAAATATATTACTCTGGTATTTGCATTTTAACGCTTGTATTTGCGTATATTAGTGCAATATGTCTCTTTTTAAACGAATTTGAATCAATATCTGAACATTTTTAATGGAGGCCTATAACTTTTTAGTACAATACGCTAAGAAATATGTTACTCAGGTATTGGCATTTTAACGCTTGTATTTGCGTGAATTACTGCAATATGTCTCATTTCAAACGAATTCGTATCAACAACTGAACATATTTTATTGAGTCCTATAACTTTTTAGTGCAATACGCTAAGAAATATATTACTCTGGTATTGGCATTTTAACGCTTGTATTTGCCTATATTACTGCAATATGTCTCATTTGAAACGAATTTGAATCAATATCTGAACATAATTTATTGGGTACTATAACTTTTTGGTGCAATACGCTAGGAAATATATTACTCTGATATTGGCATTTTAACGCTTGTATTTGCGTATATTAGTGCAATATGTCTCATTTGAAACGAATTTGAATCAATATCTGAATATATTTTATGGAGTCCTATAACTTTTTAGTGCAAGACGCTAAGAAATATATTACTCTGGTATTGGCATTTTAACGCTTGTATTTGCGAATATTACTGCAATATGTCTCATTTAAAACGAATTTGAATCAATACCTGAACATTTTTCATGGTGAACTATAACTTTTGAGTGCAATACGCTAGGAAATATATTACTCTGGTATTGGCATTTTAACGCTTGTAATTAAGTATACTACTGCAATATGTCTCATTTCAAACGAATTTTGTATCAACATCTGAACATATTTTATGGAGTCCTATAACTTTTAAGTGCAATATGCTAGGAAATATATTACTCTGGCATTGGCATTTTAACGCTTGTATTTGGGTATATTACTGCAATATGTCTCATTTCAAACGAATTTGTATCAACATCTGAACATTTTTCATGGTGAACTATAACTTTTGAGTGCAATACGCTAGGAAATATATTACTCTGGTATTGGCATTTTAACGCTTGTAATTAAGTATACTACTGCAATATGTCTCATTTCAAACGAATTTTGTATCAACATCTGAACATATTTTATGGAGTCCTATAACTTTTAAGTGCAATATGCTAGGAAATATATTACTCTGGCATTGGCATTTTAACGCTTGTATTTGGGTATATTACTGCAATATGTCTCATTTCAAACGAATTTGTATCAACATCTGAACATATTTTATGGTGTCCTATAACTTTTTAGTGCAATACGCTAAGAAATATATTACTCTGGTATTGGCATTTTAACGCTTGTATTTGCGTATATTACTGCAATATGTCTCATTTGAAACGAATTTAAATCAATATCTGAACATTTTTAATGGTGAACTATAACTTTTTGATGCAATACGCTAGGAAATATATTACTCTGGTATTTGCATTTTAACGCTTGTATTTGCGTATATTAGTGCAATATGTCTCTTTTTAAACGAATTTGAATCAATATCTGAACATTTTTAATGGTGGCCTATAACTTTTTAGTACAATACGCTAAGAAATATATTTCTCAGGTATTGGCATTGTAACGCTTGTATTTGCATATATTACTGCAATATGTCTCATTTAAAACGAATTTGAATCAATATCTGAACATATTTATTTGGGTACTATAACTTTTTAGTGCTAGACGCTAAGAAATATATTACTCTGGTATTGGCATTTTAACGCTTGTATTTGCGTATATTAGTGCAATATGTCTCTTTTTAAACGAATTTGAATCAATATCTGAACATTTTTAATGGTGAACTATAACTTTTTAGTACAATACGCTAAGAAATATATTCCTCAGGTATTGGCATTTTAACGCTTGTATTTGCGTATATTACTGAAATATGTCTCATTTAAAACGAATTTGTATCAACAACTGAACATATTTTATGGAGTCCTATAACTTTTTAGTGCAATACGCTAGGAAATATATTACTCTGGTATTGGCATTTTAACGCTTGTATTTGCGTATATTACTGCAATTTGTCTCATTTGAAACGAATTTGAATCAATATCTGAACATTTTTAATGGTGAACTATAACTTTTTGATGCAATACGCTAGGAAATATATTACTCTGGTATTTGCATTTTAACGCTTGTATTTGCGTATATTAGTGCAATATGTCTCTTTTTAAACGAATTTGAATCAATATCTGAACATTTTTAATGGTGGCCTATAACTTTTTAGTACAATACGCTAAGAAATATATTTCTCAGGTATTGGCATTGTAACGCTTGTATTTGCATATATTACTGCAATATGTCTCATTTAAAACGAATTTGAATCAATATCTGAACATATTTATTTGGGTACTATAACTTTTTAGTGCTAGACGCTAAGAAATATATTACTCTGGTATTGGCATTTTAACGCTTGTATTTGCGTATATTAGTGCAATATGTCTCTTTTTAAACGAATTTGAATCAATATCTGAACATTTTTAATGGTGAACTATAACTTTTTAGTACAATACGCTAAGAAATATATTACTCAGGTATTGACATTTTAACGCTTGTAGTTGCGTATATTACTGAAATATGTCTCATTTAAAACGAATTTGAATCAATATCTGAACATATTTTATTGGGTTCTATAACTTTTTGGTGCAATACGCTAGGAAATATATTACTCGTATATTGGCATTTTAACGCTTGTATTTGCGTATATTACTGCAATATGTCTCATTTGAAACGAATGTGAATCAATATCTGAACATTTTTAATGGTGGCTTATAACTTTTTAGTACAATACGCTAAGAAATATATTACTCAGGTATTGGCCTTTTAACGCTTGTATTTGCGTGAATTACTGCAATATGTCTCATTTGAAACGAATTTGAATCAATATCTGAACATTTTTAATGGTGAACTATAACTTTTTAGTACAATACGCTAAGAAATATATTCCTCAGGTATTGGCATTTTAACGCTTGTATTTGCGTATATTACTGAAATATGTCTCATTTAAAACGAATTTGTATCAACAACTGAACATATTTTATGGAGTCCTATAACTTTTTAGTGCAATACGCTAGGAAATATATTACTCTGGTATTGGCATTTTAACGCTTGTATTTGCGTATATTACTGCAATTTGTCTCATTTGAAACGAATTTGAATCAATATCTGAATATTTTTAATGGTGAACTATAACTTTATAGTATAATACGCTAAGAAATATATTACTCAGGTATTGGCATTTTAACGCTTGTATTTGCGTATATTACTGAAATATGTCTCATTTAAAACGAATTTGAATCAATATCTGAACATAATTTATTGGGTACTATAACTTTTTGGTGCAATACGCTAGGAAATATATTACTCTGATTTTGGCATTTTAACGCTTGTATTTGCGTATATTAGTGCAATATGTCTCATTTGAAACGAATTTGAATCAATATCTGAATATATTTTATGGAGTCCTATAACTTTTTAGTGCAAGACGCTAAGAAATATATTACTCTGGTATTGGCATTTTAACGCTTGTATTTGCGAATATTACTGCAATATGTCTCATTTAAAACGAATTTGAATCAATATCTGAACATTTTTCATGGTGAACTATAACTTTTGACTGCAAAACGCTAGGAAATATATTACTCTGGTATTGGCATTTTAACGCTTGTAATTAAGTATACTACTGCAATATGTCTCATTTCAAACGAATTTTGTATCAACATCTGAACATATTTTATGGAGTCCTATAACTTTTAAGTGCAATATGCTAGGAAATATATTACTCTGGCATTGGCATTTTAACGCTTGTATTTGGGTATATTACTGCAATATGTCTCATTTGAAACGAATTTGAATCAATATCTGAATATTTTTAATGGTGAACTATAACTTTTTAGTACAATACGCTAAGAAATATATTACTCAGGTATTGGCATTTTAACGCTTGTATTTGCGTATATGACTGAAATATGTCTCATTTCAAACGAATTTGAATCAATATCTGAACATAATTTATTGGGTACTATAACTTTTTAGTGCAATACGCTAGGAAATATATTACTCTGATATTGGCATTTTAACGCTTGTATTTGCGTATATTAGTGCAATATGTCTCATTTGAAACGAATTTGAATCAATATCTGAATATATTTTATGGAGTCCTATAACTTTTTAGTGCAAGACGCTAAGAAATATATTACTCTGGTATTGGCATTTTAACGCTTGTAATTAAGTATACTACTGCAATATGTCTCATTTCAAACGAATTTTGTATCAACATCTGAACATATTTTATGGAGTCCTATAACTTTTAAGTGCAATATGCTAGGAAATATATTACTCTGGCATTGGCATTTTAACGCTTGTATTTGGGTATATTACTGCAATATGTCTCATTTCAAACGAATTTGTATCAACATCTGAACATATTTTATGGTGTCCTATAACTTTTTAGTGCAATACGCTAAGAAATATATTACTCTGGTATTGGCATTTTAACGCTTGTATTTGCGTATATTACTGCAATATGTCTCATTTGAAACGAATTTAAATCAATATCTGAACATTTTTAATGGTGAACTATAACTTTTTGATGCAATACGCTAGGAAATATATTACTCTGGTATTTGCATTTTAACGCTTGTATTTGCGTATATTAGTGCAATATGTCTCTTTTTAAACGAATTTGAATCAATATCTGAACATTTTTAATGGTGGCCTATAACTTTTTAGTACAATACGCTAAGAAATATATTTCTCAGGTATTGGCATTGTAACGCTTGTATTTGCATATATTACTGCAATATGTCTCATTTAAAACGAATTTGAATCAATATCTGAACATATTTTATTGGGTACTATAACTTTTTAGTGCTAGACGCTAAGAAATATATTTCTCTGGTATTGGCATTTTAACGCTTGTATTTGCGTATATTAGTGCAATATGTCTCTTTTTAAACGAATTTGAATCAATATCTGAACAAATTTAATGGTGGCCCATAACTTTTTAGTACAATACGCTAAGTTATATATTACTCAGGTATTGGCATTTTAACGCTTGTATTTGCGTATATTACTGCAATATGTCTCATTTGAAACGAATTTGACTTAATATCTGAACATAATTTATGGAGTCCTATAACTTTTTAGTACAATACGCTAAGAAATATATTACTCAGGTATTGGCCTTTTAACGCTTGTATTTGCGTGAATTACTGCAATATGTCTCATTTGAAACGAATTTGAATCAATATCTGAACATTTATAATGGTGAACTATAACTTTTTAGTACAATACGCTACGAAATATATTCCTCAGGTATTGGCATTTTAACGCTTGTATTTGCGTATATTACTGAAATATGTCTCATTTAAAACGAATTTGTATCAACAACTGAACATATTTTATGGAGTCCTATAACTTTTTAGTGCAATACGCTAGGAAATATATTACTCTGGTATTGGCATTTTAACGCTTGTATTTGCGTATATTACTGCAATTTGTCTCATTTGAAACGAATTTGAATCAATATCTGAACATTTTTAATGGTGAACTATAACTTTTTAGTACAATACGCTAAGAAATATATTACTCAGGTATTGACATTTTAACGCTTGTATTTGCGTATATTACTGAAATATGTCTCATTTAAAACGAATTTGAATCAATATCTGAACATATTTTATTGGGTGCTATAACTTTTTGGTGCAATACGCTAGGAAATATATTACTCGTATATTGGCATTTTAACGCTTGTATTTGCGTATATTACTGCAATATGTCTCATTTGAAACGAATGTGAATCAATATCTGAACATTTTTAATGGTGGCTTATAACTTTTTAGTACAATACGCTAAGAAATATATTCCTCAGGTATTGGCATTTTAACGCTTGTATTTGCGTATATTACTGAAATATGTCTCATTTTAAACGAATTTGAATCAATATCTGAACATTTTTAATGGTGAACTATAATTTTTTAGTACAATACGCTTAGAAATATATTACTCAGGTATTGGCATTTTAACGCTTGTATTTGCGTACATTACTGAAATATGTCTCATTTAATACAAATTTGAATCAATATCTGAACATATTTTATTGGGTACTATAACTTTTTGGTGCAATACGCTAGGAAATATATTACTCTGGTATTGGCATTTTAACGCTTGTATTTGTGTATATTACTGCAATATGTCTCATTTCAAACGAATTTGTATCAACAACTGAACATATTTTATGGAGTCCTATAACTTTTTAGTGCAATACGCTAAGAAATATATTACTCTGGTATTGGCATTTTAACGCTTGTATTTGCGTATATTACTGCAATATATCTTATTTGAAACGAATTTGAATCAATATCTGAACATTTTTAATGGTGAACTATAACTTTTTAGTACAATACGCTAAGAAATATATTACTCAGGTATTGGCATTTTAACGCTTGTATTTGCGTATATAACTACAATAGGTCTCATATATTCCTCTCGTATTGCATTTTAACGCTTGTATTTGCGTATATTACTACAATATGTCTCATTTGAAACGAATTTGAATCAATTGATATGTACATATTTTACGGGGTCCTATAACTTTTTGGTGCAATACGCTAGGAAATATATAACTCAGGTATTGGCATTTTGACGCTTGTATTTGTGTATATTACTGAAATATGTCTCATTTAAAATGATTTTGAATCAATATCTGAACATATTTTATGGGGTTTTATAACTCTTTGGTGCAATACGCTAGGAAATATATTACTCTGGTATTGGCATTTTAACGCTTGCAATTAAGTATACTACTGCAGTATGTCTCATTTCAAACGAATTTGTATCAACATCTGAACATATTTTATGGAGTCCCATAACTTTTTAGTGCAATACGCTAAGAAATATATTACTCTGGTATTGGCATTTTAACGCTTGTATTTGCGTATATTACTGCAATATGTCTCATTTCAAACGAATTTGTATCAACAACTGAACATATTTTATGGAGTCCTATAGCTTTTTAGTGCAATACGGTAACAAATATATTACTCTGGTATTGGCATTTTAACGCTTGTATTTGCATATATTACTGCAATATGTCTCATTTGAAACGAATTTGAATCAATATCTGAACATTTTTAATGGTGAACTATAACTTTTTAGTACAATACGCTAAGAAATATATTACTCAGGTATTAGCATTTTAACGCTTGTATTTGAGTATATTAGTGCAATATGTCTCATTTGAAACGAATTAGAAACAATATCTGAATATATTTTATGGAGTCCTATAACTTTTTAGAGTAAGACGCTAAGAAATATATTACTCAGGTATTGGCATTTTAACGCTTGTATTTGCGTATATTAGTGCAATATGTCTCATTTAAAATGAATTTGAATCAATATCTGAACATATTTTATGGGGTCTTATAACTCTTTGGTGCAATACGCTAGGAAATATATTACTCTGGTATTGGCATTTTAACGCTTGCAATTAAGTATACTACTGCAATATGTCTCATTTCAAACGAATTTGGATCAACATCTGAACATATTTTATGGAGTCCTATAACTTTTTGGTGCAATACGCTAGGAAATATATTACTCTGGTATTGGCATTTTTACGCTTGTATTTGCGTATATTACAGCAATATGTCTCATTTGAAACGAATTTGAATCAATTGATCTGTACATATTTTATGGGGTCCTATAACTTTTTGGTGCAATACGCTAGGAAATATATTACTCTGGTATTGGCATTTTAACGCTTGTATTTGCGTATATTAGTGCAATATGTCTCATTTGAAATGAATTTGAATCAATATCTGAATATATTTTATGGAGTCCTATAACTTTTTAGTGCAAGACGCTAAGAAATATATTACTCTGGTATAGGCATTTTAACGCTTGTATTTGCGTATATTACTGCAATATGTCTCATTTAAAACGAATTTGAATCAATATCTGAACATTTTTCATGGTGAACTATAACTTTTGAGTGCAATACGCTAAGAAATATATTACTCTGGTATTGGCATTTTAACGCTTGTATTTGCGTATATTACTGCAATATGTCTCATTTGAAACGAATTTGAATCAATATCTGAACATTTTTAATGGTTAACTATAACTTTTTAGTACAACACGCTAAGAAATACATTACTCAGGTATTGGCATTTTCACGCTTGTATTTGAGTATATTAGTGCAATATGTCTCATTTCAAACGAATTTGTATCAACATCTGAACATATTTTATGGAGTCCTATAACTTTTTAGTGCAATACGCTAGGAAATATATTACTCTGGTATTGGCATTTTTACGCTTGTATTTGCGTATATTACAGCAATATGTCTCATTTGAAACGAATTTGAATCAATTGATCTGTACATATTTTATGGGGTCCTATAACTTTTTGGTGCAATACGCTAGGAAATATATTACTCTGGTATTGGCATTTTAACGCTTGTATTTGCGTATATTACTGCAATTTGTCTCATTTGAAACGAATTTGAATCAATATCTGAACATTTTTCATGGTGAACTATAACTTTTGAGTGCAATACGCTAAGAAATATATTACTCTGGTATTGGCATTTTAACGCTTGTATTTGCGTAGATTACTGCAATATGTCTCATTTAAAACGAATTTGAATCAATATCTGAACATATTTTATGGGGTACTATAACTTTTTGGTGCAATACGCTAGGAAATATATTACTCTGGTATTGGCATTTTAACGCTTGTATTTGCGTATATAACTGCAATATGTCTCATTTCAAACGAATTTTTATCAACATTTGAACATATTTTATGGAGTCCTATAACTTTTTAGTGCAATACGCTAGGAAATAAATTACTCTGGTATTGGCATTTTAACGCTTGTATTTGCGTATATTACTGCAATATGTCTCATTTGAAACGAATTTGAATCAATATCTGAACATTTTTAATGGTAAACTATAACTTTTTAGTACAATACGCTAAGAAATATATTACTCAGGTATTGGCCTTTTAACGCTTGTATTTGCGAATATTACTGAAATATGTCTCATTTAAAACGAATTTGAATCAATATCTGAACATAATTTATTGGGTACTATAACTTTTTGGTGCAGTACGCTAGGAAATATATTACTCTGATATTGGCATTTTAACGCTTGTATTTGCGTATATTAGTGCAATATGTCTCATTTGAAATGAATTTGAATCAATATCTGAATATATTTTATGGAGTCCTATAACTTTTTAGTGCAAGACGCTAAGAAATATATTACTCTGGTATAGGCATTTTAACGCTTGTATTTAGGTATATTACTGCAATATGTCTCGTTTAAAACGAATTTGAATCAATATCTGAACATTTTTCATGGTGAACTATAACTTTTGAGTGCAATACGCTAAGAAATATATTACTCTGGTATTGGCATTTTAACGCTTGTATTTGCGTATATTACTGCAATATGTCTCATTTGAAACGAATTTGAATCAATATCTGAACATTTTTAATGGTTAACTATAACTTTTTAGTAAAACACGCTAAGAAATACATTACTCAGGTATTGGCATTTTCACGCTTGTATTTGAGTATATTAGTGCAATATGTCTCATTTCAAACGAATTTGTATCAACATCTGAACATATTTTATGGAGTCCTATAACTTTTTAGTGCAATACGCTAGGAAATATATTACTCTGGTATTGGCATTTTTACGCTTGTATTTGCGTATATTACAGCAATATGTCTCATTTGAAACGAATTTGAATCAATTGATCTGTACATATTTTATGGGGTCCTATAACTTTTTGGTGCAATACGCTAGGAAATATATTACTCTGGTATTGGCATTTTAACGCTTGTATTTGCGTATATTACTGCAATTTGTCTCATTTGAAACGAATTTGAATCAATATCTGAACATATTTAATGGTGGCCTATAACTTTTTGGTGCAATACGCTAGGAAATATATTACTCTGGTATTGGCATTTTAACGCTTGTATTAGCGTATATAAGTGCTATATATCTCATTTCAAACGAATTTGTATCAACATCTGAACATATTTAAAGGTGGCCTATAACTTTTTAGTACAATACGCTAAGTTATATATTACTCAGGTATTGGCATTTTAACGCTTGTATTTGCGTATATTACTACAATATGTCTCATTTGAAACGAATTTGAATCAATATCTGAACATAATTTATGGAGTCCTATAACTTTATAGTACAATACGCTAAGAAATATATTACTCAGGTATTGGCCTTTTACGCTTGTATTTGCGTATATTACTGCAATATGTCTCATTTGAAACGAATTTGAATCAATATCTGAACATTTTTAATGGTGAACTATAACTTTTTAGTACAATACGCTAAGAAATATATTACTCAGGTATTGGCATTTTAACGCTTGTATTTGCGTATATTACTGAAATATGTCTCATTTGAAACGAATATGAATCAATATCTGAACATTTTTAATGTTGGCTTATAACTTTTTAGTACAATACGCTAAGAAATATATTACTCAGGTATTGGCACTTTAACGCTTGTATTTGCGTATATTACTGCAATATGTCTCATTTGAAACGAATTTGAATCAATACCTGAACATATTTTATTGGGTCCTATAACTTTTTAGTGCAATACGCTAGGAAATATATTACTCAGGTATTGGCATTTTAACGCTTGTATTTGAGTATATTAGTGCAATATGTCTCATTTGAAACGAATTTGAATCAATATCTGAACATATTTTATGGAGTCCTATAACTTTTTAGTGCAATACGCTAACAAATATATTACTTTGGTATTGGCATTTTAACGCTTGAATTTGCGTATATTACTGAAATATGTCTCATTTAAAACGAATTTGAATCAATATCTAAACATATTTTATGGGTCCTATAACTCTTTGGTGCAATACGCTAGGAAATATATTACTCTGGTATTGGCATTTTAACGCTTGTATTTGCGTATATTACTGAAATATGTCTCATTTAAAACGAATTTGAATCAATATCTGAACATATTTTATTGGGTCCTATAACTTTTTAGTGCAATACGCTAGGAAATATATTATTCTGGTATTGGCATTTTAACGCTTGCAATTAAGTATACTACTGCAATATGTCTCACTTCAAACGAATTTGTATCAACATCTGAACATATTTTATGGAGTCCTATAACTTTTGAGTGCAATACGCTAGGAAATATATTACTCGGGTATTGGCATTTTAACGCTTGTATTTGCGTTTATAAGTGCAATATATCTCATTTCAAACGAATTTGTATCAACATCTGAACATATTTAATGGTGGCCTATAACTTTTTAGTACAATACGCTAAGTTATATATTACTCAGGTATTGGCATTTTAACGCTTGTATTTGCGTATATTACTGCAATATGTCTCATTTGAAACGAATTTGAATCAATATCTGAACATAATTTATGGAGTCCTATAACTTTTTAGTACAATACGCTAAGAAATATATAACTCAGGTATTGGCCTTTTAACGCTTGTATTTGCGTATATTTCTGCAATATGTCTCATTTGAAACTAATTTGAAGCAATATCTGAACATTTTTAATGGTGAACTATAACTTTTTAGTACAATACGCTAAGAAATATATTACTCAGGTATTGGCATTTTAACGCTTGTATTTGCGTTTATTACTGAAATTTGTCTCATTTAAAACGAATTTGAATCAATATCTGAACATATTTTATTGGGTACAATAACTTTTTGGTGCTATACGCTAGGAAATATATTTCTCTGATATTGGCATTTTAACGCTTATATTTGCGTATATTACTGCAATTTGTCTCATTTGAAACGAATTTGAATCAATATCTGAACATATTTAATGGTGGCCTATAACTTTTTGGTGCAATACGCTAGGAAATATATTACTCTGGTATTGGCATTTTAACGCTTGTATTTGCGTATATTACTGAAATATGTCTCATTTAAAATGAATTTGAATCAATATCTGAACATATTTTATGGGGTCTTATAACTTTTTAGTGCAATACGCTAGGAAATATATTACTCTGGTATTGGCATTTTAACGCTTGTAATTAAGTATACTACTGCAATATGTCTCATTTCAAACGAATTTGTATCAACATCTGAACATATCTTATGGAGTCCTATAACTTTTTAATGCAATACGCTAGGAAATATATTACTCTGGTATTGGCATTTTAACGCTTGTATTTGCTTATAATTACTGCAATATGTCTCATTTCTAACGAATTTGTATCAACATCTGCACATATTTTATGGAGTCCTATAACTTTTTAGTGCAATACGCTAACAAATATATTACTTTGGTATTGGCATTTTAACGCTTGAATTTGCGTATATTACTGAAATATGTCTCATTTAAAACAATTTTGAATCAATATCTGAACATATTTTATTGGGTCCTATAGTTTTTTGGTGCAATACGCTAGGAAATATATTACTCTAGTATTGGAGTTTTCACGCTTGTATTTGCGTATATTACTGCAATATGTCTCATTTGAAACGAATTTGAATCAATATCTGAACATTTTTAATGGTGAACTATAACTTTTTAGTACAATACGCTAAGAAATATATTACTCAGGTATTGGCATTTTAACGCTTGTATTTGAGTATATGAGTGCAATATGTCTCATTTGAAACGAATTTGAATCAATATCTGAACATATTTTATGGAGTCCTATAACTTTTTAGTGCAAGACGCTAAGAAATATATTACTCAGGTATTGGCATTTTTACGCTTGTATTTGCGTATATTAGTGCAATATGTCTCATTTCAAACGAATTTGTATCAACATCTGAACATATTTTATTGGGTCCTATAACTTTTTGGTGCAAGGCGCTAGGAAATATATTACTCTGGTATTAGCATTTTAACGCTTGTATTTGAGTATATTAGCGCAATATGTCTCATTTGAAACAAATTTGAATCAATATCTGAACATATTTTATGGAGTCCTATAACTTTTTAGTGCAGGACGCTAAGAAATATATAACTCAGGGATTGGCATTTTAACGCTTGTATTTGCGTATATTAGTGCAATATGTCCCATTTCAAACGAATTTGTATCAACATCTGAACATATTTTATGGAGTCCTATAACTTTTTAGCTAGGAAATATATTACTCTGGTATTGGCATTTTAACGCTTGTATTTGTGTATATTACTGCAATATGTCTCATTTCAAACGAATTTGTATCAACAACTGAACATATTTTATGGAGTCCTATAACTTTTAAGTGCAATACGCTAAGAAATATATTATTCTGGTATTGGCATTTTAACGCTTGTATTTGCGTATATTACTGCAATATATCTCATTTAAAACGAATTTGAATTCAATATCTGAACATTTTTAATGGTGAACTATAACTTTTTAGTACAATACGCTAAGAAATATATTACTCAGGTATTGGCATTCTAACGCTTGTATTTGCGTATATTACTGAAATATGTCTCATTTTTAAACGAATTTGAATCAATATCTGAACATATTTTATTGACTACTATAACTTTTTGGTGCAATACGCTAGGAAATATATTACTCTGATATTGGCATTTTAACGCTTGTATTTGCGTATATTAGTGCAATATGTGTCATTTGAAACGAATTTGAATCAATATCTGAGCATTTTTAATGCTGGCCTATATCTTTTTAGTACAATACGCTAAGAAATATATTTCTCAGGTATTGGCATTTTAACGCTTGTATTTGCGTATATTACTGAAATATGTCTCATTTAAAACCAATTTGAATCAATATCTGAACATATTTTATTGGGTCCTATAACTTATTGGTGCAAGACGCTAGGAAGTATATTACTCTGGTATTGGCATTTTAACGCTTGTATTTGAGTATGTTAGTGCAATATGTCTCATTTGAAACGAATTTGAATCAATATCTGAACATATTTTATGGAGTCCTATAACTTTTTATTGCAGGACGCTAAGAAATATATTACTCAGGGATTGGCATTTTAACGCTTGTATTTGCGTATATTAGTGCAATATGTCCCATTTCAAACGAATTTGTATCAACAACTGAACATATTTTATGGAGTCCTATAACTTTTTGGTGCAAGGTGCTAGGAAATATATTACTCTGGTATTGGCATTTTAACGCTTGTATTTGCGTATATTACCGAAATATGTCTCATTTAAAACGAATTTGAATCAATATCTGAGCATATTTTATTGGGTACTATAACTTTTTGGTGCAATACGCTAGGAAATATATTACTCGTATATTGGCATTTTAACGCTTGTATTTGCGTATATTACTGCAATATGCCTCATTTGAAATGAATTTGAATCAATATCTGAACATATTTTATTGCGTACTATAACTTTTTGGTGCAATACGCTAGGAAATATATTACGCTGATATTGGCATTTTAACGCTTGTATTTGCATATATTAGTGAATTTGAATCAATATCTGAACATATTTTATTGGGTCCTATAACTTTTTGGTGCAAGACGCTAGGAAATATATTACTCTGGTATTGGCATTTTAACGCTTGTATTTGAGAATATTAGTGCAATATGTCTCATTTGAAACGAATTTGAATCAATATCTGAACATATTTTATGGAGTCCTATAACTTTTTAGTGCAATACGCTAAGAAATATATAATTCAGGTATTGGCATTTTGACGCGTGTATTTGTGTATATTACTGAAATATGTCTCATTTAAAATGAATTTGAATCAATATCTGAACATATTTTATGGGGTCTTATAACTTTTTGGTGCAATACGCTAGGAAATATATTACTCTGGTATTGGCACTTTAACGCTTGTTTTTGCGTATATTACTGAAATATGTCTCATTTAAAACGAATTTGAATCAATATCTGAACATATTTTATTGGGTCCTATAACTTTTTAGTACAATACGCTAGGAGATATATTACTCTGGTATTGGCATTTTAACGCTTGTAATTAAGTATACTACTGCAATATGTCTCATTTCAAACGAATTTGTATCAACATCTGAACATATTTTATTGAGTACTATAACTTTTTAGTGCAATACGCTAAGAAAAATATTACTCTGGAATTGGCATTTTAACGCTTGTAGTTGCGTATATTACTGCAATATGTCTCATTTGAAACGAATTTGAATCAATATCTGAACATTTTTAATGGTGAACTATAACTTTTTAGTACAATACGCTAAGAAATATATTACTCAGGTATTGGCATTTTAACGATTGTATTTGAGTATATTAGTGCAATATGTCTCATTTGAAACGAATTTGAATCAATATCTGAACATATTTTATGGAGTCCTATAACTTTTTAGTGCAAGACGCTAAGAAATATATTACTCTGGTATTGGCATTTTAACGCTTGTATTTGCGTATATAGCTGCAATATGTCTCATATATTCCTCTCGTATTGGCATTTTAACGCTTGTATTTGCGTATATTACTGCAATTTGTCTCATTTGAAACGAATTTGAATCAATATCTGAACATATTTTATTGGGTCCTATAACTTTTTGGTGCAATACGCTAGGAAATATATTACTCTGATATTGGCATTTTAACGCTTGTATTTGCGTATATTAGTGCAATATGTGTCATTTGAAACGAATTTGAATCAATATCTGAGCATTTTTAATGCTGGCCTATAACTTTTTAGTACAATACGCTAAGAAATATATTTCTCAGGTATTGGCATTTTAACGCTTGTATTTGCGTATATTACTGAAATATGTCTCATTTAAAACCAATTTGAATCAATATCTGAACATATTTTATTGGGTCCTATAACTTATTGGTGCAAGACGCTAGGAAGTATATTACTCTGGTATTGGCATTTTAACGCTTGTATTTGAGTATATTAGTGCAATATGTCTCATTTGAAACGAATTTGAATCAACAACTGAACATATTTTATGGAGTCCTATGACTTTTTAGTGCAGGACGCTAAGATATATATTACTCAGGGATTGGCATTTAAACGCTTGTATTTGCGTATATTAGTGCAATATGTCCCATTTCAAACGAATTTGTATCAACATCTGAACATATTTTATGGAGTCCTATAACTTATTAGTGCAAGACGCTAAGAAATATATTACTCTGGTATTGGCATTTTAACGCTTGTATTTGCGTATATTACTGCAATATGTCTCATTTGAAACGAATTTGATTCAATATCTGAACATATTTTATGGAGTCCTATAACTTTTTAGTGCAATACGCTAAGAAATATATTACTCTGGTATTGGCATTTTAACGCTTGTATTTGCGTATATAACTGCAATATGTCTCATATATTCCTCTCGTATTGGCATTGTAACGCTTCTATTTGCGTATATTACTGCAATATGTCTCATTTGAAACGAATTTGAATCAATTGATCCATAAATATTTTACGGGGTCCTATAACTTTTTAGTGCAAGACGCTAAGAAATATATTACTCTGGTATTGGCATTTTAACGCTTGTATTTGCGTATATTACTGCAAAATGTCTCATTTGAAACGAATTTGAATCAATATCTGAACATATTTTATGGAGTCCTATAACTTTTTAGTGCAATACGCTAAGAAATATATTACTCTGGTATTGGCATTTTAACGCTTGTAGTTGCGTATATAACTGCAATATGTCTCATATATTCCTCTCGTATTGGCATTTTAACGCTTCTGTTTGCGTATATTACTTCAATATGTCTCATTTGAAGCGAATTTGAATCATTTGATCCGTACATATTTTACGGGGTCCAATAACTTTTTGGTGCAATACGCTAGGAAATATATTACTCTGGTAGTGGCATTTTAACGCTTGTATTTGCGTATATTAGTGCAATATGTCTCATTTCAAACGAATTTGTATCAACATCTGAACATATTTTATGGAGTCCTATAACATTTTAGTGCAATACGCTAGGAAATATATTACTCTGGTATTGGCATTTTAACGCTTGTATTTGCGTATATTACAGCAATATGTCTCATTTGAAACGAATTTGAATCAATTGATCCGTACATATTTTACGGGGTCCTATAACTTTTTGGTGCAATACGCTAGGAAATATATAACTCAGGTATTGGCATTTTGACGCTTGTATTTGTGTATATTACTGAAATATGTCTCATTTAAAATGAATTTGAATCAATATCTGAACATATTTTATGGGGTTTTATAACTCTTTGGTGCAATACGCTAAAAAATATATTACTCTGGTATTGGCATTTTAACTTTTGTATTTGCGTATATTACTGAAATATGTCTCATTTAAAACGTATTTGAATCAATATCTGAACATATTTTATTGGGTCCTATAACTTTTTAGTGCAATATGCTAGGTAATAAATTACTCTGGTATTGGCATTTTAACGCTTGTATTTGCGTATATTACTGCAATATGTCTCATTTGAAACGAATTTGAATCACTATCTGAACATTTTTAAAGGCGAACTTTAACTTTTTAGTACAATACGCTAAGAAATATATTACTCTATATTGGCATTTTAACGCTTGTATTTGCGTATATAACTGCAATATGTCTCATATATTCCTCTCGTATTGGCATTGTAACGCTTCTATTTGCGTATATTACTGCAATATGTCTCATTTGAAACGAATTTGAATCAATTGATCCGTAAATATTTTACGGGGTCCTATAACTTTTTGGTGCAATACGCTAGGAAATATATTACTCTGGTATTGGCATTTTAACGCTTGTATTTGTGTATATTACTGCAATATGTCTCATTTCAAATGAATTTGTATCAACAACTGAACATATTTTATGGAGTCCTATAACTTTTTAGTGCAATATGCTAGGAAATATATTACTCTGGTATTGGCATTTTAACGCTTGTATTTGCGTATATTACTGCAATATGTCTCATTTCAAACGAATTTGTATCAACATCTGAACATATTTTATGGAGTCCCATAACTTTTTAGTGCAAGACGCTAAGAAATATATTACTCTGGTATTGGCATTTTAACGCTTGTATTTGCGTATATAACTGCAATATGTCTCATATTTTCCTCTCGTATTGGCATTTTAACGCTTGTATTTGCGTATATTACTGCAATATGTCTCATTTGAAACGAATTTGAATCAATTGATCCGTACATATTTTACGGGGTCCTATAACTTTTTGGTGCAATACGCTAGGAAATATATAACTCAGGTATTGGCATTTTGACGCTTGTATTTGTGTATATTACTGAAATATGTCTCATTTAAAATGAATTTGAATCAATATCTGAACATATTTTATGGGGTTTTATAACTCTTTGGTGCAATACGCTAGGAAATATATTACTCTGGTATTGGCATTTTAACGCTTGTATTTGCGTATATTACTGAAGTATGTCTCATTTAAAACGTATTTGAATCAATATCTGAACATAATTTATTGGGTCCTGTAACTTTTTAGTGCAATACGCTAGGAAATATATTACTCTGGTATTGGCATTTTAACGCTTGCAATTAAGTATACTACTGCAATTTGTCTCATTTCAAACGAATATGTATCAACATCTGAACGTATTTTATGGAGTCCTATAACTTTTAAGTGCAATCCGCTAGGAAATATATTACTCTGGTATTGGCATTTTAACGCTTGTATTTGAGTATATTACTGCAATTTGTCTCATTTGAAACGAATTTGAATCAATATCTGAACATATTTAATGGTGGCCTATAACTTTTTGGTGCAATACGCTAGGAAATATATTACTCTGGTATTGGCATTTTAACGCTTGTATTTGCGTATATAAGTGCAATATATCTCATTTCAAACGAATTTGTATCAACATCTGAACAGATTTAAGGGAGTCCTATAATTTTTTAGTGCAATACGCTAGGAAATATATTACTCTGGTTTTGGCATTTTAACGCTTGTATTTGCGTATATTACTGCAATATGTCTCATTTCAAACGAATTTGTATCAACATCTGAACATATTTTATTGAGTCCTATAACTTTTTAGTGCAATACGCTAAGAAATATATTACTCTGGTATTGGCATTTTAACGCTTTTAGTTGCGTATATTACTGCAATATGTCTCATTTGAAACGAATTTGAATCAATATCTGAACATTTTTAATGGTGAACTATAACTTTTTAGTACAATACGCTAAGAAATATATTACTCAGGTATTGGCATTTTAACGATTGTATTTGAATATATTAGTGCAATATGTCTCATTTGAAACGAATTTGAATCAATATCTGAACATATTTTATGGAGTCCTATAACTTTTTAGTGCAAGACGCTACGAAATATATTACTCTGGTATTGGCATTTTAACGCTTGTATTTGCGTATATAAGTGCAATATATCTCATTTCAAACGAATTTGTATCAACATCTGAACAGATTTAAGGGAGTCCTATAATTTTTTAGTGCAATACGCTAGGAAATATATTACTCTGGTAGTGGCATTTTAACGCTTGTATTTGCGTATATTACTGAAATATGTCTCATTTAAAACGTATTTGAATCAATATCTGAACATATTTTATTGGGTCCTATAACTTTTTAGTGCAATACGCTAGGAAATATATTACTCTGGTATTGGCATTTTAACGCTTGCAATTAAGTATACTACTGCAATTTGTCTCATTTCAAACGAATATGTATCAACATCTGAACATATTTTATGGAGTCCTATAACTTTTTAGTGCAATCCGCTAGGAAATATATTACTCTGGTATTGGCATTTTAACGCTTGTATTTGAGTATATTACTGCAATTTGTCTCATTTGAAATGAATTTGAATCAATATCTGAACATATTTAATGGTGGCCTATAACTTTTTGGTGCAATACGCTAGGAAATATATTACTCTGGTATTGGCATTTTAACGCTTGTATTTGCGTATATTACTGCAATATGTCTCATTTGAAACGAATTTGAATCAATATCTGAACATTTTTATTGGTGAACTATAACTTTTTAGTACAATACGCTAAAAAATATATTACTCAGGTATTGGCATTTTAACGATTGTATTTGAGCATATTAGTGCAATATGTCTCATTTGAAACGAATTTGAATCAATATCTGAACATATTTTATGGAGTCCTATAACTTTTTAGTGCAAGACGCTAAGAAATATATTACTCAGGTATTGACATTTTAACGCTTGTATTTGCGTATATTAGTGCAATATGTCTCATTTCAAACGAATTTGTATCAACATATGAACATATTTTATGGAGTCCTATAACTTTTTAGTGCAATATGCTAGGAAATATATTACTCTGGTATTGGCATTTTAACGCTTGTATTTGCGTATATAACAGCAATATGTCTCATTTGAAACGAATTTGAATCAATTGATTTGTACATATTTTATGGGGTCCTATAACATTTTGGTGCAATACGCGAGGAAATATATTACTCTGGTATTGGCATTTTAACGCTTGCATTTGCGTATATTACTGCAATTTGTCTCATTTGAAACGAATTTGAATCAATATCTGAACATATTTAATGGTGGCCTATAACTTTTTGGTGCAATACGCTAGGAAATATATTACTCTGGTATTGGCATTTTAACGCTTGTATTTGCGTATATAAGTGCAATATATCTCATTTCAAACGAATTTGTATCAACATCTGAACATATTTTATGGAGTCCTATAACTTTTTAGTGCAATACGCTAGGAAATATATTACTCTGGTATTGGCATTTTAACGCTTGTATTTGCGTATATTACTGCAATATGTCTCATTTCAAACGAATTTGTATCAACATCTGAACATATTTTATTGAGTCCTATAACTTTTTAGTGCAATACGCTAAGAAATATATTACTCTGGTATTGGCATTTTAACGCTTGTAGTTGCGTATATTACTGCAATATGTCTCATTTGAAACGAATTTGAATCAATATCTGAACATATTTTATGGAGTCCTATAACTTTTTAGTGCAAGACGCTAAGAAATATATTACTCTGGTATTGGCATTTTAACGCTTGTATTTGCGTATATAACTGCAATATGTCGCATATATTCCTCTCGTATTGGCATTTTAACGCTTGTATTTGCGTATATTACTGCAATTTGTCTCATTTGAAACGAATTTGAATCAATATCTGAACATATTTAATGGTGGCCTATAACTTTTTGGTGCAATACGCTAGGAAATATATTACTCTAGCATTGGCCTTTTAACGCTTGTATTTGCGTATATTACTGCAATATGTCTCATTTGAAACGAATTTGAATCAATATCTGAACATATTTAATGGTGGCCTATAACTTTTTATTACAATACGCTAAGTTATATATTACTCAGGTATTGGCATTTTAACGCTTGTATTTACGTTTATTACTGCAATATGTCTCATTTGAAACGAATTTGAATCAATATCTGAACATTTTTAATGGAGAACTATAACTTTTTAGTACAATACGCTAAGAAATATATTACTCAGGTATTGGCATTTTAACGCTTGTATTTCTGTATATTGCTGAAATATGTCTCATTTAAAACGAATTTGAATCAATATCTGAACATATTTTATTGGGTACTATAACTTTTTGGTGCAATACGCTACGAAATATATTACTCGTATATTGGCATTTTAACGCTTGTATTTGCGTATATTACTGCAATATGTCTCATTTGAAACGAATTTGAATCAATATCTGAACATATTTTATGGATTCCTATAACTTTTTAGTGCAAGACGCTAAGAAATTTATATCTCTGGTATTTGCATTTTAACGCTTGTATTTGCTTATATTAGTGCAATATGTCTCTGTTTAAACGAATTTGAATCAATATCTGAACATTTTTAATGGTGGCCTATAACTTTTTAGTACAATACGCTAAGAAATATATTTCTCAGGTATTGGCATTGTAACGCTTGTATTTGCGTATATTACTGCAATATGTCTCATTTAAAACGAATTTGAATCAATATCTGAACATATTTTATGGGGTCCTATAACTTTTTGGTGCAATACGCTAGGAAATATATTACTCTGGTATTGGTATTTTAACGCTTGTATTTGCGTATATTACTGCAATATGTCTCATTTCAAACGAATTTGTATTAACAACTGAACATATTTTATGGAGTCCTATAACTTTTTAGTGCAATACGCTAAGAAATATATAACTCAGGTATTGGCATTTTGACGCTTGTATTTGTGTATATTACTGAAATATGTCTCATTTAAAATGAATTTGAATCAATATCTGAACATATTTTATGGGGTCTTATAACTCTTTGGTGCAATACGCTAGGAAATATATTACTCTGGTATTGGCATTTTAACGCTTGTATTTGCGTATGTTACTGAAATATGTCTCATTTAAAATGAATTTGAATCAATATCTGAACATATTTTATTGGGTTCTATAACTTTTTAGTGCAATACGCTAGGAAATATATTACTCTGGTATTGGCATTTTAACGCTTGCAATTAAGTATACTACTACAATATGTCTCATTTCAAACGAATTTGTATCAACATCTGATCATATTTTATGGAGTCCTATAACTTTTTGGTGCAATACGCTAGGAAATATATTACTCTGGTATTGGCATTTTATGCTTGTATTTGCGTATATTACTGCAATTTGTCTCATTTGAAACGAATTTGAATCAATATCTGAACATTTTTAATGGTGGCCTATAACTTTTTGGTGCAATACGCTAGGAAATATATTACTCTGGTATTGGCATTTTAACGCTTGTATTTGCGTATATAAGTGCAATATATCTCATTTCAAACGAATTTGTATCAACATCTGAACATATTTAATGGTGGCCTATAACTTTTTAGTACAATACGCTAAGTTATATATTACTCAGGTATTGGCATTTTAACGCTTGTATTTGCGTATATTACTGCAATATGTCTCATTTGAAACGAATTTGAATCAATATCTGAACATTTTTAAAGGTGAACTATAACTTTTTAGTACAATACGCTAAGAAATATATTACTCAGGTATTGGCATTTTCACACTTGTATTTGCGTATATTACTGAAATATGTCTCATTTAAAACGAATTTGAATCAATATCTGAACATATTCTATTGGGTACTATAACTTTTTGGTGCAATACGCTAGGAAATATATTACTCTGATATTGGCATTTTAACGTTTGTATTTGCGTATATTAGTGCAATATGTGTCATTTGAAACGAATTTGAATCAATATCTGAGCATTTTTAATGGTGGCCTATAACTTTTTAGTACAATACGCTAAGAAATATATTTTTTCAGGTATTGGCATTTTAACGCTTGTATTTGCGTATATTACTGAAATATGTCTCATTTAAAACCAATTTGAATCAATATCTGAACATATTTTATTGGGTCCTATAACTCTTTGGTGCAATACGCTAGGAAATATATTACTCTGGTATTGGCATTTTAACGCTTGTATTTGCGTATATTACTGAAATATGTCTCATTTAAAACGAATTTGAATCAATATCTGAACATATTTTATTGGGTCCTATAACTTTTTAGTGCAATATGCTAGGAAATATATTACTCTGGTATTGGCATTTTAACGCTTGTATTTGTGTATATTACTGCAATATGTCTCATTTCAAACGAATTTGTATCAACATCTGAACATATTTTATGGAGTCCTATAACTTTTTAGTGCAATACGCTAGGAAATATATTACTCTGGTATTGGCATTTTAACGCTTGTATTTGCGTATATTACAGCAATATGTCTCATTTGAAACGAATTTGAATCAATTGATCTGTACATATTTTATGGGGTCCTATAACTTTTTGGTGCAATACGCTAGGAAATATATTACTCTGGTATTGGCATTTTAACGATTGTATTTGAGTATATTAGTGCAATATGTCTCATTTGAAACGAATTTGAATCAATATCTGAACATATTTTATGGAGTCCTATAACTTTTTAGTGCAAGACGCTAAGAAATATATTACTCTGGTATTGGCATTTAAACGCTTGTATTTGCGTATATAACTGCAATATGTCTCATATTTTCCACTGGTATTGGCATTTTAACGCTTGTATTTGCGTATATTACTGCAATTTGTCTCATTTGAAACGAATTTGAATCAATATCTGTTCATATTTAATGGTGGCCTATAACTTTTTGGGGCAATACGCTAAAAAATATATATCTCTGGTATTGGCATTTTAACGCTTGTATTTGCGTATATAAGTGCAATATATTTCATTTCAAACGAATTTGTATCAACATCTGAACATATTTTATGGAGTCCTATAACTTTTTAGTGCAATACGCTATGAAATATATTACTCTGGTATTGGCATTTTAACGCTTGTATTTGCGTATATTTCTGCAATATGTCTCATTTCAAACGAATTTGTATCAACAACTGAACATATTTTATGGAGTCCTATAACTTTTTAGCGCAATACGCTAACAAATATATTACTCTGGTATTGGCCTTTTAACGCTTGTATTTGCGTATATTACTGCAATATGTCTCATTTGAAACGAATTTGAATCAATATCTGAACATAATTTATGGAGTCCTATAACTTTTTAGTACAATACGCTAAGAAATATATTACTCAGGTATTGGCCTTTTAACGCTTGTATTTGCTTATATTACTGAAATATGTCTCATTTAAAACGAATTTGAATCAATAACTGAACATATTTTATTGGGTACTATAACTTTTTGGTGCAATACGCTAGGAAATATATTACTCGTATATTGGCCTTTTAACGCTTGTATTTGCGTATATTACTGCAATATGTCTTCTTTGAAACGAATTTGAATCAATATCTGAACATATTTTATGGAGTCCTATAACTTTTTAGTGCAAGACCCTAAGAAATATATTACTCTGGTATTGGCATTTTAACGCTTGTATTTGCGTATATTAGTGCAATATGTCTCTTTTTAAACGAATTTGAATCAACATCTGAACATATTTTATGGAGTCCTATAACTTTTTGGTGCAATACGCTAGGAAATATATTACTCTGGTATTGGCATTTTAACGATTGAATTTGAGTATATTACTGCAATATGTCTCATTTGAAACGAATTTGAATCAATATCTGAACATAATTTATGGAGCCCTATAACTTTTTAGTACAATACGCTAAGAAATATATTACTCAGGTATTGGCCTTTTAACGCTTGTATTTGCTTATATTACTGAAATATGTCTCATTTAAAACGAATTTGAATCAATAACTTAACATATTTTATTGGGTACTATAACTTTTTGGTGCAATACGCTAGGAAATATATTACTCGTATATTGGCCTTTTAACGCTTGTATTTGCGTATATTACTGCAATTTGTCTCATTTGAAACGAATTTGAATCAATATCTGAACAATTTTAATGGTGGCTTATAACTTTTTAGTACAATACGCTATGTTATATATTACTCAGGTATTGGCATTTTAACGCTTGTATTTGCGTATATTACTGCAATATGTCTCATTTGAAACGAATTTGAATCAATATCTGAACATTTTTAATGGTGAACTATAACTTTTTAGTACAATACGCTAAGAAATATATTTCTCAGGTATTGGCATTGTAACGCTTGTATTTGCGTATATTACTGCAATATGTCTCATTTAAAACGAATTTGAATCAATATCTGAACATATTTTATGGAGTCCTATAACTTTTTAGTGCAAGACGCTAAGAAATATATTACTCAGGTATTGGCATTTTAACGCTTGTATTTGCGTATATTAGTGCAATATGTCTCATTTCAAACGAATTTGTATCAACATCTGAACATATTTTATGGAGTCCTATAACTTTTTAGTGCAATACGCTAGGAAATATATTACTCTGGTATTGGCATTTTAACGCTTGTATTTGCGTATATTACCGCAATATGTCTCATTTCAAACGAATTTGTATCAACAACTGAACATATTTTATGGAGTCCTATAACTTTTTAGTGCAATACGCTATGAAATATATTACTCTGGTATTGGCATTTTAACGCTTGTATTTGCGTATATTACTGCAATATGTCTCATTTCAAACGAATTTGTATCAACAACTGAACATATTTTATGGAGTCCTATAACTTTTTAGTGCAATACGCTAACAAATATATTACTCTGGTATTGGCATTTTAACGCTTGTATTAGCGTATATTACTGCAATATGTCTCATTTGAATCGAATTTGAATCAATATCTGAACATTTTTAATGGTGGCCTATAACTTTTTAGTACAATACGCAAAGAAATATATTACTCAGGTATTGGCATTTTAACGCTTGTATTTGAGTATATTAGTGCAATATGTCTCATTTGAAACGAATTTGAATCAATATCTGAACATATTTTATGGAGTCCTATAACTTTTTAGTGCAAGACGCTAAGAAATATATTACTCAGGTATTGGCATTTTAACGCTTGTATTTGCGTATATTAGTGCAATATGTCTCATTTCAAACGAATTTGTATCAACATCTGAACATATTTTATGGAGTCCCATAACTTTTTAGTGCAATACGCTAAGAAATATATAACTCAGGTATTGGCATTTTGACGCTTGTATTTGTGTATATTACTGAAATATGTCTCATTTAAAATGAATTTGAATCAATATCTGAACATATTTTATGGGGTCTTATAACTCTTTGGTGCAACACGCTAGGAAATATATTACTCTGGTATTGGCTTTTTAACGCTTGTATTTGCGTATATTACTGAAATATGTCTCATTTAAAACGAATTTGAATCAATATCTGAACATATTTTATTGGGTACTATAACTTTTTGGTGCAAGACGCTAGGAAATATATTACTCTGATATTGGCATTTTAACGCTTGTATTTGCGTATATAAGTGCAATATGTCTCATTTGAAACGAATTTGAATCAATATCTGAACATATTTTATGGAGTCCTATAACTTTTTAGTGCAAGACGCTAAGAAATATATTACTCTGGTATTGGCATTTTAACGCTTGTATTTGCGTATATTACTGCAATATGTCTCATTTGAAACGAATTTGAATCAATATCTGAACATATTTAATGGTGGCCTATAACATTTTAGTACAATACGCTTAGAAATATATTACTCAGGTATTGGCATTTTAACGCTTGTATTTGCGTACATTACTGAAATATGTCTCATTTAAAACAAATTTGAATCAATATCTGAACATATTTTATTGGGTCCTATAGTTTTTTGGTGCAATACGCTAGGAAATATATTACTCTGGTATTGGCATTTTAACGCTTGTATTTGCGTATATTAGTGCAATAAGTCTCATTTGAAACGAATTTGAATCAATATCTGAACATTTTTAATGGTGAACTATAACTTTTTAGTACAATACGCTAAGAAATATATTACTCAGGTATTGGCATTTTAACGCTTGTATTTGCGTATATTACTGAAATATGTCTCATTTAAAACGAATTTGAATCAATATCTGAACATAATTTATTGGGTACTATAACTTTTTGGTGCAATACGCTAGGAAATATATTACTCTGATATTGGCATTTTAACGCTTGTATTTGCGTATATTAGTGCAATATGTCTCATTTGAAACGAATTTGAATCAATATCTGAACATATTTTAGGGAGTCCTATAACTTTTTAGTGCAAGACGCTAAGAAATATATTACTCTGGTATTGGCATTTTAACGCTTGTAGTTGCGTATATTACTGCAATATGTCTCATTTAAAACGAATTTGAATCAATATCTGAACATTTTTCATGGTGAACTATAACTTTTTAGTGCAATACGCTAGGAAATATATTACTCTGGTATTGGCATTTTGACGCTTGTAATTAAGTATACTACTGCAATATGTCTCATTTCAAACGAATTTGTATCAACATCTGAACATATTTTATGGAGTCCTATAACTTTTAAGTGCAATACGCTAGGAAATATATTACTCTGGTATTGGCATTTTAACGCTTGTATTTGGGTATATTACTGCAATATGTCTCATTTCAAACGAATTTGTATCAACATCTGAACATATTTTATGGTGTCCTTTAACGTTTTAGTGCAATACGCTAAGAAATATATTACTCTGGTATTGGCATTTTAACGCTTGTATTTGCGTATATTAGTGAAATAAGTCTCTTTTTAAACGAATTTGAATCAATATCTGAACATATTTAATGGTGGCCTATAACTTTTTAGTACAATACGCTAAGTTATATATTACTCAGGTATTGGCATTTTAACGCTTGTATTTGCGTATATTACTGCAAAATGTCTCATTTGAAACGAATTTGACTTAATATCTGAACATAATTTATGGAGTCCTTTAACTTTTTAGTACAATACGCTAAGAAATATATTACTCAGGTATTGGCATTTTAACGATTGTATTTGAGTATATTAGTGCAATATGTCTCATTTGAAACGAATTTGAATCAATATCTGAACATATTTTATGGAGTCCTATAACTTTTTAGTGCAAGACGCTAAGAAATATATTACTCTGGTATTGGCATTTTAACGCTTGTATTTGCGTATATTAGTGCAATATGTCACTTTTTAAACGAATTTGAGTCAATATCTGAACATTATTAATGGTGGCCTATAACATTTTAGTACAATACGCTAAGAAATATATTTCTCAGGTATTGGCATTGTAACGCTTGTATTTGCGTATATTACTGCAATATGTCTCATTTAAAACGAATTTGAATCAATATCTGAACATATTTTATGGGGTCCTATAACTTTTTGGTGCAATACGCTAGGAAATATATTACTCCGGTATTGGCATTTTAACGCTTGTATTTGCGTATATTACTGCAATATGTCTCATTTCAAACGAATTTGTATCAACATCTGAACATATTTTATGGAGTCCTATAACTTTTTAGTGCAATACGCTAGGAAATATATTACTCTGGTATTGGCATTTTAACGCTTGTATTTGCGTATATTACTGCAATATGTCTCATTTGAAACGAATTTGAATCAATATCTGAACATAATTTATGGAGTCCTATAACTTTTTAGTACAATACGCTAAGAAATATATTACTCAGGTATTGGCATTTTAACGCTTGTATTTGCGTATATTACTGAAATATGTCTCATTTAAAACGAATTTGAATCAATATCTGAACATAATTTATTGGGTACTATAACTTTTTGGTGCAATACGCTAGGAAATATATTACTCTGATATTGGCATTTTAACGCTTGTAATTGCGTATATTAGTGCAATATGTCTCATTTGAAACGAATTTGAATCAATATCTGAACATATTTTATGGAGTCCTATAACTTTTTAGTGCAAGACGCTAAGAAATATATTACTCTGGTATTGGCATTTTAACGCTTGTATTTGCGTATATTACTGCAATATGTCTGATTTAAAACGAATTTGAATCAATATCTGAACATTTTACATGGTGAACTATAACTTTTTAGTGCAATACGCTAGGAAATATATTACTCTGGTATTGGCATTTTAACGCTTGTAATTAAGTATACTACTGCAATATGTCTCATTTCAAAAGAATTTGTATCAACATCTGAAAATATTTTATGGAGTCCTATAACTTTTTAGTGCAATACGCGAAGAAATATATTACTCTGGTATTGGCATTTTAACGCTTGTATTTGCGTATATTACTGCAATATGTCTCATTTCAAACGAATTCGTATCAACATCTGAACATATTTTATGGAGTCCTATAACTTTTTAGTGCAATACGCTAGGTAATATATTACTCTGGTTTTGGCATTTTAACGCTTGTATTTGCGTATATTACTGCAATATGTCTCATTTGAAACGAATTTGAATCAATATCTGAACATTTAAATGGTGAACTATAACTTTTTAGTACAATACGCTAAGAAATATATTACTCAGGTATTGGCATTTTAACGCTTGTATTTCTGTATATTACTGAAATATGTCTCATTAAAAACGAATTTGAATCAATATCTGAACATATTTTATTGGTTACTATAACTTTTTGGTGCAATACGCTAGGAAATATATTACTCTGGTATTGGCATTTTAACGCTTGTATTTGCGTATATTACTGCAATATGTCTCATCTCAAACGAATTTGAATCAATATCTGAACATTTTTAATGATGAACTATAACTTTTTAGTACAATACGCTAAGAAATATATTACTCAGGTATTGGCATTTTAACGCTTGTATTTGAGTATATTAGTGCAATATGTCTCATTTGAAACGAATTTGAATCAATATCTGAATATATTTTACGGAGTCCTATAACTTTTTAGTGCAAGACGCTAAGAAATATATTACTCAGGTATTGGCATTTTAACGCTTGTATTTGCGTATATTAGTGCAATATGTCTCATTTCAAACGAATTTGTATCAACATCTGAACATATTTTATAGAGTCCTATAACTTTTTAGTGCAATACGCTAAGAAATATATAACTCAGGTATTGGCATTTTGACGCTTGTATTTGTGTATATTACTGAAATATGTCTCATTTAAAATGAATTTGAATCAATATCTGAACATATTTTATGGGGTCTTATAACTCTTTGGTGCAATACGCTAGGAAATATATTACTCTGGTATTGGCATTTTAACGCTTGTATTTGCGTATATAAGTGCAATATATCACATTTCAAACGAATTTGTATCAACATCTGAACATATTTAATGGTGGCCTATAACTTTTTATTACAATACGCTAAGTTATATATTACTCAGGTATTGGCAGTTTGACGCTTGTATTTGCGTATATTACTGCAATATGTCTCATTTGAAACGAATTTGAATCAATATCTGAACATATTTTATGGGGTCCTATAACTTTTTGGTGCAATACGCTAGGAAATATATTACTCTGGTATTGGCATTTTAACGCTTGTATTTGCGTATATTACTGCAATATGTCTCATTTCAAACGAATTTGTATCAACAACTGAACATATTTTATGGAGTCCTATAACTTTTTAGTGCAATACGCTAACAAATATATTACTCTGGTATTGGCATTTTAACGCTTGTATTTGCGTATATTACTGCAATATGTCTCATCTCAAACGAATTTGAATCAATATCTGAACATTTTTAATGATGAACTATTACTTTTTAGTACAATACGCTAAGAAATATATTACTCAGGTATTGGCATTTTAACGCTTGTATTTGAGTATATTAGTGCAATATGTCTCATTTGAAACGAATTTGAATCAATATCTGAATATATTTTACGGAGTCCTATAACTTTTTAGTGCAAGACGCTAAGAAATATATTACTCAGGTATTGGCATTTTAACGCTTGTATTTGCGTATATTAGTGCAATATGTCTCATTTCAAACGAATTTGTATCAACATCTGAACATATTTTATAGAGTCCTATAACTTTTTAGTGCAATACGCTAAGAAATATATAACTCAGGTATTGGCATTTTGACGCTTGTATTTGTGTATATTACTGAAATATGTCTCATTTAAAATGAATTTGAATCAATATCTGAACATATTTTATGGGGTCTTATAACTCTTTGGTGCAATACGCTAGGAAATATATTACTCTGGTATTGGCATTTTAACGCTTGTATTTGCGTATATAAGTGCAATATATCACATTTCAAACGAATTTGTATCAACATCTGAACATATTTAATGGTGGCCTATAACTTTTTAGTACAATACGCTAAGTTATATATTACTCAGGTATTGGCATTTTAACGCTTGTATTTGCGTATATTACTGCAATATGTCTCATTTGAAACGAATTTGAATCAATATCTGAACATAATTTATGAAGTCCTATAACTTTTTAGTACAATACGCTAAGAAGTATATTACTCAGGTGTTGGCCTTTTAACGCTTGTATTTGCGTATATTACTGCAATATATCTCATTTGAAACGAATTTGAATCAATATCTGAATATTTTTAATGGTGAACTATAACTTTTTAGTACAATACGCTAAGAAATATATTACTCACGTATTGGCATTTTAACGCTTGTATTTGCGTATATAAGCCCCCTGCGGGTGGGTGTTAGAATTCACCCGCAGCACCTCTGCTGGTCGTAAGCGGCGACCAATGGGCGAGGAAGGTACCTCGTAAAAAACACACTGTTCCATCTGAACTTTTACCAGAAGATTAGTGGGCCAATCTTCTGCGGACTTTGCTTTCTTATTATTTTGCTCACCCGCGTGTTTGCCGTGCGTGGAGACCCGTAAGGAAGGAGAAGATGATCCTGGTGGTTGAGCTTAAACGCAACACACCTCTTTGGCTTCGGATTCTTGCGAAACGGGCGGTCAGATACTAACCCTATCTGACCAATCGGCTTGCCGTTACGTACTGTGCCGGTAAGGTGAGTCCCACGACCCTGGAGGTAAGTCTTTAGACGTTGGAGAGAGTGGCTCGCAGCGTTCTGAAGCTTATTGCCAGGTGAGGGGGACTATATCTCCTGGTTAGCCCTGGCGATCACACCAGTTTGTGGTGTGACGTCCCAAATTGTGGCTCCGTGGTGAGTGGGGAGACCAGGAGATGAAACGTTCTATTTGTTTATGGCAAACAAAATCAAAACCCCGGGGGCCCCTCCCCCAAAAAGATCTCGTCCGTTATCGGACGAGGGAGAAAGTTTTCTGAAGGGCGAAAATAAATTTTCGCCCAAATTTCTTATTGTTAAAAGGACTGAAGAAGGAAAATCTATTTCTGAAGTCTCTTGTTTTGGCTTAGCGAGGTCCCTGAACGAGTTGGCTGGTGGAGAACCAAAATCCACCAAACGGCTTCGCGATGGTACCCTCCTAGTTGAAACGGCAAATTCAACTCAAACGAAGGCATTATTAAAATCGACCGTTTTATTTGGCATGCCAATTGTAGTGACAGCGCACAAATCCCTCAACACGTGTCAGGGCGTAATATCGTGTTACGACCTGTTATATGTTGAGATGGATGAGTGTACGCGAGAGCTATCGAGTCAAGGTGTAGTTACTTGTCGACGACTTACTACCAAGAAAAACGGTGAGATAAAGAATACCACATCCGTAGTTTTGACTTTCGCGCTGGATAAGCTTCCAGAAAGGATTAAAGTTGGGTTCCACAGTTGTTCGGTGAGACCGTACTTTCCTCGGCCAATGCGTTGTTTCAAATGCCAAAAGTTCGGGCACACTGCATCCCGTTGTGACGCACAGGCTGTGTGTCCACGGTGTAGTGAGCAGGAGCATTTGGGCGAGGAGTGTAAAGGTCCGGCCCATTGCGTTAATTGTTCTGGCAATCATCCTTCTTTCTTTTCCGATTGTCCACGCAATCAGGAGGAGAGAAGGATTATTGAAATCAAAATTACAGACAAACTTTCATATTTCGATGCCCGGAAGAAATTCAAAACGCAAGCTAGTCCTGTTTTTAACCGTTCTTTCGCAACCATTGCTGCAACACCAGTCATAAAAAAATCTATTGCCGTTCAGACCGATAGCCTTCCTTCAACTACTATTTCCACAATTGTTCCAACTTTGCCTTCTGTTGCTAAAATTACCAGTCCTAAATCTAGTGTTACTCAAAATTTAAAATCAATCTTGAATCCATCAACAAAAATTATAAGTCTATCTAAGACGAAAGTTAGCAACAAACCGAAGATCAAAATTACACATTTAAAGGCAAGTCCTTCCACTTCGCCAAAAATTATTTCCAAAAAAAAACAATGGAGGTTCGAGAAACATCGAATGTTTCAAGTTCCGCCATCACCAAAATTCCGAAAAAGAAGGGATCTCATTCTTCGAGATCTTCTTCTCCAATGGAAATAACAACTATAAAACTTTCTAGGTCAGAGCGAGAAATATCTTCCATATCTCAATAATGCCTCCCATACTACAATGGAATTGTAATGGTTTCTACAGCCATTTTGAGGAATTTAAAGCTCTCAATGCCGAGCAGACTCCCTCTTGCATATGCTTGCAAGAAACGCATTTTCGAGACACAAGAGCTGTTTCATTACGAGGCTTCTCAGTATTTCGTACTGATGTGCCTACTGATGGCCAAGCTCGTGGTGGAGTAGCGATTCTGGTTCGCGAAAATGTGTATTGTGAGGAGATTGCTTTGAATTCTGAATTACAAGCTGTAGCTGTCCGTGTTGCTATTCCTTTTCTGGTCACTTTATGTTCTATCTATCTTCCTCCAAACGACAATGTCGATATACGTGATATCGTTGAATTGATTGATCAATTGCCTGCTCCATTCATTCTTATGGGCGATTTCAACGCTCATAATCCTGAATGGGGATCAGGTACGATTAATCAACGCGGTAGACGCTTGGAACACCTATTCACCGCAAGTACACATGTCATCTTAAATGATGGCAGCATGACACATTTTTCTGCCGCGTGGAGATCTTTCACTGCGATTGATCTAACGATCTGTTCTGCAGCAATAGCTCCATTGTTTGAGTGGCATGTGCACTCAGACTTGCATCAAAGTGACCACTTTCCGATCATTCTGAAAGTTTTGCAGAGCTCAGATTCTGATGCTCGTTGTCCGAAATGGGCTTTAAAGCGAGCAGATTGGAATCTGTTCTCGGAGTTGGCCGTATTTGGTGAAAATGATTTCGTTGACGTGGACGGCCATGTTCGGTATTTCACGGATGCAATCAAGTCTGCTGCACAACAGAGTATTCCTCTAACACCTATTCATTCTAATAGAATACCCGTTCCCTGGTGGAACGATGAGTGCAAGATTGCTATCCGAGAAAAACGACGTATTTTTCGCCATTTCAGGCGATTTCCAACCACCGAGAATATGATCCATTACTTCCAAGCCAAGGCAAAAGCTAGAAGAATTGTTCGGAAGAGTAAGAAAGCGTCATGGCAGAAATACATTTCTTCCATTACAACCTCCACTCCAGTTTCTAAAGTATGGGAGAAGGTCAGAAAAATATCTGGCCGCTCAAAATCTAGCACTGTTTCTGGCCTAAAAATCAATGGCAATGTCATTACCTGTCGGTCTGATGTTGCTAATATTATAGCATCCACTTTCGCGGATACTTCAAGTTCCAATCACTATCCAGCTGAGTTCCTCGCTCGTAAATCAATCTTGGAACGTCAATGTCTCAATTTTGTTTCGCCGGGCGACGAAATCTACAATCTTTCTTTCAGCGTGGATGAACTTGAAAGTGCGATTTCAGATTCTCACGACAGCGCTCCTGGACCTGATTCTATTCACTACCAGATGCTTCGCCATTTGAATCCTGCTGGAAAAACATTACTTTTACAAATGTATAATCGCATTTGGTTTTCCGGTATCTGCCCAACACCATGGCGTGATGCGATTATTGTACCAATCCCAAAGCCTGGAAAAGACAAAACACTGCCATCTAGCTATCGCCCAGTCTCGCTTACCAGTTGTGTCTGCAAGCTCATGGAACGCATGATCAACAGGCGTCTTGTTTGGTTCCTGGAATCAAACAACCTGTTGGATAACATCCAGTGCGGCTTCCGCCGTTTCCGTTCCACTGCAGACCACCTGATAAGACTTGAATCAACCATCCTGGTACGCCTTTAAATTTTAATCCTACTACTACTACTCAACAAGCAACATATGGTAGCTGTGTTTTTTGATATTGCCCGGGCCTATAATACCACTTGGCGTTTTGGTATTATGCGCATTTTACACTCCTGGGGCTTGAGAGGTAATCTTCCCATATTTCTTGAAAGCTTTCTTTCCTTAAGGAAGTTTCAAGTTCGTGTGGGAAATGACCTCTCCAACATTTTTACTCAAGAAAACGGAGTACCGCAAGGGTCTATTCTGAGTGTCACGTTGTTTGCTGTGGCCATCAACGGTGTTGCACAGTGTATTCGTTCACCTGTGCTGGGTTCCTTGTACGTGGACGACTTGGCAATTTTCTGCAGTTCTCGCAATATGGCTTCCATAGAGCGTCAGCTGCAGTTAACAATCAATCGTCTTCATACCTGGGCTACTGAGCAAGGTTTCGAATTTTCTGCGGCCAAGACAGAGTGCATTCACTTCTGTCAACGCCGTCACCTTCACTTAGATCCTGTTCTCTCTCTCAACGGTACTGATCTTCCATTTGTGGAAACTGCCCGTTTTCTTGGTCTTCTATTTGACAAGAAGCTTAACTGGCGTGCCCATCTTGTGGCTTTGAAGGCAAAATGTCGGCTTTCTCTAAATCTATTGCGAGTTCTTTCTTCCAAATCGTGGGGTGCCGATAGAATTTCTATGCTGCGCCTGTATCGGGCTTTGATACGCTCCAAGCTGGACTATGGCTGTATCGCTTACGCGTCTGCCAGGCCATCCGTTATCAAAACCATTGATACGATACACCATACTGGTATTCGTCTTGCTACTGGTGCTTTTCGTACCAGCCCAATACCAAGTTTATTGTGCGAAGCTGGCGAGCCTTCTCTGTATGATCGTTGCAGGCTTTTGACCATGAACTACACGGCAGCCATGAAGTCAAAACCATATCACCTGGTTTTTGACACTGTCTTTGGTCAACAGTTTGCGGAGATTTATGACAGAAGGGCTCGTTCGGTGGGTTCCTTTTCTATCAGATCTCGCAATACTTTTGGAGAGGTTAATTTTGAACTTCCTTCAACCCCAGACACTTCTTTCAGCCCCTTTCCACCTTGGACATTTTCCCGTCCGAATACCAACTATGCGCTTTCAAAGCTGGATCGTTCCGCTACTCCACCCATTCTGTTCCAACGTGAGTTTGCTCGAATCATTGCCAACTATCGGCAATGGATTCGCATTTACACCGACGGTTCGAAGAGTAACGACAGGGTTGCATGTGCTTTTATATCGGCAAGAGGTGCATGTGAGTTTCGACTTCACAAACTCTCGTCCGTATACACGGCAGAGTTGTATGCACTCTACCAAGCACTTCTCTATATTTCTAGACTCGCACGTAATTCTTTTGTTATTGTGTCGGACTCGATGAGCGCTTTGAAAGCGATTGATTCTTTGTACCCCAAACATCCTCTCTTGCAACAGATACAAGCAACCTTGATGACATTATCGTCAAAAGGGTCTATCGTGCGCTTTATTTGGGTACCGAGTCATGTTGGTATTCGCGGGAACGAAGCAGCTGATGCAGCAGCTAAGCGAGCTTTGTCCAAGGCCACCATTGATTATGATCGGGTGCTTGCTGATGACCTCAAAGGTCATTTTAAGCATCTGATCATGAAACAGTGGCAGGAAAGGTGGAGTCATATAGTTTATAACAAGCTTAAAAATGTTAAGCACAACGTGAGGCCATGGGATTCTTCCTATAGGGCATCCCGAAAGGAGGAGGTCGCTGTGGCGAGACTCCGGATAGGGCACACCTGGTGGACGCATGGTCATCTTTTGCGCCGTGAGGAGGCTCCGATGTGCGAAACGTGTGACACTGCTTTGACAGTGGCGCACGTTTTGTTGGAGTGCTCCCAGTTTACCGAGCAGCGAAACAGGGCGGGTCTGTCACTTGACCTGTCGGTGGCCCTTGGTGACCATTCGACACTCATTGACAGGGTCGTCCTGTTCCTCAGGAATACAGGTCTATTTGCCTTTATTTAAAAGTGCTAGCTTTGTCATTAATCTTATTTATACACGCATTTTTTTTTTATCACTCAATAATATTTTACAATATCATTTATTTTTACAATTTTAAATCTGTACATTTTATTTATTTATATATGCATTCATTAATATTTTACATTTAATAGATATTAAGTTTACAATTTTATTTTTACATAACATATATTTAGTTAGTTTCTTTCATAATATAGTTTATGGCGTGAATAGCCGAAGAGGCTGATATGCCTTTAAATTTTAATCCTACCTACCTACCTACTTTAACGCTTGTGTTTGCGTATATTACTGCAATATGTCTCATTTGAAACGAAATTGAATCAATATCTGAACATATTTAATGGTGGCCTATAACTTTTTAGTACAATACGCTAAATTATTTATTACTCAGGTATTGGCATTTTAACGCTTGTATTTGCGTATATTACTGCAATATGTCTCATTTGAAACGAATTTGAATCAATATCTGAACAAAATTTATGGAGTCCTATAACTTTTTGGTACAATACGCTAAGAAATATATTACTCAGGTATTGGCCTTTTAACGCTTGTGTTTGCGTATATTACTGCAATATGTCTCATTTGAAACGAATTTGAATCAATATCTGAACATTTTTAATGGTGAATTATAACTTTTTAGTACAATACGCTAAGAAATATATTACTCAGGTATTGGCATTTTAACGCTTGTATTTGCGTATATTACTGAAATATGTCTCATTTAAAACGAATTTGAATCAACATCTGTTTTTTTTTTATTGGGTACTATAACCTTTTGGTGTAATACGCTAAGAAATATATTACTCTGGTATTGGCATTTTAACGCTTGTATTTGCGTATATAACTGAAATATGTCTTATTTAAAACGAATTTGAATCAATATCTGAACTTATTTTATGGAGTCCTATAACTTTTTAGTGCAAGACGCTAAGAAATATATTACTCTGGTATTGGCATTTTAACGCTTGTATTTGCGTATATTAGTGCAATATGTGTCATTTGAAACGAATTTGAATCAATATCTGAGCATTTTTAATGGTGGCCTATATCTTTTTAGTACAATACGCTTAGAAATATATTTCTCAGGTTTTGTCATTTTAACGCTTGTATTTGCGTATATTACTGCAATATGTCTCATTTCAAACGTATTTGTATCAACATCTGAACATATTTTATGGAGTCCTATAACTTTTTAGTGCAATACCCTAAGAAATATATTACTCTGGTATTGGCATTTTAACGCTTGTATTTGCGTATATTACTCCAATATGATTCATTTGAAACGAATTTGAATCAATATCTGAACATTTTTAATGGTGAACTATAACTTTTTAGTAGAATACGCTAAGAAATATATTACTCAGGTATTGGCATTTTAACGCTTGTATTTGAGTATATTAGTGCAATATGTCTCATTTCAAACGAATTTGTATCAACATCTGAACATATTTTATGGAGTCCTATAACTTTTTAGTGCAATACGCTAGGAAATATATTACTCTGGTATTGGCATTTTAACGCTTGTATTTGCGTATATTACAGCAATATGTCTCATTTGAATCGAATTTGAATCAATATCTGAACATATTTAATGGTGGCCTATAACTTTTTGGTGCAATACGCTAGGAAATATATTACTCTGGTATTGGCATTTTAACGCTTGTATTTGCGTATATAAGTGCAATATATCTCATTTCAAACGAATTTGTATCAACATCTGAACATATTTTATGGAGTCCTATAACTTTTTAGTGCAATACGCTAGGAAATATATTACTCTGGTATTGCCATTTTAACGCTTGTATTTGCGTATATAACTGCAATATGTCTCATATATTCCTCGCGTATTGGCATTTTAACGCTTGTATTTGCGTATTTTACTGCAATATGTCTCATTTGAGACGAATTTGAATCAATTGATCCGTACATATTTTACGGGGTCCTATTACTTTTTGATGCAATACGCTAGGAAATATATTACTCTGGTATTGGCATTTTAACGCTTGTATTTGCGTATATTAGTGCAATATATCTCATTTCAAACGAATTTGTATCAACATCTGAACATATTTTATGGAGTCCAATAACTTTTTAGTGCAATACGCTAGGAAATATATTACTCTAGTATTGTCCTTTTAACGCTTGTATTTGCGTATATTACTGCAATATGTCTCATTTGAAACGAATTTGAATCAATATCTGAACATATTTAATGGTGGCCTATAACTTTTTAGTACAATACGCTAAGTTATTTATTACTCAGGTATTGGCTATATAACGCTTGTATTTGCGTATATAACTGCAATAAGTCTCATTTGAAACGAATTTGAATCAATATCTGAACATTTTTAATGGTGAATTATAACTTTTTAGTACAATACAATAAGAAATATATTACTCAGGTATTGGCATTTTAACGCTTGTATTTGCGTATATTACTGAAATATGTCTCATTTAAAACGAATTTGAATCAACATCTGAACATATTTTATTGGGTACTATAACTTTTTGGTGCAATACGCTAAGAAATATATTACTCTGATATTGGCATTTTAACGCTTGTATTTAAGTATATTAGTGCAATATGTCTCATTTGAAACGAATTTGAATCAATATCTGAGCATTTTTAATGGTGGCCTATATCTTTTTAGTACAATACGCTAAGAAATATATTTCTCAGGTATTGGCATTTTAACGCTTGTATTTGTGTATATTACTGAAATATGTCTCATTTAAAATGAATTTGAATCAATATCTTAACATATGTTATTGGGTCCTATAACTTTTTAGTGCAATACGCTAGGAAATATATTACTCTGGTATTGGCATTTTAACGCTTGTAATTAAGTTATAAGACCCCATCTTATAACTTTTTGGTGCAATACGCTAGGAAATATATTACTCTGGTATTGGCATTTTAACGCTTGTATTTGCGTATATTACTGAAATATGTCTCATTTAAAACGAATTTGAATCAATATCTGAACATATGTTATTGGGTCCTATAACTTTTTAGTGCAATACGCTAGGAAATATATTACTCTGGTATTGGCATTTTAACGCTTGTAATTAAGTATACTACTGTAATATGTCTCATTTCAAACGAATTTGTATCAACATCTGAACATATTTTATGGAGTCCTATAACTTTTAAGTGCAATACGCTAGGAAATATATTACTCTGGTATTGGCATTTTAACGCTTGTATTTGCGTATATTACTGCAATATGTCTCATTTCAAACGTATTTGTATCAACATCTGAACATATTTTATGGAGTCCTATAACTTTTTAGTGCAATACCCTAAGAAATATATTACACTGGTATTGGCATTTTAACGCTTGTATTTGCGTATATTACTCCAATATGTTTCATTTGAAACGAATTTGAATCAATATCTGAACATTTTTAATGGTGAACTATAACTTTTTAGTACAATACGCTAAGAAATATATTACTCAGGTATTGGCATTTTAACGCTTGTATTTGAGTATATTAGTGCAATATGTCTCATTTGAAACGAATTTAAATCAATATCTGAACATATTTTATGAAGTCCTATAACTTTTTGATGCAAGACGCTAAGAAATATATTACTCTGGTATTGGCATTTTAACGCTTGTATTTGCGTATATAACTGCAATAATGTTTCATATATTCCTCTCGTATTGGCATTTTAACGCTTGTATTTGCGTATATTACTGCAATATGTCTCATTTGAAACGAATTTGAATCAATTGATCCGTACATATTTTACGGGGTCCTATAACTTTTTGGTGCAATACGCTAGGAAATATATAACTCAGGTATTGGAATTTTGACGCTTGTATTTGTGTATATTACTGGAATATGTCTCATTTAAAATGAATTTGAATCAATATCTGAACATATGTTATTGGGTCCTATAACTTTTTGGTGCAATACGCTAGGAAATATATTACTCTATTATTGGCATTTTAACGCTTGTATTTGCGTATATTACTGCAATATGTCTCATTTCAAACAAATTTGTATCAACAACTGAACATATTTTATGGAGTCCTATAACTTTTTAGTGCAATACGCTAAGAAATATATTACTATGGTATTGGCATTTTAACGCTTGTATTTGCGTATATTACTGCAATATGTCTCATTTGAAACGAATTTGAATCAATATCTGAACATATTTTATTGGGTACTATAACTTTTTGGTGCAATACGCTAGGAAATATATTACTCTGATATTGGCATTTTAACGCTTGTATTTGCGTATATTACTGCAATAGGTCTCATTTGAAACGAATTTGAATCAATATCTGAACATTTTTAATGGTGGCTTATAACTTTTTAGTACAATACGCTAAGAAATATATTACTCATGTATTGGCATTTTAACGCTTGTATTTGCGTATATTACTGAAATATGTCTCATTTAAAACGAATTTGAATCAATATCTGAACATATTTTATTGGGTCCTATAACTTTTTGGTGCAATACGCTAGGAAATTTATTACTCTGGTATTGGCATTTTAACGCTTGCATTTGCGTATATTACTGCAATTTGTCTAATTTGAAACGAATTTGATTCAATATCTGAACATATTTAATGGTGGCCTATAACTTTTTGGTGCAATACGCTAGGAAATATATTACTCTGGTATTGGCATTTTAACGCTTGTATTTGCGTAGATTACAGCAATATGTCTCATTTGAAACGAATTTGAATCAATTGATCTGTACATATTTTATGGGGTCCTATAACTTTTTGGTGCAATACGCTAGGAAATATATTACTCTGGTATTGGCATTTTAACGCTTGTATTTGCGTATATTACTGCAATTTGTCTCATTTGAAACGGATTTGAATCAATATCTGAACATATTTAATGGTGGCCTATAACTTTTTGGTGCAATACGCTAGGAAATATATTACTCTGGTATTGGCATTTTAACGCTTAAATTTGCGTATATAAGTGCAATATATCTCATTTCAAACGAATTTGTATCAACATCTGAACATATTTTATGGAGTCCTATAACTTTTTAGTGCAATACGCTAGGAAATATATTACTCTAGTATTGTCCTTTTAACGCTTGTATTTGCGTATATTACTGCAATATGTCTCATTTGAAACGAATTTGAATCAATATCTGAACATATTTAATGGTCGCCTATAACTTTTTAGTACAATACGCTAAGTTATATATTACTCAGGTATTGGCTATTTAACGCTTGTATTTGCGTATATAACTGCAATAAGTCTCATTTGAAACGAATTTGAATCAATATCTGAACATTTTTAATGGTGAATTATAACTTTTTAGTACAATACGCTAAGAAATATATTACTCAGGTATTGGCATTTTAACGCTTGTATTTGCGTATATTACTGAAATATATCTCTTTTAAAACGAATTTGAATCAACATCTGAACATATTTTATTGGGTACTATAACTTTTTGGTGCAATACGCTAAGAAATATATTACTCCGATATTGGCATTTTAACGCTTGTATTTAAGTATATTAGTGCAATATGTCTCATTTGAAACGAATTTGAATCAATATCTGAACATATTTTATGGAGTCCTATAACTTTTTAGTGCAAGACGCTAAGAAATATATTACTCTGGTATTGGCATTTTAACGCTTGTATTTGCGTATATTAGTGCAATATGTGTCATTTGAAACGAATTTGAATCAATATCTGAGCATTTTTAATGGTGGCCTATAACTTTTTAGTACAATACGCTATGAAATATATTTCTCAGGTATTGGCATTTTAACGCTTGTATTTGTGTATATTACTGAAATATGTCTCATTTAAAATGAATTTGAATCAATATCTTAACATATTTTATGGGGTCTTATAACTTTTTGGTGCAATACGCTAGGAAATATATTACTCTGGTATTGGCATTTTAACGCTTGTATTTGCGTATATTACTGAAATATGTCTCATTTAAAACGAATTTGAATCAATATCTGAACATATGTTATTGGGTCCTATAACTTTTAAGTTCAATACGCTAGGAAATATATTACTCTGGTATTGGCATTTTAACGCTTGTAATTAAGTATACTACTGTAATATGTCTCATTTCAAACGAATTTGTATCAACATCTGAAAATATTTTATGGAGTCCTATAACTTTTAAGTGCAATACGCTAGGAAATATATTACTCTGGTATTGGCATTTTAACGCTTGTATTTGCGTATATTACTCCAATATGTTTCATTTGAAACGAATTTGAATCAATATCTGAACATTTTTAATGGTGAACTATAACTTTTTAGTACAATACGCTAAGAAATATATTACTCAGGTATTGGCATTTTAACGCTTGTATTTGAGTATATTAGTGCAATATGTCTCATTTGAAACGAATTTAAATCAATATCTGAACATATTTTATGGAGTCCTATAACTTTTTGGTGCAAGACGCTAAGAAATATATTACTCTGGTATTGGCATTTTAACGCTTGTATTTGCGTATATAACTGCAATAATGCAATTTGTCTCATTTGAAACGAATTTGAGTCAATTGATCCGTACATATTTTACGGGGTCCTATAACTTTTTGGTGCAATACGCTAGGAAATATATAACTCAGGTATTGGTATTTTGACGCTTGTATTTGTGTATATTACTGAAATATGTCTCATTTAAAATGAATTTGAATCAATATCAGAACATATTTTATGGGGTCTTAAAACTCTTTGGTGCAATACGCTAGGAAATATATTACTCTAGTATTGGCATTTTAACGCTTGTATTTGCGTATATAACTGAAATATGTCTCATTTAAAACGAATTTGAATCAATATCTGAACATATTTTATTGGGTCCTATAACTTTTTGGTGCAATACGCTAGGAAATATATTACTCTATTATTGGCATTTTAACGCTTGTATTTGCGTATATTACTGCAATATGTCTCATTTCAAACAAATTTGTATCAACAACTGAACATATTTTATGGAGTCCTATAACTTTTTAGTGCAATACGCTAAGAAATATATTACTATGGTTTTGGCATTTTAACGCTTGTATTTGCGTATATTACTGCAATATGTCTCATTTGAAACGAATTTGAATTAATATCTGAACATTTTTAATGGTGAACTATAACTTTTTAGTACATACGCTAAGAAATATATTACTCAGGTATTGGCATTTTAACGCTTGTATTTGCATATATTACTAAAATATGTCTCATTTAAAACGAATTTGAATCAATATCTGAACATATTTTATTGGGTACTATAACTTTTTGGTGTAATACGCTAGGAATATATTACTCTGGTATTGGCGTTTTAACGCTTGTATTTGCGTATATTACTCCAATATGTCTCATTTGAAACGAATTTGAATCAATATCTGAACATTTTTAATGGTGAACTAACTTTTTAGTACAATACGCTAAGAAATATATTACTCAGGTATTGGCATTTTAACGCTTGTATTTGAGTATATTAGTGCAATATGTCTCATTTGAAACGAATTTGAATCAATATCTGAACATATTTATGGTGGCCTATAACTTTTTGGTGCAATACGCTAGGAAATATATTACTCAGGTATTGGCATTTTAACGCTTTTATTTGCGTATATACTGCAATATGTCTCATTTCAAACGAATTTGTATCAACATCTGAACATATTTTATGGAGTCCTATAACTTTTTAGTGCAATACGCTAAGAATATATTACTCTGGTATTGGCATTTTAACGCTTGTATTTGCGTATATTACTGAAATATGTCTCATTTAAAACGAATTTGAATCAATATCTGAACATATTTTATTGGGTCCTCTAACTTTTTGGTGCAATACGCTAGGAAATATATAACTCTGGTATTGGCATTTTAACGCTTGTATTTGCGTATATTACTGCAATATGTCTCATTTCAAACGAATTTGTATCAACATCTGAACTATTTTATGGAGTCCTATACTTTTAGTGCAATACGCTAAGAAATATATTACTCTGGTATTGGCATTTTAACGCTTGTATTTGCGTATATAACTGCAATATGTCTCTTATATTCCTCGCGTATTGGCTATTTAACGCTTGTATTTGTGTATATTACTGCAATATGTCTCATTTGAAACGAATTTGAATCAATTGATCCGTACATATTTTACGGGGTCCTATAACTTTTTGGAGCAATACGCTAGGAAATAAATTACCCTGGTATTGGCATTTTAACTCTTGTATTTGCGTATATTAGTGCAATTGTCTCATTTCAAACGAATTTGTATCAACATCTGAACATATTTTATGGAGTCCTATAACTTTTTAGTGCAATACGCTAGGAAATATATTACTCTGGCATTGGCATTTTAACGCTTGTATTTGCGTATATTACAGCAATATGTCTCATTTGAAACGAACTTGAATCAATTGATCTGTAGATATTTTATGGGGTCCTATAACTTTTTGGTGCAATACGCTAGGAAATATATATTACTCTGGTATTGGCATTTTAAACGCTTGTATTTGCGTATATTACTGCAATATGTCTCATTTCAAACGAATTTGTATCAACATCTGAACATATTTTATGGAGTCCTATAACTTTTAAGTGCAATACGCTAAGAAATATATTACTCTGGTATTGGCATTTTAACGCTTGTATTTGCGTATATTAACTGCAATATGTCTCATTTGAAACGAATTTGAATCAATATCTGAACGTATTTAATGGTGGCCTATAACTTTTTAGTACAATACGCTTAGAAATATATTACTCAGGTATTGGCATTTTAACGCTTGTATTTGCGTACATTACTGAAATATGTCTCATTTCAAACAAATTTGAATCAATATCTGAACATATTTTATTGGGTCCTATATCTTTTTGGTGCAATACGCTAGGAAATATATTACTCTGGTATTGGCATTTCTACGCTTGTGTTTGCGTATATTACTGCAATATGTCTCAGTTCAAACGAATTTGTATCAACATCTGAACATATTTTATGGAGTCCTATAACTTTTTAGTGCAATACGCTAAGAAATATATTACTCTGGTATTGGCATTTTAACGCTTGTATTTGCGTATATTACTGCAATTTGTCTCATTTCAAACGAATTTGTATCATTTCAAACGAATTTGTATCAACAACTGAACATATTTTATGGAGTCCTATAACTTTTTAGTGCAATACGCTAAGAAATATATCACTCTGGTATTGGCATTTTAACGCTTGTATTTGCGTATCTTACTGCAATATGTCTCATTTCAAACGAATTTGTATCAACAACTGAACAAATTTTATGGAGTCCTATAACTTTTTAGTGCAATACGCTTACAAATATATTACTCTGGTATTGGCATTTTAACACTTGTATTTGCGTATATTTTTGCAATATGTCTCATTTGAAACGAATTTGAATCAATATCTGAACATTTTTAATGGTGAACTATAACTTTTTAGTACAATACGCTAAGAAGTATATTACTCAGGTATTGGCATTTTAACGCTTGTATTTGAGTATATTAGTGCAATATGTCTCATTTAAAACGAATTTGAATCAATATCTGAACATTTTTAATGGTGGCCTATAACTTTTTAGCACAATACGCTCAGAAATATATTTCTCAGGTATTGGCATTTTAACGCTTGTATTTGCATATATTTTTGCAATATGTCTCATTTGAAACGAATTTGAATCAATATCTGAACATATTTTATGGGGTCTTATAACTTTTTGGTGCAATACGCTAGGAAATATATTCCTCTGATATTGGCATTTTAACGCTTGTATTTGCGTATATTACTGCAATATGTCTCATTTGAAACGAATTAGAATCAATATCTGAACGTTTTTAATGGTGGCCTTTAACTTTTTAGTACAATACGCTTAGAAATATTTTACTCAGGTATTGGCATTTTAACGCTGGTATTTGCGTACATTACGGAAATATGTCTCATTTAAAACCAATTTGAATCAATATCTGAACATGTTTTATTGGGTCCTATAACTTTTTGGTGCAATACGCTGGGAAATATATTACTCTGGTGTTGGCATTTTAGCGCTTGTATTTGCGTATATTACTGCAATATGTCTCATTTGAAACGAATTTGAATCAATATCTGAACATAATTTATGGAGTCCTATAACTTTTTAGTACAATACGCTAAGAAATATATTACTCAGGTATTGGTCTTTTAACGCTTGTGTTTGCGTATATTACTGTAATATGTCTCATTTGAAACGAATTTGAATCAATATCTGAACATTTTTAATGGTGAACTATAACTTTTTAGTACAACACGCTAAGAAATATATTACTCAGGTATTGGCATTTTCACGCTTGTATTTGCGTATATTACTGAAATATGTCTCATTTAAAACGAATTTGAATCAATATATGAACATATTTTATGGAGTCCTATAACTTTTTAGTGCAAGACGCTAAAAAATATATTACTCACGTATTGGCATTTTAACGCTTGTATTTGCGTATATTAGTGCAATATGTCTCATTTCAAACGAATTTGTATCAACATCTGAACATATTTTATGGAGTCTTATAACTTTTTAGTGCAATACGCTAAGAAATATATTACTCTGGTATTGGCATTTTAACGCTTGTATTTGCGTATATTACTGCAATATGTCTCATTTCAAACGAATTTGTATCAACAACTGAACATATTTTATGGAGTCCTATAACTTTTTAGTGCAATACGCTAAGAAATATATTACTCTGGTATTGGCCTTTTAACGCTTGTATTTGCGTATATAACTGCAATATGTCTTATATTTTTCCTCTCGTATTGGCATTTTAACGCTTGTATTTGCGTATATTACTGCAATATGTCTCATTTGAAACGAATTTGAATCAATTGATCTGTAAATATTTTACGGGGTCCTATAACTTTTTGGTGAAATACGCTAGGAAATATATTACTCTGGTATTGGCATTTGAACGCTTGTATTTGCGTATATTAGTGCAATATGTCTCATTTCAAACGAATTTGTATCAACAACTGAACATATTTTATGGAGTCCTATAACTTTTTAGTGCAAGACGCTAAGAAATATATTACTCTGGTATTGGCATTTTAACGCTTGTATTTGCGTATATTATTGCAATATGTCTCTTTTTAAACGAATTTGAATCAATATCTGAACATTTTTAATGGTGGCCTATAACTTTTTAGCACAATACGCTAAGAAATATATTTCTCAGGTATTGGCATTTTACTGCTAGTATTTGCGTATATTACTGCAATATGTCTCATTTAGAAATGAATTTGAATCAATATCTGAACAAATTTTATGGGGTCCTATAACTTTTTGGTGCAATACGCTAGGAAATATATTACTCTGGTATTGGCATTTTAACGCTTGTATTTGCGTATATTACTGCAATATGTCTCATTTAAAACGAATTTGAATCAATATCTGAACATATTTTATTGGGTCCTATAACTTTTTAGTGCAATACGCTAGGAAATATATTACTCTGGTTTTGGCATTTTAACGCTTGCAATTAAGTATATTACTGCAATATGTCTCATTTCAAACGAATTTGTATCAACATCTGAACATATTTAAAGGTGGCCTATAACTTTTAAGTACAATACGCTAAGTTATATATTACTCAGGTATTGGCCTTTTAACGCTTGTATTTGCGTATATTACTGCAATATGTCTCATTTGAAACGAATTTGAAACAATATCTGAACATTTTAATGGTGAACTATAACCTTTTAGTACAATACGCTAAGAAATTATATTACTCAGGTATTGGCATTTTACGCTTGTATTTGCGTATATTACTGAAATATGTCTCATTTAAATCGAATTTGAATGAATATCTGAACATATTTTATTGGGTACTATAACTTTTTGGTGCAATGCGCTAGGAAATATATTACTCGTATATTGGCATTTAAACGCTTGTATTTGCGTATATTACTGCAATATGTCTCATTTGAAACGAATTTGAATCAATATCTGAACATTTTTAATGGTGGCTTATAACTTTTTAGTACAATACGCTAAGAAATATTACTCAGGTATTGGCACCTTAACGCTTGTATTTGCGTATATTACTGCAATATGTCTCATTTGAAACGAATTTGAATCAATATCTGAACATAATTTATGGAGTCCTATAACTTTTTAGTACAATACGCTAAGAAATATATTACTCAGGTATTGGCCTTTTAACGCTTGTGTTTGCGTATATTACTGCAATATGTCTCATTTGAAACGAATTTGAATCAATATCTGAACATTTTTAATGGTGAACTATAACTTTTTAGTACAATACGCTAAGAAATATATTACTCAGGTATTGGCATTTTCACGCTTGTATTTGCGTATATTACCGAAATATGTCTCATTTAAAACGAATTTGAATCAATATCTGAACATATTATATTGGGTACTATAACTTTTTGGTGCAATACGCTAGGAAATATATTACTCTGATATTGGCAATTTAACGCTTGTATTTGCGTATATTACTGAAATATGTCTCATTTAAAACGAATTTGAATCAATATATGAACATATTTCATGGAGTCCTATAACTTTTCAGTGCAAGACGCTAAGAAAAATATTACTCACGTATTGGCATTTTAACGCTTGTATTTGCGTATATTAGTGCAATATGTCTCATTTCAAACGAATTTGTATCAACATCTGAACATATTTTATGGAGTCCTATAACTTTTTAGTGCAATACGCTAAGAAATATATTACTCTGGTATTGGCATTTTAACGCTTGTATTTGCGTATATTACTGCAATATGTCTCATTTCAAACGAATTTGTATCAACAACTGAACATATTTTATGGAGTCCTATAACTTTTTAGTACAATACGCTAAGTTATATATTACTCAGGTATTGCCATTTTAACGCTTGTATTTGCGTATATTACTGCAATATGTCTCATTTGAAACGAATTTGAATCAATATCTGAACATTTTTAATGGTGGCTTATAAATTTTTAGTACAATACGCTAAGAAATATATTGCTCAGGTATTGGCACTTTAACGCTTGTATTTGCGTATATTACTGCAACATGTCTCATTTGAAACGAATTTGAATCAATATCTGAACATAATTTATGGAGTCCTATAACTTTTTAGTACAATACGCTAAGAAATATATTACTCAGGTATTGGCATTTTAACGATTGTATTTGAGTATATTAGTGCAATATGTCTCATTTGAAACGAATTTGAATCAATATCTGAACATATTTTATGGAGTCCTATAACTTTTTAGTGCAAGACGCTAAGAAATATATTACTCTGGTATTGGCATTTTAACGCTTGTATTTGCGTATATAACTGCAATATGTATCATATATTCCTCTCGTATTGGCATTTTAACGCTTGTATTTGCGTATATTACTGCAATTTGTCTCATTTGAAATGAATTTGAATCAATATCTGAACATATTTAATGGTGGCCTATAACTTTTTGGTGCAATACGCTAGGAAATATATTACTCTGGTATTGGCATTTTAACGCTTGTATTTGCGTATATAAGTGCAATATATCTCATTTCAAACGAATTTGTATCAACATCTGAACATATTTTATGGAGTCCTATAACTTTTTAGTGCAATACGCTAGGAAATATATTACTCTAGTATTGGCCTATTAACGCTTGTATTTGCGTATATTACTGCAATATGTCTCATTTGAAACGAATTTGAATCAATATCTGAACATATTTAATGGTGGCCTATAACTTTTAAGTACAATACGCTAAGTTATATATTACTCAGGTATGGCATTTTAACGCTTGTATTTGCGTATATTACTGCAATATGTCTCATTTGAAACGAATTTGAATCAATATCTGAACATTTTTAATGGTGAACTATAACTTTTTAGTACAATACGCTAAGAAATATATTACTCAGGTATTGGCATTTTCACGCTTGTATTTGCGTATATTACCGAAATATGTCTCATTTAAAACGAATTTGAATCAATATCTGAACATATTATATTGGGTACTATAACTTTTTGGTGCAATACGCTAGGAAATATATTACTCTGATATTGGCAATTTAACGCTTGTATTTGCGTATATTACTGAAATATGTCTCATTTAAAACGAATTTGAATCAATATATGAACATATTTCATGGAGTCCTATAACTTTTAAGTGCAAGACGCTAAGAAAAATATTACTCACGTATTGGCATTTTAACGCTTGTATTTGCGTATATTAGTGCAATATGTCTCATTTCAAACGAATTTGTATCAACATCTGAACATATTTTATGGAGTCCTATAACTTTTTAGTGCAATACGCTAAGAAATATATTACTCTGGTATTGGCATTTTAACGCTTGTATTTGCGTATATTACTGCAATATGTCTCATTTCAAACGAATTTGTATCAACAACTGAACATATTTTATGGAGTCCTATAACTTTTTAGTACAATACGCTAAGTTATATATTACTCAGGTATTGCCATTTTATCGCTTGTATTTGCGTATATTACTGCAATATGTCTCATTTGAAACGAATTTGAATCAATATCTGAACATTTTTAATGGTGGCTTATAAATTTTTAGTACAATACGCTAAGAAATATATTGCTCAGGTATTGGCACTTTAACGCTTGTATTTGCGTATATTACTGCAACATGTCTCATTTGAAACGAATTTGAATCAATATCTGAACATAATTTATGGAGTCCTATAACTTTTTAGTACAATACGCTAAGAAATATATTACTCAGGTATTGGCATTTTAACGATTGTATTTGAGTATATTAGTGCAATATGTCTCATTTGAAACGAATTTGAATCAATATCTGAACATATTTTATGGAGTCCTATAACTTTTTAGTGCAAGACGCTAAGAAATATATTACCCTGGTATTGGTATTTTAACGCTTGTATTTGCGTATATAACTGCAATATGTATCATATATTCCTCTCGTATTGGCATTTTAACGCTTGTATTTGCGTATATTACTGCAATTTGTCTCATTTGAAATGAATTTGAATCAATATCTGAACATATTTAATGGTGGCCTATAACTTTTTGGTGCAATACGCTAGGAAATATATTACTCTGGTATTGGCATTTTAACGCTTGTATTTGCGTATATAAGTGCAATATATCTCATTTCAAACGAATTTGTATCAACATCTGAACATATTTTATGGAGTCCTATAACTTTTTAGTGCAATACGCTAGGAAATATATTACTCTAGTATTGGCCTATTAACGCTTGTATTTGCGTATATTACTGCAATATGTCTCATTTGAAACGAATTTGAATCAATATCTGAACATATTTAATGGTGGCCTATAACTTTTTAGTACAATACGCTAAGTTATATATTACTCAGGTATGGCATTTTAACGCTTGTATTTGCGTATATTACTGCAATATGTCTCATTTGAAACGAATTTGAATCAATATCTGAACATTTTTAATGGTGAACTATAACTTTTTAGTACAATACGCTAAGAAATATATTACTCAGGTATTGGCATTTTAACGCTTGTATTTGCTTATATTACTGAAATATGTGTCATTTAAAACGAATTTGAATCAATAACTGAACATATTTTATTGGGTACTATAACTATTTGGTGCAATACGCTAGGAAATATATTACTCGTATATTGGCATTTTAACGCTTGTATTTGCGTATATTACTGCAATATGTCTTCTTTGAAAGGAATTTGAATCAATATCTGAACATATTTTATGGAGTCCTATAACTTTTTAGTGCAAGACGCTAAGAAATATATTACTCTGGTATTGGCATTTTAACGCTTGTATTTGCGTATATTAGTGCAATATGTCTCTTTTTAAACGAATTTGAATCAATATCTGAACATTTTTAATGGTGGCCTATAACGTTTTAGTACAATACGCTAAGAAATATATTTCTCAGGTATTGGCATTGTAACGCTTGTATTTGCGTATATTACTGCAATATGTCTCATTTAAAACGAATTTGAATCAATATCTGAACATATTTTATGGGGTCCTATAACTTTTTGGTGCAATACGCTAGGAAATATATTACTCTGGTATTGGCATTTTAACGCTTGTATTTGCGTATATTACAGCAATATGTCTCATTTAAAACGAATTTGAATCAATTGATCTGTACATATTTTATGGGGTTCTATAACTTTTTGGTGCAATACGCTAAGAAATATATTACTCTGGTATTGGCATTTTAACGCTTGTATTTGCGTATATTACTGCAGTTTGTCTCATTTGAAACGAATTTGAATCAATATCTGAACATATTTAATTGTGGCCTATAACTTTTAGGTGCAATACGCTAGGAAATATATTACTGTGGTATTGGCATTTTAACGCTTGTATTTGCGTATATAAGTGCAATATATCTCATTTCAAACGAATTTGTATCAACATCTGAACAAATTTAATGGTGGCCTATAACGTTTTAGTACAATACGCTAAGAAATATATTTCTCAGGTATTGGCATTGTAACGCTTGTATTTGCGTATATTACTGCAATATGTCTCATTTAAAACGAATTTGAATCAATATCTGAACATATTTTATGGAGTCCTATAACTTTTTAGTGCAAGACGCTAAGAAATATATTACTCTGGTATTGGCATTTTAACGCTTGTATTTGCGTATATTAGTGCAATATGTCTCTTTTTAAACGAATTTGAATCAATATCTGAACATTTTTAATGGTGGCCTATAACGTTTTAGTACAATACGCTAAGAAATATATTACTCAGGTATTGGCATTTTAACGCTTGTATTTGCGTATATTACTGAAATATGTCTCATTTAAAACGAATTTGAATCAATATATGAACATATTTTATTGGGTACTATAACTTTTTGGTGCAATACGCTAGGAAATCTATTACTCTGATATTGGCATTTAAACGCTTGTATTTGCGTATATTACTGCAATATGTCTCATTTCAAACGAATTTGTATCAACAACTGAACATATTTTATGGAATCCTATAACTTTTTAGTGCAATACGCTAAGAAATATATTACTCTGGTATTGGCATTTTAACGCTTGTATTTGCGTATAGTACTGCAATATGTCTCATTTGAAACGAATTTGAATCAATATCTGAACATTTTTAATGGTGAACTATAACTTTTTAGTACAATACGCTATGAAATATATTACTCAGGTATTGGCATTCTAACGCTTGTATTTGCGTATATTACTGAAATATGTTTCATTTAAACCGAATTTGAATCAATATCTGAACATAATTTATGGAGTCCTATATTTTTTTAGTACAATACGCTAAGAAATATATTACTCAGGTATTGGCCTTTTAACGCTTGTGTTTGCGTATATTACTGCAATATGTCTCATTCGAAACGAATTTGAATCAATATCTGAACATTTTTAATGGTGAACTATAACTTTTTAGTACAATACGCTAAGAAATATATTACTCTGGTATTGGCATTTTAACGCTTGTATTTGTGTATATTACTGTAATATGTCTCATTTCAAACGAATTGGTATCAACAACTGAACATATTTTATGGAGTCCTATAACTTTTTAGTGCAATACGCTAACAAATATATTACTCTGGTATTGGCATTTTAACGCTTGTATTTGCGTATATTACTGCAATTTGTCTCATTTCAAACGAATTTGTATGAACAACTGAACATATTTCATGGAGTGTTATAACTTTTTAGTGCAATACGCTAAGAAATATATTACTCTGGTATTGGCATTTTAACGCTTGTATTTGCGAATCTTACTGCAATATGTCTCATTTCAAACGAATTTGTATCAACAACTGAACAAATTTTATGGAGTCCTATAACTTTTTAGTGCAATACGCTAACAAATATATTACTCTGGTATTGGCATTTTAACGCTTGTATTTGCGTATATAACTGCAATATGTCTCATTTCAAACGAATTTGTATCAACATCTGAACATATTTTATGGAGTCCTATAACTTTTTAGTGCAAGACGCTAAGAAATATATTACTCTGGTATTGGCATTTTAACGCTTGTATTTGCGTATATAACTGCAATATGTCTCATATATTCCTCTCGTATTGGCATTTTAACGCTTGTATTTGCGTATATTACTGCAATTTGTCTCATTTGAAACGAATTTGAATCAATATCTGAACATATTTAATGGTGGCCTATAACTTTTTGGTGCAATACGCTAGGAAATATATTACTCTGGTATTGGCATTTTAACGCTTGTATTTGCGTATATAAGTGCAATATATCTCATTTCAAACGAATTTGTATCAACATCTGAACATATTTTATGGAGTCCTATAACTTTTTAGTGCAATACGCTAGGAAATATATTACTCTAGAATTGGCCTTTTACGCTTGTATTTGCGTATATTACTGCAATATGTCTCATTGAAAACGAATTTGAATCTATATCTGAACATATTTTATGGGGTCCTATATCTTTTTGGTGCAATACGCTAGGAAATATATTACTCTGGTATTGGCATTTTAACGCTTGTGTTTGCGTATATTACTGCAATTTGTCTCATTTCAAACGAATTTGTATCAACAACTGAACATATTTCATGGAGTCCTATAACTTTTTAGTGCAATACGCTAAGAAATATATTACTCTGGTATTGGCATTTTAACGCTTGTATTTGCGTATATTACTGCAATATTTCTCATTTGAAACGAATTTGAATCAATATCTGAACATTTTTAATGGTGAACTATAACTTTTTAGTACAATACGCTAAGAAATATATTACTCAGGTATTGGCATTTTAACGCTTGTATTTGAGTATATTAGAGCAATATGTCTCATTTGAAACGAATTTGAATCAATATCTGAACATATTTTATGGAGTCCTATAACTTTTTAGTGCAAGACGCTAAGAAATATATTACACAGTTATTGGCATTTTAACGCTTGTATTTGCGTATATTAGTGCAATATGTCTCATTTCAAATGAATTTGTATCAACATCTGAACATATTTTATGGAGTCCTATAACTTTTCAGTGCAATACGCTAAGAAATATATTACTCTGGTATTGGCCTTTTAACGCTTGTATTTGCGTATATTACTGCAATATGTCTCATTTCAAACGAATTTGTATCAACATCTGAACATATTTTATGGAGTCCTATAACTTTTTAGTGCAAGACGCTAAGAAATATATTACTCTGGTATTGGCATTTTAACGCCTGTAGTTGCGTATATTACTGCAATATGTCTCAATTGAAATGAATTTGAATCAATATCTGAACATTTTTAATGGTGAACTATAACTTTTTAGTACAATACGCTAAGAAATATATTACTCAGGTATTGGCATTTTAACGATTGTATTTGAGTATATTAGTGCAATATGTCTCATTTGAAACGAATTTGAATCAATATCTGAACATATTTTATGGAGTCCTATAACTTTTTAGTGCAAGACGCTAAGAAATATATTACTCTGGTATTGGCATTTTAACGCTTGTATTTGCGTATATAATTACAATATGTCTCATATATTCCTCTCGTATTGGCATTTTAACGCTTGTATTTGCGTATATTACTGCAATTTGTCTCACTTGAAACGAATTTGAATCAATATCTGAACATATTTTATGGAGTCCTATAACTTTTTAGTGCAAGACGCTAAGAAATATATTACTCTGGTATTGGCATTTTAACGCTTGTATTTGCGTATATAATTACAATATGTCTCATATATTCCTCTCGTATTGGCATTTTAACGCTTGTATTTGCGTATATTACTGCAATTTGTCTCATTTGAAACGAATTTGAATCAATATCTGAACATATTTAATGGTGGCCTATAACTTTTTGGTGCAATACGCTAGGAAATATATTACTCTGGTTTTGGCATTTTAACGCTTGTATTTGCGTATATAAGTGCAATATATCTCATTTCAAACGAATTTGTATCAACATCTGAACATATTTTATGGAGTCCTATAACTTTTTAGTGCAATACGCTAGGAAATATATGACTCTAGTATTGGCCTTTTAACGCTAGTATTTGCGTATATTACTGCAATATGTCTCGGTTGAAACGAATTTGAATCAATATCTGAACATATTTAATGGTGGCCTATAACTTTTTAGTACAATACGCTAAGTTATATATTACTCAGGTATTGGCATTTTAACGCTTGTATTTGCGTATATTACTGCAATATGTCTCATTTGAAACGAATTTGAATCAATATCTGAACATTTTTAATGGTGAACTATAACTTTTTAGTACAATACGCTAAGAAATATATAACTCTGGTATTGGCATTTTAACGGTTGTATTTGCGTATATAACTGCAATATGTCTCATATATTCCTCGCGTATTGGCATTTTAACGTTTGTATTTGCATATATTACTGCAATATGTCTCATTTGAAACGAATTTGAATCAATTGATCCGTACATATTTTACGGGGTCCTATAACTTTTTGGTGCAATACGCTAGGAAATATATTACTCTGGTATTGGCATTTTAACGCTTGTATTGGCGTATATCAGTGCAATATGTCTCATTTCAAACGAATTTGTATCAACATCTGAACATAATTTATGGAGTCCTATAACTTTTTAGTGCAATACGCTAAGAAATATTTAACTCAGGTATTGGCATTTTGACGCTTGTATTTGTGTATATTACTGAAATATGTCTCATTTAAAATGAATTTGAATCAATATCTGAACATATTTTATGGGGTCTTATAACTTTTTGGTGCAATACGCTTGGAAATATATTACTCTGGTATTGGAGTTTTAACGCTTGTATTTGCGTATATTACTGAAATATGTCTCATATATTCCTCTCGTATTGGCATTTTAACGCTTGTATTTGCGTATATTACTGCAATATGTCTCATTTGAAACGAATTTGAATCAATATCTGTACATTTTTAATGGTGGCTTATAACTTTTTAGTACAATACGCTAAGAAATATATTACTCAGGTATTGGCATTTTAACGCTTGTATTTGCGTATATTACTGAAAAATGTCTCATTTAAAACGAGTTTGAATCAATATCTGAACATATTTTATTGAGTCCTATAACTTTTTGGTGCAATACGCTAGGAAATATATTACTTTCGTATTGGCATTTTAACGCTAGTATTTGCAAATATTACTGCAATATGTCTCATTTCAAACGAATTTGTATCAACATCTGAACATAATTTATGGAGTCCTATAACGTTTTAGTGCAATACGCTAAGAAATATATAACTCAGGTATTGGCATTTTAACGCTTGTATTTGCGTACATTAGTGCCATATGTCTCATTTGAAACGAATTTGAAACAATATCTGAACATATTTTATGGAGTCCTATAACTTTTTAGTGCAAGACGCTAAGAAATATATTACTCTGGTATTGGCATTTTAACGCTAGTTTTTGCGTATATTAGTGCAATATGTCTCTTTTTAAACGAATTTGAATCAATATCTGAACATTTTTCTTGGCGAACTATAACTTTTTAGTACAATACGCTAAGAAATATATTACTCAGGTATTGGCATTTTAACGCTTGTATTTGCGTATATTACTGCAATATGTCTCATTTAAAACGAATTTAAATCAATATCTGAACATAATTAATGGTGGCCTATAACTTTTTAGTGCAAACGCTAAGAAATATATTACTCTGGTATTGGCATTTTAACGCTTGTATTTGCGTATATTACTGCAGTATGTCTCATTCCAAACGAATTTGTATCAACAACTGAACATATTTTATGGAGTCCTATAACTTTTTAGTGCAATACGCTCAGAAATATATTACTCTGGTATTGGCATTTTAACGCTTGTATTTGCGTATAATACTGCTATATGTCTCATTTCAAACGAATTTGTATCAACAACTGAACATATTTTATGGAGTCCTATAACTTTTTAGTGCAATACGCTAACAAATATATTACTCTGGTATTGGCATTTTAACGCTTGTATTTGCGTATATTAGTGCAATATGTCTCATTTTAAACGAATTTGTATCAACATCTGAACATATTTTATGGAGTCCTATAACTTTTTAGTGCAATACGCTAGAAATATATAACTCAGGTATTGGCATTTTGACGCTTGTATTTGTGTATATTACTGAAATATTTCTCATTTAAAATGAATTTGAATCAATATCTGAACATATTTTATGGGGTCTTATAACTCTTTGGTGCAATACGCTAATAAATATATTACTCTGGTATAGGCATTTTAACGCTTGTATTTGCGTATACTACTGTAATATGTCTCATTTAAAACGAATTTGAATCAATATCTGAACATATTTTATTGGGTCCTATAACTTTTTAGTGCAATACGCTAGGAAATACATTACTCTGGTATTGGCATTTTAACGCTTGCAATTAAGTATACTACTGCAATATGTCTCATTTCAAACGAATTTGTATCAACATCTGAACATATTTTATGGAGTCCTATAACTTTTTAGTGCAATACGCTAGGAAATATATTACTCTGGTATTGGCATTATAACGCTTGTATTTGCGTATATTACTGCAATTCGTCTCATTTGAAACGAATTTGAATCAATATCTGAACATATTTAATGGTGGCCTATAACTTTTTGGATCAATACGCTAGGAAATATATTACTCTGGTATTGGCATTTTAACGCTTGTATTTGCGTATATAAGTGCAATATATCTCATTTCAAACGAATTTGTAGCAACATCTGAACATATTTATGGTGGCCTATAACTTTTTAGTACAATACGCTAAGTTATATATTACTCAGGTATTGGCATTTTAACGCTTGTATTATCGTATATTACTGCAATATGTCTCATTTGAAACGAATTTGAATCAATATCTGAACATAATTTATGGAGTCCTATAACTTTTTAGTGCAAGACGCTAAGAAATATATTACTCTGGTATTGGCATTTTAACGCTTGTATTTGCGTATAATACTGCTATATGTCTCATTTCAAACGAATTTGTATCAACATCTGAACATATTTTATAGAGTCCTATAACTTTCTAGTGCAATACGCTAAGAAATATATTACTCTGGTATTGGCATTTTAACGCTTGTAGTTGCGTATATTACTGCAATATATCTCATTTGAAACGAATTTGAATCAATATCTGAACATTTTTAATGGTGAACTATAACTTTTTAGTACAATACGCTAAGAAATATATTACTCAGGTATTGGCATTTTAACGATTGTATTTGAGTATATAAGCGCAATATGTCTCATTTGAAACGAATTTGAATCAATATCTGAACATATTTTATGGAGTCCTATAACTTTTTAGTGCAAGACGCTAAGAAATATATTACTCTGGTATTGGCATTTTAACGCTTGTATTTGCGTATATAATTACAATATGTCTCATATATTCCTCTCGTATTGGCATTTTAACGCTTGTATTTGCGTATATTACTGCAATTTGTCTCATTTGAAACGAATTTGAATCAATATCTGAACATATTTAATGGTGGCCTATAACTTTTTGGTGCAATACGCTAGGAAATATATTACTCTGGTTTTGGCATATAAGTGCAATATATCTCATTTCAAACGAATTTGTATCAACATCTGAACATATTTTATGGAGTCCTATAACTTTTTAGTGCAATACGCTAGGAAATATATAACTCTAGTATTGGCCTTTTAACGCTTGTATTTGCGTATATTACTGCAATATGTCTCGGTTGAAACGAATTTGAATCAATATCTGAACATATTTAATGGTGGCCTATAACTTTTTAGTACAATACGCTAAGTTATATATTACTCAGGTATTGGCATTTTAACGCTTGTATTTGCGTATATTACTGCAATATGTCTCATTTGAAACGAATTTGAATCAATATCTGAACATATTTTATGGAGTCCTATAACTTTTTAGTGCAAGACGCTAAGAAATTCATTACTCTGGTATTGGCATTTTAACGCTTGTATTAGCGTATATTAGTGCAATATGTCTCTTTTTATTTCTTTAATTTGAATCAATATCTGAACATATTTTATTGGGAACTATTACTTTTTGTTGCAATACGCTAGGAAATATATTATTCTGATATTGGCATTTTAACGCTTGTATTGCGTATATTAGTGCAATTGTCTCATTTGAAACGAATTTGAATCAATATCTGAACATATTTTATGGAGTCCCATAACTTTTTAGTGCAAGACGCTAAGAAATATATTACTCTGGTATTGGCATTTTAACGCTTGTATTTGCGTATATTTGTGCAATATGTGTCATTTGAAACGAATTTGAATCAATATCTGAGCATTTTTGATGGTGGCCTATAACTTTTTAGTACAATACGCTAAGAAATATATTTCTCAGGTATTGGCATTTTAACGCTTGTATTTGCGTATATAACTGAAATATGTCTCATTTAAAACCAATTTGAATCACTATCTGAACATATTTTATTGGGTCCTATAACTTTTTGGTGCAAGACGCTAGGAAATATATTACTCTGGTATTGGCATTTTAACGCTTGTATTTGAGTATATTAGTGCAATATGTCTCACTTGAAACGAATTTGAATCAATATCTGAACAAATTATATGGAGTCCTATAACTTTTTGGTGCAGGACGCTAAGAAATATATAACTCAGGTATTGGCATTTTGACGCATGTATTTGTGTATATTACTGAAATATGTCTCATTTAAAACGAATTTGAATCAATATCTGAACATATTTTATTGGGTCCTATAACTTTTTAGTGCAATACGCTAGGAAATATATTACTCTGGTATTGGCATTTTAACGCTTGTATTTGCCTACATTAGTGCCATATGTCTCATTTGAAACGAATTTGAAACAATATCTGAACATATTTTATGGAGTCCTATAACTTTTTAGTGCAAGACGCTAAGAAATATATTACTCTGGTATTGGCATTTTAACGCTTGTTTTTGCGTATATTAGTGCAATATGTCTCTTTTTAAACGAGTTTGAATCAATATCTGAACATTTTTCTTGGCGAACTATAACTTTTTAGTACAATACGCTAAGAAATATATTACTCAGGTATTGGCATTTTAACGCTTGTATTTGCGTATATTACTGCAATATGTCTCATTTAAAACGAATTTGAATCAATATCTGAACATAATTAATGGTGGCCTATAACTTTTTAGTGCAAACGCTAAGAAATATATTACTCTGGTATTGGCATTTTAACGCTTGTATTTGCGTATATTACTGCAGTATGTCTCATTCCAAACGAATTTGTATCAACAACTGAACATATTTTATGGAGTCCTATAACTTTTTAGTGCAATACGCTCAGAAATATATTACTCTGGTATTGGCATTTTAACGCTTGTATTTGCGTATAATACTGCTATATGTCTCATTTCAAACGAATTTGTATCAACAACTGAACATATTTTATGGAGTCCTATAACTTTTTAGTGCAATACGCTAACAAATATATTACTCTGGTATTGGCATTTTAACGCTTGTATTTGCGTATATTAGTGCAATATGTCTCATTTTAAACGAATTTGTATCAACATCTGAACATATTTTATGGAGTCCTATAACTTTTTAGTGCAATACGCTAGAAATATATAACTCAGGTATTGGCATTTTGACGCTTGTATTTGTGTATATTACTGAAATATTTCTCATTTAAAATGAATTTGAATCAATATCTGAACATATTTTATGGGGTCTTATAACTCTTTGGTGCAATACGCTAGGAAATATATTACTCTGGTATAGGCATTTTAACGCTTGTATTTGCGTATATTACTGTAATATGTCTCATTTAAAACGAATTTGAATCAATATCTGAACATATTTTATTGGGTCCTATAACTTTTTAGTGCAATACGCTAGGAAATACATTACTCTGGTATTGGCATTTTAACGCTTGCAATTAAGTATACTACTGCAATATGTCTCATTTCAAACGAATTTGTATCAACATCTGAACATATTTTATGGAGTCCTATAACTTTTTAGTGCAATACGCTAGGAAATATATTACTCTGGTATTGGCATTATAACGCTTGTATTTGCGTATATTACTGCAATTCGTCTCATTTGAAACGAATTTGAATCAATATCTGAACATATTTAATGGTGGCCTATAACTTTTTGGATCAATACGCTAGGAAATATATTACTCTGGTATTGGCATTTTAACGCTTGTATTTGCGTATATAAGTGCAATATATCTCATTTCAAACGAATTTGTAGCAACATCTGAACATATTTATGGTGGCCTATAACTTTTTAGTACAATACGCTAAGTTATATATTACTCAGGTATTGGCATTTTAACGCTTGTATTATCGTATATTACTGCAATATGTCTCATTTGAAACGAATTTGAATCAATATCTGAACATAATTTATGGAGTCCTATAACTTTTTAGTGCAAGACGCTAAGAAATATATTACTCTGGTATTGGCATTTTAACGCTTGTATTTGCGTATAATACTGCTATATGTCTCATTTCAAACGAATTTGTATCAACAACTGAACATATTTTATGGAGTCCTATAACTTTTTAGTGCAATACGCTAGGAAATATATTACTCTGGTATTGGCATTTTAACGCTTGTATTTGCGTATATTACTGCAATATGTCTCATTTCAAACGAATTTGTATCAACATCTGAACATATTTTATAGAGTCCTATAACTTTCTAGTGCAATACGCTAAGAAATATATTACTCTGGTATTGGCATTTTAACGCTTGTAGTTGCGTATATTACTGCAATATATCTCATTTGAAACGAATTTGAATCAATATCTGAACATTTTTAATGGTGAACTATAACTTTTTAGTACAATACGCTAAGTAATATATTACTCAGGTATTGGCATTTTAACGATTGTATTTGAGTATATAAGTGCAATATGTCTCATTTAAAACGAATTTGAATCAATATCTGAACATATTTTATGGAGTCCTATAACTTTTTAGTGCAAGACGCTAAGAAATATATTACTCTGGTATTGGCATTTTAACGCTTGTATTTGCGTATATAATTACAATATGTCTCATATATTCCTCTCGTATTGGCATTTTAACGCTTGTATTTGCGTATATTACTGCAATTTGTCTCATTTGAAACGAATTTGAATCAATATCTGAACATATTTAATGGTGGCCTATAACTTTTTGGTGCAATACGGTAGGAAATATATTACTCTGGTTTTGGCATATAAGTGCAATATATCTCATTTCAAACGAATTTGTATCAACATCTGAACATATTTTATGGAGTCCTATAACTTTTTAGTGCAATACGCTAGGAAATATATAACTCTAGTATTGGCCTTTTAACGCTTGTATTTGCGTATATTACTGCAATATGTCTCGGTTGAAACGAATTTGAATCAATATCTGAACATATTTAATGGTGGCCTATAACTTTTTAGTACAATACGCTAAGTTATATATTACTCAGGTATTGGCATTTTAACGCTTGTATTTGCGTATATTACTGCAATATGTCTCATTTGAAACGAATTTGAATCAATATCTGAACATATTTTATGGAGTCCTATAACTTTTTAGTGCAAGACGCTAAGAAATTCATTACTCTGGTATTGGCATTTTAACGCTTGTATTAGCGTATATTAGTGCAATATGTCTCTTTTTATTTCTTTAATTTGAATCAATATCTGAACATATTTTATTGGGAACTATTACTTTTTGTTGCAATACGCTAGGAAATATATTACTCTGATATTGGCATTTTAACGCTTGTATTGCGTATATTAGTGCAATTGTCTCATTTGAAACGAATTTGAATCAATATCTGAACATATTTTATGGAGTCCCATAACTTTTTAGTGCAAGACGCTAAGAAATATATTACTCTGGTATTGGCATTTTAACGCTTGTATTTGCGTATATTTGTGCAATATGTGTCATTTGAAACGAATTTGAATCAATATCTGAGCATTTTTGATGGTGGCCTATAACTTTTTAGTTCAATACGCTAAGAAATATATTTCTCAGGTATTGGCATTTTAACGCTTGTATTTGCGTATATAACTGAAATATGTCTCATTTAAAACCAATTTGAATCACTATCTGAACATATTTTATTGGGTCCTATAACTTTTTGGTGCAAGACGCTAGGAAATATATTACTCTGGTATTGGCATTTTAACGCTTGTATTTGAGTATATTAGTGCAATATGTCTCACTTGAAACGAATTTGAATCAATATCTGAACAAATTATATGGAGTCCTATAACTTTTTGGTGCAGGACGCTAAGAAATATATAACTCAGGTATTGGCATTTTGACGCATGTATTTGTGTATATTACTGAAATATGTCTCATTTAAAACGAATTTGAATCAATATCTGAACATATTTTATTGGGTCCTATAACTTTTTAGTGCAATACGCTAGGAAATATATTACTCTGGTATTGGCATTTTAACGCTTGTAATTAAGTATACTACTGCAATATGTTTCATTTCAAACGAATTTGTATCAACATCTGAACATATTTTATGGAGTCCTATAACTTTTTAGTGCAATACGCTAGGAAATATATTACTCTGGTATTGGCAATTTAACGCTTGTAATTAAGTATACTACTGCAATATGTCTCATTTCAAACGAATTTGTATCAACATCTGAACATATTTTATGGAGTCCTATAACTTTTTAGTGCAAGACGCTAAGAAATATATTACTCTGGTATTGGCATTTTAACGCCTGTAGTTGCGTATATTACTGCAATATGTCTCATTTGAAACGAATTTGAATCAATATCTGAACATTTTTATTGGTGAACTATAACTTTTTAGTACAATACGCTAAGAAATATATAACTCTGGTATTGGCATTTTAACGGTTGTATTTGCGTATATAACTGCAATATGTCTCATATATTCCTCGCGTATTGGCATTTTTACGCTTGTATTTGCATATATTACTGCAATATGTCTCATTTGAAACGAATTTGAATCAATTGATCCGTACATATTTTACGGGGTCCTATAACTTTTTGGTGCAATACGCTAGGAAATATATTACTCTGGTATTGGCATTTTAACGCTTGTATTGGCGTATATCAGTGCAATATGTCTCATTTCAAACGAATTTGTATCAACATCTGAACATAATTTATGGAGTCCTATAACGTTTTAGTGCAATACGCTAAGAAATATATAACTCAGGTATTGGCATTTTGACGCTTGTATTTGTGTATATTACTGAAATATGTCTCATTTAAAATGAATTTGAATCAATATCTGAACATATTTTATGGGGTCTTATAACTTTTTGGTGCAATACGCTTGGAAATATATTACTCTGGTATTGGAGTTTTAACGCTTGTATTTGCGTATATTACTGAAATATGTCTCATATATTCCTCTCGTATTGGCATTTTAACGCTTGTATTTGCGTATATTACTGCAATATGTCTCATTTGAAACGAATTTGAATCAATATCTGTACATTTTTAATGGTGGCTTATAACTTTTTAGTACAATACGCTAAGAAATATATTACTCAGGTATTGGCATTTTAACGCTTGTATTTGCGTATATTACTGAAAAATGTCTCATTTAAAACGAGTTTGAATCAATATCTGAACATATTTTATTGAGTCCTATAACTTTTTGGTGCAATACGCTAGGAAATATATTACTTTCGTATTGGCATTTTAACGCTAGTATTTGCAAATATTACTGCAATATGTCTCATTTCAAACGAATTTGTATCAACATCTGAACATATTTATGGTGGCCTATAACTTTTTAGTACAATACGCTAAGTTATATATTTCTCAGGTATTGGCATTTTAACGCTTGTATTATCGTATATTACTGCAATATGTCTCATTTGAAACGAATTTGAATCAATATCTGAACATAATTTATGGAGTCCTATAACTTTTTAGTGCAAGACGCTAAGAAATATATTACTCTGGTATTGGCATTTTAACGCTTGTTTTTGCGTATAATACTGCTATATGTCTCATTTCAAACGAATTTGTATCAACAACTGAACATATTTTATGGAGTCCTATAACTTTTTAGTGCAATACGCTAGGAAATATATTACTCTGGTATTGGCATTTTAACGCTTGTATTTGCGTATATTACTGCAATATGTCTCATTTGAAACGAATTTGAATCAATATCTGAACATATTTTATGGAGTCCTATAACTTTTTAGTGCAAGACGCTAAGAAATTTATTACTCTGGTATTGGCATTTTAACGCTTGTATTAGCGTATATTAGTGCAATATGTCTCTTTTTATTTCTTTAATTTGAATCAATATCTGAACATATTTTATTGGGAACTATTACTTTTTGTTGCAATACGCTAGGAAATATATTACTCTGATATTGGCATTTTAACGCTTGTATTGCGTATATTAGTGCAATTGTCTCATTTGAAACGAATTTGAATCAATATCTGAACATATTTTATGGAGTCCCATAACTTTTTAGTGCAAGACGCTAAGAAATATATTACTCTGGTATTGGCATTTTAACGCTTGTATTTGCGTATATTTGTGCAATATGTGTCATTTGAAACGAAGTCCCCTGCGGGTGGGGGTTAGAATTCACCCGCAGCACCTCTGCTGGTCGTAAGAGGCGACCAATGGGCGAGGAAGGTACCTCGTTAAAAACACACTGTTCCATCTGGACTTTGACCGGAAGGTTAGTGAGCCAATCTTCTGCGGACTTTTCTTTCTTATTATTTTGCTCACCCGCGTGTTTGCCGTGCGTGGAGACCCGTAAGGAAGGAGAAGATGATCCTGGTGGTTGAGCTTACACGCAACACACCTCTTTGGCTTCGGATTCTTGCGAAACGGGCGGACAGATACTAACCCTATCTGGCCAATCGGCTTGCCGTTACGTTCTCGGTACCGGTAAGGTGAGTCCCACGGCCCTGGAGGTAAGTCTTCAGACGTTGGAGAGAGTGGCTCGCAGCGTTCTGAAGCTTATTGCCAGGTGAGGGGGACTATATCTCCTGGTTAGCCCTGGCGATCACGCCAGTTTGTGGTGTGACGTCCCAAATTGTGGCTCCGTGGTGGGTGGGGAGACCAGGAGATGAATCTTTCTATTTGTTTATGGCAACAAAAACAAAAACCCCGGGGGCCCCTCCCCCAAAAATATCTCGTCCGTTATCGGACGAGGGAGAAAATTTCTTGAAGGGCGAAAATTTATTTTCGCCCAAATTTTTAATTGTTAAAAGGACGGAAGAGGGTAAAACCATATCTGAAGTCTCTTGCTTTGGTTTGGCGAGGAGCCTGAACGAACTGGCTGGTGGAGAACCTAAATCCACCAAACGGTTACGCGACGGTACTCTTTTGGTTGAAACAGCTAATTCTTTGCAGACCAAGTCTTTATTAAAAGCGACAGTTTTATTTGGCATGCCTATTGTAGTGGAGGCGCACAAGTCCCTCAACTCATGTCAGGGCGTAATATCATGTTACGACCTGCTTTTTGTTGAGATGGACGAGTGCAAGCGGGAACTTGCAAGTCAGGGTGTTATTGACTGTCGACGGCTTACTTCCAAGAGGAACGGCGAAGTTAAAAATACAACGTCAGTAGTTTTAACTTTTGGACTAGATAAGCTTCCAGACAGGATTAAGGTTGGGTTTCACAGTTGCTCTGTGAGACCATACTTTCCTCGACCAATGCGATGTTTTAAATGCCAGAAATTCGGGCACACTGCATCCCGTTGTGACGCACAGGCTGTGTGTCCACGGTGCAGTGAACAGGAGCATTTGGGCGAGGAATGTAAAGGTCCGGCCCATTGCGTTAATTGTTCTGGCAATCATCCTTCTTTTTTTGCTGATTGTCCACGCAATCAGGAAGAAAAGAAGATAATTGAAATCAAAATTATGGATAAGATTTCCTATTTCGACGCCCGCAAGAAGTTCAAAACACAGACCAGTCCTGTCTTTAGCCGTTCTTTCGCCACAATCGCTGCAACTCCCGTTTTAAAAATATCCATTGCCGTTCAGACTGATGACTTTCCTTTCTCTAATATTTCTACAAGTGTTCCAAATTTACCTTCTGTTAAAACTAACATTCCAAAATCTAAAGTTAATCAAAATTTAAAATCCAGATCGAATGCAGCTGTAAAAATCATAGACCAACCAAAATTAAAATTGACCGTTAAACCAAAGCAAAAAATTACTCATATAAAGACAAGCCCTAGTTCTACGCCGAAATCTATTTCGAAAAAACATTCCATGGAGGTACGAGAAACATCTAGTGTTTCGAGTTCTTCCATCTCCAAATTTTCTCCTAGTAAGGGATCTCAATCTTCGAGATCCTCTTCTCCTATGGAAGTCACTAGCTTTAAACTTTCTAGGCCAGAGCGAGATAAATCTTCCATACCCAAATAATGCCTCCCATACTACAATGGAATTGTAATGGTTTCTACAGCCATTTTGAGGAATTTAAAGCTCTTAATGCCGAGCAGACTCCCTCTTGCATATGCTTACAAGAAACACATTTTCGAGACACCAGAGCTGTTTCATTACGAGGCTTCTCAGTATTTCGTACTGATGTGCCTACTGATGGCCAAGCTCGTGGTGGAGTAGCGATTCTGGTTCGCGAAAATGTGTATTGTGAGGAGATTACTTTGAATTCTGCATTACATGCTGTAGCTGTCCGTGTTGCTATTCCTTTTCTGGTCACTTTATGTTCTATCTATCTTCCTCCAAACGACAATGTCGATATGCGTGATATCGTTGAATTGATTGATCAATTGCCTGCTCCATTCATTCTTATGGGCGATTTCAACGCCCATAATCCTGAATGGGGATCAGGTACGATTAATCAACGCGGAAGACGTTTGGAACACCTATTCACCGCAAGTACACATGTCATCTTAAATGATGGTAGCATGACACATTTTTCTGCCGCGTGGAGATCTTTCACTGCGATTGATCTAACGATCTGTTCTGCAGCAATAGCTCCATTGTTTGAGTGGCATGTGCACTCAGACTTGCATCAAAGTGACCACTTTCCGATCGTTCTGAAAGTTTTGCAGAACTCAGATTCTGATGCTCGTTGTCCGAAATGGGCTTTAAAGCGAGCAGATTGGAATCTGTTCTCGGAGTTGGCCGTATTTGGTGAAAGTGTTTTCGTTGACGTGGACGACCATGTTCGGTATTTCACGGATGCAATCAAGTCTGCTGCACAAGAGAGTATTCCTCTAACACCTATTCATTCTAATAGAATACCCGTTCCCTGGTGGAACGATGAGTGCAAGATTGCTATCCGAGAAAAACGACGTATTTTTCGCCATTTCAGGCGATTTCCAACCACCGAGAATATGATCCATTACTTCCAAGCCAAGGCAAAAGCTAGAAGAATTGTTCGGAAGAGTAAGAAAGCGTCATGGCAGAAATACATTTCTTCCATTACAACCTCCACTCCAGTTTCTAAAGTATGGGAGAAGGTCAGAAAAATATCTGGCCGCTCAAAATCTAGCACTGTTTCTGGCCTAAAAATCAATGGCAATGTCATTACCTGTCGGTCTGATGTTGCTAATATTATAGCATCCACTTTCGCGGATACATCAAGTTCCAATCACTATCCAGCTGAGTTCCTCGCTCGAAAATCAATCTTGGAACGTCAATGTCTCAATTTTGTTTCGCCGGGCGATGAAATCTACAATCTTTCTTTCAGCGTGGATGAACTTGAAAGTGCGATTTCAGATTCTCACGACAGCGCTCCTGGACCTGATTCTATTCACTACCAGATGCTTCGCCATTTGAATCCTGCTGGAAAAACATTTCTTTTACAAATGTATAATCGCATTTGGTTTTCCGGTATCTGCCCAACACCATGGCGTGATGCGATTATTGTACCAATCCCAAAGCCTGGAAAAGACAAAACACTGCCATCTAGCTATCGCCCAGTCTCGCTTACCAGTTATGTCTGCAAGCTCATGGAACGCATGATCAAAAGGCGTCTTGTTTGGTTCCTGGAATCAAACAACCTGTTGGATAACATCCAGTGCGGCTTCCGCCGTTTCCGTCCCACTGCAGACCACCTGATAAGACTTGAATCAACCATTCGGGATGCTTTTCTCAACAAGCAACATATGGTAGCTGTGTTTTTGATATTTCCCGGGCCTATGATACCACTTGGCGTTTTGGTATTATGCGCACTTTACACTCCTGGGGCTTAAGAGGTAATCTTCCCATATTTCTTGAAAGCTTTCTTTCCTTAAGGAAGTTTCAAGTTCGTGTGGGAAATGACCTCTCCAACATTTTTACTCAAGAAAACGGAGTACCGCAAGGGTCTATTCTGAGTGTCACGTTGTTTGCTGTGGCCATCAACGGTGTTGCACAGTGTATTCGTTCACCTGTGCTGGGTTCCTTGTACGTGGACGACTTGGCAATTTTCTGCAGTTCTCGCAATATGGCTTCCATAGAGCGTCAGCTGCAGTTAACAATCAATCGTCTTCATACCTGGGCTACTGAGCAAGGTTTCGTATTTTCTGCGGCCAAGACAGAGTGCATTCACTTCTGTCAACGCCGTCACCTTCACTTAGATCCTGTTCTCTCTCTCAACGGTACTGATCTTCCATTTGTGGAAACTGCCCGTTTTCTTGGTCTTCTATTTGACAAGAAGCTTAACTGGCGTGCCCATCTTGTGGCTTTGAAGGCAAAATGTCGGCTTTCTCTAAATCTATTGCGAGTTCTTTCTTCCAAATCGTGGGGTGCCGATAGAATTTCTATGCTGCGCCTGTATCGGGCTTTGATACGCTCCAAGCTGGACTATGGCTGTATCGCTTACGCGTCTGCCAAGCCATCCGTTATCAAAACCATTGATACGATACACCATACTGGTATTCGTCTTGCTACTGGTGCTTTTCGTACCAGCCCAATACCAAGTTTATTGTGCGAAGCTGGCGAGCCTTCTCTGTATGATCGTCGCAGGCTTTTGACCATGAACTACACGGCAGCCATGAAGTCGAAACCATATCACCTGGTTTTTGACACTGTCTTTGGTCAACAGTTTGCGGAGATTTATGACAGAGGAGCTCGTTCGGTGGGTTCCTTTTCTATCAGATCTCGCAATACTTTTAGAGAAGTTAATTTTGAACTTCCTTCAACCCCAGACACTTCTTTCAGCCCCTTTCCACCTTGGACATTCTCCCGTCCGAATACCAACTATGCACTTTCAAAGCTGGATCGATCCGCTACTCCACCCATTCTGTTCCAACGTGAGTTTGCTCGAATCATTGCCAACTATCGGCAATGGATTTGCATTTACACCGACGGTTCGAAGAGCAACGATAGGGTTGCATGTGCTTTTATATCGGCAAGAGGTGCGTGTGAGTTTCGACTTCACAAACTCTCGTCCGTATACACGGCAGAGCTGTATGCACTCAACCAAGCACTTCTCTATATTTGCAGACTCGCACGTAATTCTTTTGTTATTGTGTCAGACTCAATGAGCGCTTTGAAAGCGATTGATTCTTTGTACCCTAAACATCCTCTCTTGCAGCAGATACAAGCAACCTTGATGACATTATCGTCAAAAGGGTCTATCGTGCGCTTTATTTGGGTACCGAGTCATGTTGGTATTCGCGGGAATGAAGCAGCTGATGCAGCAGCTAAGCGAGCTTTGTCCAAGGCCACCATTGATTATGATCGGGTGCTTGCTGATGACCTCAAAGGTCATTTTAAGCATCTGATCATGAATCAGTGGCAGGAAAGGTGGAGTCATATAGTTTCTAACAAGCTTAAAAATGTTAAGCACAACGTGAGGTCATGGGATTCTTCCCATAGGGCATCCCGAAAGGAGGAGGTCGCTGTGGCGAGACTCCGGATAGGGCACACCTGGTGGACGCATGGTCATCTTTTGCGCCGTGAGGAGGCTCCGATGTGCGAAACGTGTGACACTGCTTTGACAGTGGCGCACGTTTTGTTGGAGTGCTCCCAGTTTACCGAGCAGCGAAACAGGGCGGGTCTGTCACTTGACCTGTCGGTGGCCCTTGGTGACCATTCGACACTCATTGACAGGGTCGTCCTGTTCCTCAGGAATACAGGTCTATTTGCCTTAATTTAAAAGTGCTAGCTTTGTCATTAATTTTATTTATACACGTATTTTTTTTTAGCACTCAATAATATTTTACAATATTATTTATTTTTACAATTTTAAACCTGTACATTTTATTTATTTATTTATACATTTATTAATATTTTACATTTAATAGATATTAAGTTTACAATTTTATTTTTACATAACATATATTTAGTTAGTTTCTTTCATAATATAGTTTATGGCGTGAATAGCCCAAGAGGCTGATACGCCTTTAAATTTTAATCCTACTACTACTCATTTGAAACGAATTTGAATCGATATCTGAGCATTTTTGATGGTGGCCTATAACTTTTTAGTACAATACGCTAAGAAATATATTTCTCAGGTATTGGCATTTTAACGCTTGTATTTGCGTATATTACTGAAATATGTCTCATTTAAAACCAATTTGAATCAGTATCTGAACATATTTTATTGGGTCCTATAACTTTTTGGTGCAATACGCTAGGAAATATATTACTCTGGTTTTGGCATTTTAACGCTTGTATTTGCGTATATTACTGCAATTTGTCTCATTTGAAACGAATTTGAATCAATATCTGAACATAATTTATGGAGTCCTTTAACTTTTTAGTGCAAGACGCTAAGAAATATATTACTCTGGTATTGGCATTTTAACGCTTGTATTTGCGTATATTACTGCAATATGTCTCATTTCAAACGAATTTGTATCAACAACTGAACATATTTTATGGAGTCCTATAACTTTTTAGTGCAATACGCTCAGAAATATATTACTCTGGTATTGGCATTTTAACGCTTGTATTTGCGTATATTACTGCAATATGTCTCATTTCAAACGAATTTGTATCAACAACTGAACATATTTTATGGAGTCCTATAACTTTTTAGTGCAATACGCTAACAAATATATGACTCTGGTATTGGCATTTTAACGCTTGTATTTGCGTATATTAGTGCAATATGTCTCATTTGAAACGAATTTGAATCAATATCTGAACATATTTTATGGAGTCCTATAACTTTTTAGTGCAATACGCTAGGAAATATATTACTCTGGTATTGGCAATTTAACGCTTGTAATTAAGTATACTACTGCAATATGTCTCATTTCAAACGAATTTGTATCAACATCTGAACATATTTTATGGAGTCCTATAACTTTTTAGTGCAAACGCTAAGAAATATATTACTCTGGTATTGGCATTTTAACGCCTGTAGTTGCGTATATTACTGCAATATGTCTCATTTGAAACGAATTTGAATCAATATCTGAACATTTTTAAAGGTGAACTATAACTTTTTAGTGCAATACGCTAGGAAATATATTACTCTGGTATTGGCAATTTAACGCTTGTAATTAAGTATACTACTGCAATATGTCTCATTTCAAACGAATTTGTATCAACATCTTAACATATTTTATGGAGTCCTATAACTTTTTAGTGCAAGACGCTAAGAAATATATTACTCTGGTATTGGCATTTTAACGCCTGTAGTTGCGTATATTACTGCAATATGTCTCATTTGAAACGAATTTGAATCAATATCTGAACATTTTTAATGGTGAACTATAACTTTTTAGTACAATACGCTAAGAAATATATAACTCTGGTATTGGCATTTTAACGGTTGTATTTGCGTATATAACTGCAATATGTCTCATATATTCCTCGCGTATTGGCATTTTAACGCTTGTATTTGCGTATATTACTGCAATATGTCTCATTTAAAACGAATTTGAATCAATATCTGAACATAATTAATGGTGGCCTATAACTTTTTAGTGCAATACGCTAAGAAATATATTACTCTGGTATTGGCATTTTAACGCTTGTATTTGCGTATATTACTGCAATATGTATCATTTCAAACGAATTTGTATCAACAACTGAACATATTTTATGGAGTCCTATAACTTTTTAGTGCAATACGCTCAGAAATATATTACTCTGGTATTGGCATTTTAACGCTTGTATTTGCGTATAATACTGCTATATGTCTCATTTCAAACGAATTTGTATCAACAACTGAACATATTTTATCGAGTCCTATAACTTTTTAGTGCAATACGCTAACAAATATATTACTCTGGTATTGGCATTTTAACGCTTGTATTTGCGTATATTAGTGCAATATGTCTCATTTTAAACGAATTTGTATCAACATCTGAACATATTTTATGGAGTCCTATAACTTTTTAGTGCAATACGCTAGAAATATATAACTCAGGTATTGGCATTTTGACGCTTGTATTTGTGTATATTACTGAAATATTTCTCATTTAAAATGAATTTAAATCAATATCTGAACATATTTTATGGGGTCTTATAACTCTTTGGTGCAATACGCTAGGAAATATATTACTCTGGTATAGGCATTTTAACGCTTGTATTTGCGTATATTACTGTAATATGTCTCATTTAAAACGAATTTGAATCAATATCTGAACATATTTTATTGGGTCCTATAACTTTTTAGTGCAATACGCTAGGAAATACATTACTCTGGTATTGGCATTTTAACGCTTGCAATTAAGTATACTACTGCAATATGTCTCATTTCAAACGAATTTGTATCAACATCTGAACATATTTTATGGAGTCCTATAACTTTTTAGTGCAATACGCTAGGAAATATATTACTCTGGTATTGGCATTATAACGCTTGTATTTGCGTATATTACTGCAATTCGTCTCATTTGAAACGAATTTGAATCAATATCTGAACATATTTAATGGTGGCCTATAACTTTTTGGATCAATACGCTAGGAAATATATTACTCTGGTATTGGCATTTTAACGCTTGTATTTGCGTATATAAGTGCAATATATCTCATTTCAAACGAATTTGTAGCAACATCTGAACATATTTATGGTGGCCTATAACTTTTTAGTACAATACGCTAAGTTATATATTACTCAGGTATTGGCATTTTAACGCTTGTATTATCGTATATTACTGCAATATGTCTCATTTGAAACGAATTTGAATCAATATCTGAACATAATTTATGGAGTCCTATAACTTTTTAGTGCAAGACGCTAAGAAATATATTACTCTGGTATTGGCATTTTAACGCTTGTATTTGCGTATATTACTGCAATATGTCTCATTTCAAACAAATTTGTATCAACAACTGAACATATTTTATGGAGTCCTATAACTTTTTAGTGCAAGACGCTAAGAAATATATTACTCAGGTATTGGCATTTTAACGCTTGTATTTGCGTATATTAGTGCAATATGTCTCATTTTAAACGAATTTGTATCAACATCAGAACATATTTTATGGAGTCCTATAACTTTTTAGGGCAATACGCTAGGAAATATATTACTCTGGTATTGGCATTATAACGCTTGCATTTGCGTATATTTTTGCAATTCGTCTCATTTGAAACGAATTTGAATCAATATCTGAACATATTTAATGGTGGCCTATAACTTTTTGGTGCAATACGCTAGGAAATATATTACTCTGGTATTGGCATTTTAACGCTTGTATTTGCGTATATAAGTGCAATTTATCTCATTTCAAACGAATTTGTATCAACATCTGAACATATTTATGGTGGCCTATAACTTTTTAGTACAATACGCTAAGTTATATATTACTCAGGGATTGGCATTTTAACGCTTGTATTTGCGTATATTACTGCAATATGTCTCATTTGAAAAGAATTTAAATCAATATCTGAACATATTTTATGGAGTCCTATAACTTTTTAGTACAATACGCTAAGAAATATATTTCTCAGGTATTGGCATTGTAACGCTTGTATTTGCGTATATTACTGCAATTCGTCTCATTTGAAACGAATTTGAATCAATATCTGAACATATTTAATGGTGGCCTATAACTTTTTGGTGCAATACGCTAGGAAATATATTACTCTGGTATTGGCATTTTAACGCTTGTATTTGCGTATATAAGTGCAATATATCTCATTTCAAACGAATTTTTATCAACATCTGAACATATTTATGGTGGCCTATAACTTTTTAGTACAATACACTAAGTTATATATTACTCAGGTATTGGCATTTTAACGCTTGTATTTGCGTATATTACTGCAATATGTCTCATTTGAAACGAATTTGAATCAATATCTGAACATAATTTATGGAGTCCTATAACTTTTTAGTGCAAGACGCTAAGAAATATATTACTCTGGTATTGGCATTTTAACGCTTGTATTTGCGTATATTACTGCAATATGTCTCATTTCAAACGAATTTGTATCAACAACTGAACATATTTTATGGAGTCCTATAACTTTTTAGTGCAATATGCTCAGAAATATATTACTCTGGTATTGGCATTTTAACGCTTGTATTTGCGTATATTACTGCAATATGTCTCATTTCAAACGAATTTGTATCAACAACTGAACATATTTTATGGAGTCCTATAACTTTTTAGTGCAATACGCTAACAAATATATGACTCTGATATTGGCATTTTAACGCTTGTATTAGCGTATATTAGTGCAATATGTCTCATTTGAAACGAATTTGAATCAAGATCTGAACATATTTTATGGAGTCCTATAACTTTTTAGTGCAAGACGCTAAGAAATATATTACTCAGGTATTGGCATTTTAACGCTTGTATTTGCGTATATTACTGCAATATGTCTCATTTGAAACGAATTTGAATCAATATCTGAACATAATTTATGGAGTCCTATAACTTTTTAGTGCAAGACGCTAAGAAATATATTACTCTGGTATTGGCATTTTAACGCTTGTATTTGCGTATATTACTGCAATATGTCTCATTTGAAACGAATTTGAATCAATATCTGAACATATTTAATGGTGGCCTATAACTTTTTGGTGCAATACGCTAGGAAATATATTACTCTGGTATTGGCATTTTAACGCTTGTATTTGCGTATATAAGTGCAATTTATCTCATTTCAAACGAATTTGTATCAACATCTGAACATATTTATGGTGGCCTATAACTTTTTAGTACAATACGCTAAGTTATATATTACTCAGGTATTGGCATTTTAACGCTTGTATTTGCGTATATTACTGCAATATGTCTAATTTGAAACGAATTTGAATCAATATCTGAACATAATTTATGGAGTCCTATAACTTTTCAGTACAATACGCTAAGAAATATATTACTCAGGTAATGGCCTTTTATCGCTTGTGTTTGCGTATATTACTGAAATATGTCTCATTTGAAACGAATTTGAATCAATATCTGAACATTTTTAATGGTGAACTATAACTTTTTAGTACAATACGCTAAGAAATATATTATTCAGGTATTGGCATTTTCACGCTTGTAATTGCGTATATTACTGAAATATGTCTCATTTAAAATGAATTTGAATCAATATCTGAACATATTTTATTGGGTCCTATAACTTTTTAGTGCAATACGCTAGGAAATATATTAATCTGGTATTGGCATTTCAACGCTTGCAATTAAATATACTACTGCAATTTGTCTCATTTCAAACGAATTTGTATCAACATCTGAACATATTTTATGGAGTCTTATAACTTTTTAGTACAATACGCTAGGAAATATATTACTCTGGTATTGGCATTTTAACGCTTGTATTTGCGTATATTACTGCAATATGTCACATTTCAAACGAATTTGTATCAACATCTGAACATATTTTATGGAGTCCTATAACTTTTTAGTGCAATACGCTAAAAAATATATTACTCTGGTATTGGCATTTTAACGCTTGTAATTGCGTATATAACTGCAATATGTCTCATATATTCCTCTCGTATTGGTATTTTAACGCTTCTATTTGCGTATATTACTGCAATATGTCTCATTTGAAACGAATTTGAATCAATTGATCCGTACATATTTTACGGGGTCCTATAACTTTTTGGTGCACTACGCCAGGAAATATATTACTCTGTTATTGGCATTTTAACGCTTGTATTTGCGTATATTAGTACAATATGTCTCATTTCAAACGAATTTGTATCAACAACTGAACACACTTTATGGAGTCCTATAACTTTTTAGTGCAATACGCTAGGAAATATATTACTCTGGTATTGGCATCTAAACGCTTGTATTTGCGTATATTACTGCAATATGTCTCATTTGAAAAGAATTTAAATCAATATCTGAACATATTTTATGGAGTCCTATAATTTTTTAGTACAATACGCTAAGAAATATATTTCTCAGGTATTGGCATTGTAACGCTTGTATTTGCGTATATTACTGCAATATGTCTCATTTGAAAAGAATTTAAATCAATATCTGAACATTTTTAATGGTGAACTATAACTTTTTAGTACAATACGCTAAGAAATATATTACTCAGATATTGGCATTTTAACGCTTGTAATTGCGTATATTAGTGCAATATGTCTCATTTGAAACGAATTTGAATCAATATCTGAACATATTTTATGGAGTCCTATAACTTTTTAGTACAATACGCTAAGAAATATATTTCTCAGGTATTGGCATTGTAACGCTTGTATTTGCGTATATTACTGCAATATGTCTCATTTAAAACGATTTTGAATCAATATCTGAACATATTTAATGGTGGCCTATAACTTTTTAGTGCAAGACGCTAAGAAATATATTACTCAGGTATTGGCATTTTAACGCTTGTATTTGCGTATATTAGTGCAATATGTCACATTTCAAACGATATTGTATCAACATCTGAACATATTTTATGGATTCCTATAACTTTTTAGTGCAATACGCTAAGAAATATATAACTCAGGTATTGGCATTTTAACGCTTGTATTTGCGTATATTAGTGCAATATGTCTCATTTTAAACGAATTTGTATCAACATCTGAACATATTTTATGGAGTCCTATAACTTTTTAGTGCAAGACGCTAAGAAATATATTACTCAGATATTGGCATTTTAACGCTTGTATTTGCGTATATTAGTGCAATATGTCTCATTTGAAACGAATTTGAATCAATATCTGAACATATTTTATGGAGTCCTATAACTTTTTAGTACAATACGCTAAGAAATATATTTCTCAGGTATTGGCATTGTAACGCTTGTATTTGCGTATATTACTGCAATATGTCTCATTTCAAACGAATTTGAATCAATATCTGAACATATTAATGGTGGCTTATAACTTTTTAGTACAATACGCTAAGTTATATATTACTCAGGTATTGGCATTTTAACGCTTATATTTGCGTATATTACTGCAATATGTCTCATTTCAAACGAATTTGTATCAACATCTGAACATATTTTATGGAGTCCTATAACTTTTTAGTGCAATACGCTAAGAAATATATTACTCTGGTATTGGCATTTTAACGCTTGTATTTGCGTATATTACTGCAATTTGTCTCATTTGAAACGAATTTGAATCAATATCTGAACATATTTAATGGTGGCCTATAACTTTTTGGTGCAATACGCTAGGAAATATATTTCTCTGGTATTGGCATTTTAACGCTTGTATTTGCGTAAATTACAGCAATTTGTCTCATTTGAAACGAATTTGAATCAATTGATCTGTACATATTTTATGGGGTCCTATAACTTTTTGGTGCAATACGCTAGGAAATATATTACTCTGATATTGGCATTTTAACGCTTGTAGTTGCGTATATTAGTGCAATATGCCTCATTTGAAACGAATTTGAATCAATATCGGAACATATTTTATGGAGTCCTATAACTTTTTAGTGCAATACGCTAGGAAATATATTACTCTAGTATTGGCCTTTTAACGCTTGTATTTGCGTATATTACTGCAATATGTCTCATTTGAAACGAATTTGAATCAATATCTGAACATATTTAATGGTGGCCTATAACTTTTTAGTGCAATACGCTAGGAAATATATCACTCTGGTATTGGCATTTTAACGCTTGTATTTGCGTAAATTACAGCAATTTGTTTCATTTGAAACGAATTTGAATCAATTGATCTGTACATATTTTATGGGGTCCTATAACTTTTTGGTGCAATACGCTAGGAAATATATTACTCTGATATTGGCATTTTAACGCTTGTAGTTGCGTATATTAGTGCAATATTTGAAACGAATTTGAATCAATATCGGAACATATTTTATGGAGTCCTATAACTTTTTAGTGAAATACGCTAGGAAATATATTACTCTAGTATTGGCCTTTTAACGCTTGTATTTGCGTATATTACTGCAATATGTCTCATTTGAAACGAATTTGAATCAATATCTGAACATATTTAATGGTGGCCTATAACTTTTTAGTACAATACGCTAAGTTATATATTACTCAGGTATTGGCATTTTAACGCTTGTATTTGCGTATATTACTGTAATATGGCTCATTTGAAACGAATTTGAATCAATATCTGAACATTTTTAATGGTGAACTATATCTTTTTAGTACAATACGCTAAGAAATATATTACTCAGGTATTGGCATTTTAACGCTTGTATTTGCGTAGATTACTGAAATATGTCTCATTAAAAACGAATTTGAATCAATATCTGAACATATTTTATTGGGTACTATAACTTTTTGGTGCAATACGCTAGGAAATATATTACTCTGATATTGGCAATTTAACGCTTGTATTTGCGTATATTACTGCAATATGTCTCATTTAAAACGAATTTGAATCAACATCTGAACATATTTTATGGAGTCCTATAACTTTTTGGTGCAATACGCTAGGAAATATATTACTCTGGTATTGGCATTTTAACGCTTGTATTTGCGTATATTACTGCAATTTGTCTCATTTGAAACGAATTTGAATCAATATCTGAACATATTTAATGGTGGCCTATAACTTTTTGGTGCAATACGCTAGGAAATATATTACTCTGGTATTGGCATTTTAACGCTTGCATTTGCGTATATTACTGCAATATGTCTCATTTCAAACGAAATTGTATCAACATCTGAACATATTTTATGGAGTCCTATAACGTTTTAGTGCAATACGTTAGGAATTATATTACTCTGGTATTGGCATTTTAACGCTTGTATTTGCGTATATTACTGCAATTTGTCTCATTTGAAACGAATTTGAATCAATATCTGAACATATTTAATGGTGGCCTATATCTTTTTGGTGCAATACGCTAGGAAATATATTTCTCTGGTTTGGCATTTTAACGCTTGTATTTGCGTATATTACTGCAATATGTCTCATTTCAAACGAATTTGAATCAATTGATCCGTACATATTTTACGGGGTCCTATAACTTTTTGGTGCAATACGCTAGGAAATATATTACTCTGGTATTGGCATTTTAACGCTTGTATTTGCGTATATTAGTGCAATATGTCTCATTTCAAACGAATTTGTATCAACATCTGAACATATTTTATGGAGTCCTATAACGTTTTAGTGCAATACGCTAGGAAATATATTACTCTGGTATTGGCATTTTAACGCTTGTATTTGCGTATATTACAGAAATATGTCTCATTTGAAACGAATTTGAATCAATTGATCTGTACATATTTTATGGGGTCCTATTACTTTTTGGTGCAATACGCTAGGAAATATATTACTCTGGTATTGGCATTTTAACGCTTGTATTTGCGTATATTACTGCAATTTGTCTCATTTGAAACGAATTTGAATCAATATCTGAACATATTTAATGGTGGCCTATAACTTTTTGGTGCAATACGCTAGGAAATATATTTCTCTGGTATTGGCATTTTAACGCTTGTATTTGCGTATATTACTGCAATATGTCTCATTTAAAACGATTTTGAATCAATATCTGAACATATTTAATGGTGGCCTATAACTTTTTAGTGCAAGACGCTAAGAAATATATTACTCAGGTATTGGCATTTTAACGCTTGTATTTGCGTATATTAGTGCAATATGTCACATTTCAAACGATATTGTATCAACATCTGAACATATTTTATGGATTCCTATAACTTTTTAGTGCAATACGCTAAGAAATATATAACTCAGGTATTGGCATTTTAACGCTTGTATTTGCGTATATTAGTGCAATATGTCTCATTTTAAACGAATTTGTATCAACATCTGAACATATTTTATGGAGTCCTATAACTTTTTAGTGCAAGACGCTAAGAAATATATTACTCAGATATTGGCATTTTAACGCTTGTAATTGCGTATATTAGTGCAATATGTCTCATTTGAAACGAATTTGAATCAATATCTGAACATATTTTATGGAGTCCTATAACTTTTTAGTACAATACGCTAAGAAATATATTTCTCAGGTATTGGCATTGTAACGCTTGTATTTGCGTATATTACTGCAATATGTCTCATTTCAAACGAATTTGAATCAATATCTGAACATATTAATGGTGGCTTATAACTTTTTAGTACAATACGCTAAGTTATATATTACTCAGGTATTGGCATTTTAACGCTTATATTTGCGTATATTACTGCAATATGTCTCATTTCAAACGAATTTGTATCAACATCTGAACATATTTTATGGAGTCCTATAACTTTTTAGTGCAATACGCTAAGAAATATATTACTCTGGTATTGGCATTTTAACGCTTGTATTTGCGTATATTACTGCAATTTGTCTCATTTGAAACGAATTTGAATCAATATCTGAACATATTTAATGGTGGCCTATAACTTTTTGGTGCAATACGCTAGGAAATATATTTCTCTGGTATTGGCATTTTAACGCTTGTATTTGCGTAAATTACAGCAATTTGTCTCATTTGAAACGAATTTGAATCAATTGATCTGTACATATTTTATGGGGTCCTATAACTTTTTGGTGCAATACGCTAGGAAATATATTACTCTGATATTGGCATTTTAACGCTTGTAGTTGCGTATATTAGTGCAATATGCCTCATTTGAAACGAATTTGAATCAATATCGGAACATATTTTATGGAGTCCTATAACTTTTTAGTGCAATACGCTAGGAAATATATTACTCTAGTATTGGCCTTTTAACGCTTGTATTTGCGTATATTACTGCAATATGTCTCATTTGAAACGAATTTGAATCAATATCTGAACATATTTAATGGTGGCCTATAACTTTTTAGTGCAACACGCTAGGAAATATATCACTCTGGTATTGGCATTTTAACGCTTGTATTTGCGTAAATTACAGCAATTTGTTTCATTTGAAACGAATTTGAATCAATTGATCTGTACATATTTTATGGGGTCCTATAACTTTTTGGTGCAATACGCTAGGAAATATATTACTCTGATATTGGCATTTTAACGCTTGTAGTTGCGTATATTAGTGCAATATGCCTCATTTGAAACGAATTTGAATCAATATCGGAACATATTTTATGGAGTCCTATAACTTTTTAGTGCAATACGCTAGGAAATATATTACTCTGGTATTGGCATTTTAACGCTTGTATTTGCGTATATTACTGCAATTTGTCTCATTTGAAACGAATTTGAATCAATATCTGAACATATTTAATGGTGGCCTATAACTCTTTGGTGCAATACGCTAGGAAATATATTTCTCTGGTATTGGCATTTTAACGCTTGTATTTGCGTAAATTACAGCAATATGTCTCATTTGAAACGAATTTGAATCAATATCTGAACATATTTAATGGTGGCCTATATCTTTTTGGTGCAATACGCTAGGAAATATATTTCTCTGGTATTGGCATTTTAACGCTTGTATTTGCGTATATTACTGCAATATGTCTCATTTCAAACGAATTTGAATCAATTGATCCGTACATATTTTACGGGGTCCTATAACTTTTTGGTGCAATACGCTAGGAAATATATTACTCTGGTATTGGCATTTTAACGCTTGTATTTGCGTATATTAGTGCAATATGTCTCATTTCAAACGAATTTGTATCAACATCTGAACATATTTTATGGAGTCCTATAACGTTTTAGTGCAATACGCTAGGAAATATATTACTCTGGTATTGGCATTTTAACGCTTGTATTTGCGTATATTACAGAAATATGTCTCATTTGAAACGAATTTGAATCAATTGATCTGTACATATTTTATGGGGTCCTATTACTTTTTGGTGCAATACGCTAGGAAATATATTACTCTGGTATTGGCATTTTAACGCTTGTATTTGCGTATATTACTGCAATTTGTCTCATTTGAAACGAATTTGAATCAATATCTGAACATATTTAATGGTGGCCTATAACTTTTTGGTGCAATACGCTAGGAAATATATTTCTCTGGTATTGGCATTTTAACGCTTGTATTTGCGTATATTACTGCAATATGTCTCATTTCAAACGAATTTGAATCAATATCTGAACATATTTAATGGTGGCTTATAACTTTTTAGTACAATACGCTAAGTTATATATTACACAGGTATTGGCATTTTAACGCTTGTATTTGCGTATATTACTGCAATATGTCTCATTTGAAACGAATTTGAATCAATATCTGAACATTTTTAATGGTGAACTATAACTTTTTAGTACAATACGCTAAGAAATATATTACTCAGGTATTGGCATTTTAACGCTTGTATTTGCGTATATTACTGAAAAATGTCTCATTTAAAACGAATTTGATACAATATCTGAACATATTTTATTGGGTACTATAGCTTTTTGGTGCAATACGCTAGGAAATATATTACTCTGATATTGGCATTTTTACGCTTGTAGTTGCGTATATTAGTGCAATATGTCTCATTTGAAACGAATTTGAATCAATATCTGAACATATTTTATGGAGTCCTATAACTTTTTAGTGCAAGACGCTAAGAAACATATTACTCTGGTATTGGCATTTTAAGTAGGTAGGTAGGTAGGATTAAAATTTAAAGGCGTATCAGCCTCTTGGGCTATTCACGCCATAAACTATATTATGAAAGAAACTAACTAAATATATGTTATGTAAAAATAAAATTGTAAACTTAATATCTATTAAATGTAAAATATTAATAAATGCATATATAAATAAATAAAATGTACAGATTTAAAATTGTAAAAATAAATGATATTGTAAAATATTATTGAGTGATAAAAAAAAATGCGTGTATAAATAAAATTAATGACAAAGCTAGCACTTTTAAATAAAGGCAAATAGACCTGTATTCCTGAGGAACAGGACGACCCTGTCAATGAGTGTCGAATGGTCACCAAGGGCCACGGGCAGGTCAAGTGACAGACCCGCCCTGTTTCGCTGCTCGGTAAACTGGGAGCACTCCAACAAAACGTGCGCCACTGTCAAAGCAGTGTCACACGTTTCGCACATCGGAGCCTCCTCACGGCGCAAAAGATGACCATGCGTCCACCAGGTGTGCCCTATCCGGAGTCTCGCCACAGCGACCTCCTCCTTTCGGGATGCCCTATAGGAAGAATCCCATGGCCTCACGTTGTGCTTAACATTTTTAAGCTTGTTATAAACTATATGACTCCACCTTTCCTGCCACTGTTTCATGATCAGATGCTTAAAATGACCTTTGAGGTCATCAGCAAGCACCCGATCATAATCAATGGTGGCCTTGGACAAAGCTCGCTTAGCTGCTGCATCAGCTGCTTCGTTCCCGCGAATACCAACATGACTCGGTACCCAAATAAAGCGCACGATAGACCCTTTTGACGATAATGTCATCAAGGTTGCTTGTATCTGCTGCAAGAGAGGATGTTTAGGGTACAAAGAATCAATCGCTTTCAAAGCGCTCATTGAGTCTGACACAATAACAAAAGAATTACGTGCGAGTCTAGAAATATAGAGAAGTGCTTGGTAGAGTGCATACAACTCTGCCGTGTATACGGACGAGAGTTTGTGAAGTCGAAACTCACATGCACCTCTTGCCGATATAAAAGCACATGCAACCCTGTCGTTACTCTTCGAACCGTCGGTGTAAATGCGAATCCATTGCCGATAGTTGGCAATGATTCGAGCAAACTCACGTTGGAACAGAATGGGTGGAGTAGCGGAACGATCCAGCTTTGAAAGCGCATAGTTGGTATTCGGACGGGAAAATGTCCAAGGTGGAAAGGGGCTGAAAGAAGTGTCTGGGGTTGAAGGAAGTTCAAAATTAACCTCTCCAAAAGTATTGCGAGATCTGATAGAAAAGGAACCCACCGAACGAGCCCTTCTGTCATAAATCTCCGCAAACTGTTGACCAAAGACAGTGTCAAAAACCAGGTGATATGGTTTTGACTTCATGGCTGCCGTGTAGTTCATGGTCAAAAGCCTGCAACGATCATACAGAGAAGGCTCGCCAGCTTCGCACAATAAACTTGGTATTGGGCTGGTACGAAAAGCACCAGTAGCAAGACGAATACCAGTATGGTGTATCGTATCAATGGTTTTGATAACGGATGGCCTGGCAGACGCGTAAGCGATACAGCCATAGTCCAGCTTGGAGCGTATCAAAGCCCGATACAGGCGCAGCATAGAAATTCTATCGGCACCCCCACGATTTGGAAGAAAGAACTCGCAATAGATTTAGAGAAAGCCGACATTTTGCCTTCAAAGCCACAAGATGGGCACGCCAGTTAAGCTTCTTGTCAAATAGAAGACCAAGAAAACGGGCAGTTTCCACAAATGGAAGATCAGTACCGTTGAGAGAGAGAACAGGATCTAAGTGAAGGTGACGGCGTTGACAGAAGTGAATGCACTCTGTCTTGGCCGCAGAAAATACGAAACCTTGCTCAGTAGCCCAGGTATGAAGACGATTGATTGTTAACTGCAGCTGACGCTCTATGGAAGCCATATTGCGAGAACCGCAGAAAATTGCCAAGTCGTCCACGTACAAGGAACCCAGCACAGGTGAACGAATACACTGTGCAACACCGTTGATGGCCACAGCAAACAACGTGACACTCAGAATAGACCCTTGCGGTACTCTGTTTTCTTGAGTAAAAATGTTGGAGAGGTCATTTCCCACACGAACTTGAAACTTCCTTAAGGAAAGAAAGCTTTCAAGAAATATGGGAAGATTACCTCTTAAGCCCCAGGAGTGTAAAGTGCGCATAATACCAAAACGCCAAGTGGTATCATAGGCCCGGGAAATATCAAAAAACACAGCTACCATATGTTGCTTGTTGAGAAAAGCATCCCGGATGGTTGATTCAAGTCTTATCAGGTGGTCTGCAGTGGAACGGAAACGGCGGAAGCCGCACTGGATGTTATCCAACAGGTTGTTTGATTCCAGGAACCAAACAAGACGCCTGTTGATCATGCGTTCCATGAGCTTGCAGACACAACTGGTAAGCGAGACTGGGCGATAGCTAGATGGCAGTGTTTTGTCTTTTCCAGGCTTTGGGATTGGTACAATAATCGCATCACGCCATGGTGTTGGGCAGATACCGGAAAACCAAATGCGATTATACATTTGTAAAAGAAATGTTTTTCCAGCAGGATTCAAATGGCGAAGCATCTGGTAGTGAATAGAATCAGGTCCAGGAGCACTGTCGTGAGAATCTGAAATCGCACTTTCAAGTTCATCCACGCTGAAAGAAAGATTGTAGATTTCGTCGCCCGGCGAAACAAAATTGAGACATTGACGTTCCAAGATTGATTTACGAGCGAGGAACTCAGCTGGATAGTGATTGGAACTTGAAGTATCCGCGAAAGTGGATGCTATAATATTAGCAACATCAGACCGACAGGTAATGACATTGCCATTGATTTTTAGGCCAGAAACAGTGCTAGATTTTGAGCGGCCAGATATTTTTCTGACCTTCTCCCATACTTTAGAAACTGGAGTGGAGGTTGTAATGGAAGAAATATATTTCTGCCATGACGCTTTCTTACTCTTCCGAACAATTCTTCTAGCTTTTGCCTTGGCTTGGAAGTAATGGATCATATTCTCGGTGGTTGGAAATCGCCTGAAATGGCGAAAAATACGTCGTTTTTCTCGGATAGCAATCTTGCACTCATCGTTCCACCAGGGAACGGGTATTCTATTAGAATGAATAGGTGTTAGAGGAATACTCTGTTGTGCAGCAGACTTGATTGCATCCGTGAAATACCGAACATGGCCGTCCACGTCAACGAAATCATTTTCACCAAATACGGCCAACTCCGAGAACAGATTCCAATCTGCTCGCTTTAAAGCCCATTTCGGACAACGAGCATCAGAATCTGAGCTCTGCAAAACTTTCAGAATGATCGGAAAGTGGTCACTTTGATGCAAGTCTGAGTGCACATGCCACTCAAACAATGGAGCTATTGCTGCAGAACAGATCGTTAGATCAATCGCAGTGAAAGATCTCCACGCGGCAGAAAAATGTGTCATGCTACCATCATTTAAGATGACATGTGTACTTGCGGTGAATAGGTGTTCCAAGCGTCTACCGCGTTGATTAATCGTACCTGATCCCCATTCAGGATTATGAGCGTTGAAATCGCCCATAAGAATGAATGGAGCAGGCAATTGATCAATTAAATCAACGATATCACGCATATCGACATTGTCGTTTGGAGGAAGATAGATAGAACATAAAGTGACCAGAAAAGGAATAGCAACACGGACAGCTACAGCTTGTAATTCAGAATTCAAAGCAATCTCCTCACAATACACATTTTCGCGAACCAGAATCGCTACTCCACCACGAGCTTGGCCATCAGTAGGCACATCAGTACGAAATACTGAGAAGCCTCGTAATGAAACAGCTCTTGTGTCTCGAAAATGCGTTTCTTGCAAGCATATGCAAGAGGGAGTCTGCTCGGCATTGAGAGCTTTAAATTCCTCAAAATGGCTGTAGAAACCATTACAATTCCATTGTAGTATGGGAGGCATTATTGAGATATTGAAGATATTTCTCGCTCTGACCTAGAAAGTTTTATAGTTGTTATTTCCATTGGAGAAGAAGATCCCTTCTTTTTCGGAATTTTGGTGATGGCGGAACTTGAAACATTCGATGTTTCTCGAACCTCCATTGTTTGTTTTTTGGAAATAATTTTTGGCGAAGTGGAAGGACTTGCCTTTAAATGTGTAATTTTGATCTTCGGTTTGTTGCTAACTTTCGTCTTAGATAGACTTATAATTTTTGTTGATGGATTCAAGATTGATTTTAAATTTTGAGTAACACTAGATTTAGGACTGGTAATTTTAGCAACAGAAGGCAAAGTTGGAACAATTGTGGAAATAGTAGTTGAAGGAAGGCTATCGGTCTGAACGGCAATAGATTTTTTTATGACTGGTGTTGCAGCAATGGTTGCGAAAGAACGGTTAAAAACAGGACTAGCTTGCGTTTTGAATTTCTTCCGGGCATCGAAATATGAAAGTTTGTCTGTAATTTTGATTTCAATAATCCTTCTCTCCTCCTGATTGCATGGACAATCGGAAAAGAAAGAAGGATGATTGCCAGAACAATTAACGCAATGGGCCGGACCTTTACACTCCTCGCCCAAATGCTCCTGCTCACTACACCGTGGACACACAGCCTGTGCGTCACAACGGGATGCAGTGTGCCCGAACTTTTGGCATTTGAAACAACGCATTGGCCGAGGAAAGTACGGTCTCACCGAACAACTGTGGAACCCAACTTTAATCCTTTCTGGAAGCTTATCCAGCGCGAAAGTCAAAACTACGGATGTGGTATTCTTTATCTCACCGTTTTTCTTGGTAGTAAGTCGTCGACAAGTAACTACACCTTGACTCGATAGCTCTCGCGTACACTCATCCATCTCAACATATAACAGGTCGTAACACGATATTACGCCCTGACACGTGTTGAGGGATTTGTGCGCTGTCACTACAATTGGCATGCCAAATAAAACGGTCGATTTTAATAATGCCTTCGTTTGAGTTGAATTTGCCGTTTCAACTAGGAGGGTACCATCGCGAAGCCGTTTGGTGGATTTTGGTTCTCCACCAGCCAACTCGTTCAGGGACCTCGCTAAGCCAAAACAAGAGACTTCAGAAATAGATTTTCCTTCTTCAGTCCTTTTAACAATAAGAAATTTGGGCGAAAATTTATTTTCGCCCTTCAGAAAACTTTCTCCCTCGTCCGATAACGGACGAGATCTTTTTGGGGGAGGGGCCCCCGGGGTTTTGATTTTGTTTGCCATAAACAAATAGAACGTTTCATCTCCTGGTCTCCCCACCCACCACGGAGCCACAATTTGGGACGTCACACCACAAACTGGTGTGATCGCCAGGGCTAACCAGGAGATATAGTCCCCCTCACCTGGCAATAAGCTTCAGAACGCTGCGAGCCACTCTCTCCAACGTTTAAAGACTTACCTCCAGGGTCGTGGGACTCACCTTACCGGCACAGTACGTAACGGCAAGCCGATTGGTCAGATAGGGTTAGTATCTGACCGCCCGTTTCGCAAGAATCCGAAGCCAAAGAGGTGTGTTGCGTTTAAGCTCAACCACCAGGATCATCTTCTCCTTCCTTACGGGTCTCCACGCACGGCAAACACGCGGGTGAGCAAAATAATAAGAAAGCAAAGTCCGCAGAAGATTGGCCCACTAATCTTCTGGTAAAAGTTCAGATGGAACAGTGTGTTTTTTACGAGGTACCTTCCTCGCCCATTGGTCGCCTCTTACGACCAGCAGAGGTGCTGCGGGTGAATTCTAACCCCCACCCGCAGGGGGCAATCAATATCTGAACATATTTTATGGGGTCCTATAACTTTTTGGTGCAATACGCTAGGAAATATATTACTCTGGTATTGGCATTTTAACGTTTGTATTTGCGTATATTAGTGCAATATGTCTCATTTCAAACGAATTTGTATCAACATCTGAACATATTTTATGGAGTCCTATAACTTTTTAGTGCAATACGCTAGGAAATATATTACTCTGGTATTGGCATTTTAACGCTTGTATTTGCGTAGATTACAGCAATATGTCTCATTTGAAACGAATTTGAATCAATTGATCTGAACATATTTTATGGGGTCCTATAACTTTTTGGTACAATACGCTAGGAAATATATTACTCTGGTATTGGCATTTTAACGCTTGTATTTTCGTATATTACTGCAATATGTCTCATTTCAAACGAATTTGTATCAACATCTGAACATATTTTATGGAGTCCTATAACTTTTTGGTGCAATACGCTAGGAAATATATTACTCTGGTATTGGCATTTTAACGCTTGTATTTGCGTATATTACTGCAATTTGTCTCATTTGAAACGAATTTGAATCAATATCTGAACATATTTAATGGTGGCCTATAACTTTTTGGTGCAATACGCTAGGAAATATATTACTCTGGTATTGGCATTTTAACGCTTGTATTTGCGTATATTAGTGCAATATGTCTCATTTCAAACGAATTTGTATCAACATCTGAACATATTTTATGGAGTCCTATAACTTTTTAGTGCAATACGCTAGGAAATATATTACTCTGGTATTGGCATTTTAACGCTTGTATTTGCGTAGATTACAGCAATATGTCTCATTTGAAACGATTTTGAATCAATATCTGAACATATTTTATGGTGTCCTATAACTTTTTAGTGCAGGACGCTAAGAAATATATTACTCAGGGATTGGCATTTTAACGCTTGTATTTGCGTATATTAGTGCAATATGTCTCATTTCAAACGAATTTGTATCAACATCTGAACATATTTTAAGGAGTCCTATAACTTTTAAGTGCCATACGCTAAGAAATATATAACTCAGGTATTGGCATTTTGACGCTTGTAATTGTGTATATTACTGAAATATGTCTCATTTAAAATGAATTTGAATCAATATCTTAACATATTTTATGGGTCTTATAACTTTTTGGTGCAATACGCTAGGAAATATATTACTCTGGTATTGGCATTTTAACGCTTGTATTTGCGTAGATTACAGCAATATGTCTCATTTGAAACAAATTTGAATCAATTGATCTGAACATATTTTATGGGGTCCTATAACTTTTTGGTGCAATACGCTAGGAAATATATTACTCTGGTATTGGCATTTTAACGCTTGTGTTTGCGTATATTACTGCAATTTGTCTCATTTGAAACGAATTTGAATCAATTTCATAACATATTTAATGGTGGCCTATACCTTTTTGGTGCAATACGCTAGGAAATATATTACTCTAGTATTGCCCTTTTAACGCTTGTATTTGCGTATATTACTGCAAGATGTCTCATTTGAAACGAATTTGAATCAATATCTGAACATATTTAATGGTGGCCTATAACATTTTAGTACAATACGCTAAGTTATATATTAATCAGATATTGGCATTTTAACGCTTGTATTTGCGTATATTACTGCAATATGTCTCATTTGAAACGAATTTGAATCAATATCTGAACATATTATATTGGGTACTATAACTTTTTGGTGCAATACGCTAGGAAATATATTACTCTGATATTGGCATTTTAACGCTTGTATTTGCGTATATTACTGCAATATGTCTCATTTGAAACGAATTTGAATCAATATCTGAACATAATTTATGGAGTCCTATAACTTTTTAGTACAATACGCTAAGAAATATATTACTCTGGTATTGGCATTTTAACGCTTGTATTTGCGTATATAACTGCAATATGTCTCATATATTCCTCTCGTATTGGCATTTTAACGCTTGTATTGGCGTATATTACTGCAATTTGTCTCATTTGAAACGAATTTGAATCAATATCTGAACATATTTAATGGTGGCCTATAACTTTTTGGTGCAATACGCTAGGAAATATATTACTCTGGTATTGGCATTTTAACGTTTGTATTTGCGTATATTAGTGCAATATGTCTCATTTCAAACGAATTTGTATCAACATCTGAACATATTTTATGGAGTCCTATAACTTTTTAGTGCAATACGCTAGGAAATATATTACTCTGGTATTGGCATTTTAACGCTTGTATTTGCGTAGATTACAGCAATATGTCTCATTTGAAACGAATTTGAATCAATTGATCTGAACATATTTTATGGGGTCCTATAACTTTTTGGTACAATACGCTAGGAAATATATTACTCTGGTATTGGCATTTTAACGCTTGTATTTGCGTATATTACTGCAATATGTCTCATTTGAAACGAATTTGAATCAATATCTGAACATATTTAATGGTGGCCTATAACTTTTTGGTGCAATACGCTAGGAAATATATTACTCTGGTATTGGCATTTTAACGCTTGTATTTGCGTATATTACTGAAATATGTCTCATTTAAAACGAATTTGAATCAATATCTGAACATATGTTATTGGGTCCTATAACTTTTTAGTGCAATACGCTAGGAAATATATTACTCTGGTATTGGCATTTTAACGCTTGTAATTAAGTATACTACTGTAATTTGTCTCATTTCAAACGAATTTGTATCAACATCTGAACATATATTATGGAGTCCTATAACTTTTTAGTGCAATACGCTAGGAAATATATTACTCTGGTATTGGCATTGTAACGCTTGTATTTGCGTATATTACTACTGCAATATGTCTCATTTCAAACGTATTTGTATCAACATCTGAACATATTTTATGGAGTCCTATAACTTTTTAGTGCAATACCCTAAAAAATATATTACTCTGGTATTGGCATTTTAACGCTTGTATTTGCGTATATAACTGCAATATGTCTCATATATTCCTCGCGTATTGGCATTTTAACGCTTGTATTTGCGTATATTAGTGCAATATGTCTCATTTCAAACGAATTTGTATCAACATCTGAACATATTTTAAGGAGTCCTATAACTTTTAAGTGCCATACGCTAAGAAATATATAACTCAGGTATTGGCATTTTGACGCTGGTATTTGTGTATATTACTGAAATATGTCTCATTTAAAATGAATTTGAATCAATATCTTAACATATTTTATGGGTCTTATAACTTTTTGGTGCAATACGCTAGGAAATATATTACTCTGGTATTGGCATTTTAACGCTTGTATTTGCGTAGATTACAGCAATATGTCTCATTTGAAACAAATTTGAATCAATTGATCTGAACATATTTTATGGGGTCCTATAACTTTTTGGTGCAATACGCTAGGAAATATATTACTCTGGTATTGGCATTTTAACGCTTGTATTTGCGTATATTACTGCAATTTGTCTCATTTGAAACGAATTTGAATCAATTTCATAACATATTTAATGGTGGCCTATACCTTTTTGGTGCAATACGCTAGGAAATATATTACTCTAGTATTGCCCTTTTAACGCTTGTATTTGCGTATATTACTGCAAGATGTCTCATTTGAAACGAATTTGAATCAATATCTGAACATATTTAATGGTGGCCTATAACATTTTAGTACAATACGCTGAGTTATATATTAATCAGATATTGGCATTTTAACGCTTGTATTTGCGTATATTACTGCAATATGTCTCATTTGAAACGAATTTGAATCAATATCTGAACATATTATATTGGGTACTATAACTTTTTGGTGCAATACGCTAGGAAATATATTACTCTGATATTGGCATTTTAACGCTTGTATTTGCGTATATTACTGCAATATGTCTCATTTGAAACGAATTTGAATCAATATCTGAACATAATTTATGGAGTCCTATAACTTTTTAGTACAATACGCTAAGAAATATATTACTCTGGTATTGGCATTTTAACGCTTGTATTTGCGTATATAACTGCAATATGTCTCATATATTCCTCTCGTATTGGCATTTTAACGCTTGTATTGGCGTATATTACTGCAATTTGTCTCATTTGAAACGAATTTGAATCAATATCTGAACATATTTAATGGTGGCCTATAACTTTTTGGTGCAATACGCTAGGAAATATATTACTCTGGTATTGGCATTTTAACGTTTGTATTTGCGTATATTAGTGCAATATGTCTCATTTCAAACGAATTTGTATCAACATCTGAACATATTTTATGGAGTCCTATAACTTTTTAGTGCAATACGCTAGGAAATATATTACTCTGGTATTGGCATTTTAACGCTTGTATTTGCGTAGATTACAGCAATATGTCTCATTTGAAACGAATTTGAATCAATTGATCTGAACATATTTTATGGGGTCCTATAACTTTTTGGTACAATACGCTAGGAAATATATTACTCTGGTATTGGCATTTTAACGCTTGTATTTGCGTATATTACTGCAATATGTCTCATTTGAAACGAATTTGAATCAATATCTGAACATATTTAATGGTGGCCTATAACTTTTTGGTGCAATACGCTAGGAAATATATTACTCTGGTATTGGCATTTTAACGCTTGTATTTGCGTATATTACTGAAATATGTCTCATTTAAAACGAATTTGAATCAATATCTGAACATATGTTATTGGGTCCTATAACTTTTTAGTGCAATACGCTAGGAAATATATTACTCTGGTATTGGCATTTTAACGCTTGTAATTAAGTATACTACTGTAATTTGTCTCATTTCAAACGAATTTGTATCAACATCTGAACATATATTATGGAGTCCTATAACTTTTTAGTGCAATACGCTAGGAAATATATTACTCTGGTATTGGCATTGTAACGCTTGTATTTGCGTATATTACTACTGCAATATGTCTCATTTCAAACGTATTTGTATCAACATCTGAACATATTTTATGGAGTCCTATAACTTTTTAGTGCAATACCCTAAAAAATATATTACTCTGGTATTGGCATTTTAACGCTTGTATTTGCGTATATAACTGCAATATGTCTCATATATTCCTCGCGTATTGGCATTTTAACGCTTGTATTTGCGTATATTACTGCAATATGTTTAATTTAAAACGAATTTGAATCAATTGATCCGTACGTATTTTACGGGGTCCTATAACTTTTTGGTGCAATACGCTAGGAAATATATTACTCTGGTATTGGCATTTTAACGCTTGTATTTGCGTATATTAGTGCAATATGTCTCATTTCAAACGACTTTGTATCAACATCTGAACATATTTTATGGAGTCCTATAACTTTTTGGTGCAATACGCTAGGAAATATATTACTCTGGTATTGGCATTTTAACGCTTGTATTTGCGTAGATTACAGCAATATGTCTCATTTGAAACAAATTTGAATCAATTGATCTGAACATATTTTATGGGGTCCTATAACTTTTTGGTGCAATACGCTAGGAAATATATTACTCTGGTATTGGCATTTTAACGCTTGTGTTTGCGTATATTACTGCAATTTGTCTCATTTGAAACGAATTTGAATCAATTTCATAACATATTTAATGGTGGCCTATACCTTTTTGGTGCAATACGCTAGGAAATATATTACTCTAGTATTGCCCTTTTAACGCTTGTATTTGCGTATATTACTGCAAGATGTCTCATTTGAAACGAATTTGAATCAATATCTGAACATATTTAATGGTGGCCTATAACATTTTAGTACAATACGCTAAGTTATATATTAATCAGATATTGGCATTTTAACGCTTGTATTTGCGTATATTACTGCAATATGTCTCATTTGAAACGAATTTGAATCAATATCTGAACATATTATATTGGGTACTATAACTTTTTGGTGCAATACGGTAGGAAATATATTACTCTGATATTGGCATTTTAACGCTTGTATTTGCGTATATTACTGCAATATGTCTCATTTGAAACGAATTTGAATCAATATCTGAACATAATTTATGGAGTCCTATAACTTTTTAGTACAATACGCTAAGAAATATATTACTCTGGTATTGGCATTTTAACGCTTGTATTTGCGTATATAACTGCAATATGTCTCATATATTCCTCTCGTATTGGCATTTTAACGCTTGTATTGGCGTATATTACTGCAATTTGTCTCATTTGAAACGAATTTGAATCAATATCTGAACATATTTAATGGTGGCCTATAACTTTTTAGTACAATACGCTAAGTTATATATAACTAAGGTATTGGCATTTTAACGCTTGTATTTGCGTATATTACTGCAATATGTCTCATTTGAAACGAATTTGAATCAATATCTGAACATATTTTATGGAGTCCTATAACTTTTAAGTGCAAGACGCTAAGAAATATATTACTCTGGTATTGGCATTTTAACGCTTGTATTAGCGTATATTAGTGCAATATGTCTCTTTTTAAACGAATTTGAATCAATATCTGAACATTTTTAATGGTGGCCTATAACTTTTTAGTACAATACGCTAAGAAATATATTTCTCAGGTATTGGCATTGTAACGCTTGTATTTGCGTATATTACTGCAATATGTCTCATTTAAAACGAATTTGAATCAATATCTGAACATATTTTTTGGGGTCCTATAACTTTTTGGTGCAATACGCTAGGAAATATATTACTCTGGTATTGGCATTTTAACGCTTGTATTTGCGTATATTACTGCAATATATCTCATTTCAAACGAATTTGTATCAACATCTGAACATATTTTATGGAGTCCTATAACTTTTTAGTGCAATACGCTAAGAAATATATTACTCTGGTATTGGCATTTTAACGCTTGTATTTGCGTATATAACTGCAATATGTCTCATATATTCCTCGCGTATTGGCATTTTAACGCTTGTATTTGCGTATGTTACTGCAATATGTCTCATTTGAAACGAATTTGAATCAATAGCTGAACATATTTTATGGAGTCCTATAACTTTTTAATGCAAGACGCTAAGAAATATATTACTCTGGTATTGGCATATTAACGCTTGTATTAGTGCAATATGTCGCTTTTTAAACGAATTTGAATCAATATCTGAACATTTTTAATGGTGGCCTATAACTTTTTAGTACAATACGCTAAGAAATATATTTCTCAGGTATTGGCATTTTAACGCTTGTATTTGCGTATATTACTGCAATTTGTCTCATTTGAAACGAATTTGAATCAATATCTGAACATATTTAATGGTGGCCTATAACTTTTTGGTGCAATACGCTAGGAAATATATTACTCTAGTATTGGCATTTTAACGCTTGCATTTGCGTATATTACTGCAATATGTCTCATTTCAAACGAAATTGTATCAACATTTGAACATATTTTATGGAGTCCTATAACTTTTTAGTGCAATACGCTAAGAAATATATTACTCTGGTATTGGCATTTTAACGCTTGTATTTGCGTATATAACTGCAATATGTCTCATATATTCCTCGCGTATTGGCATTTTAACGCTTGTATTTGCGTATATTACTGCAATATATCTCATTTGAAACGAATTTGAATCAATTGATCCGTACATATTTTACGGGGTCCTATAACTTTTTGGTGCAATACGCTAGGAAATATATTACTCTGGTATTGGCATTTTAACGCTTGTATTTGCGTATATTAGTGCAATATGTCTCATTTCAAACGAATTTGTATCAACATCTGAACATATTTTATGGAGTCCTATAACTTTTTAATGCAATACGCTAGGAAATATATTACTCTGGTATTGGCATTTTAACGCTTGTATTTGCGTAGATTACAGCAATATGTCTCATTTGAAACGAATTTGAATCAATATCTGAACATATTTTATGGTGTCCTATAACTTTTTAGTGCAGGACGCTAAGAAATATATTACTCAGGGATTGGCATTTTAACGCTTGTATTTGCGTATATTAGTGCAATATGTCTCATTTCAAACGAATTTGTATCAACATCTGAACATATTTTAAGGAGTCCTATAAGTTTTTAGTGCCATTCGCTAAGAAATATATAACTCAGGTATTGGCATTTTGACGCTTGTATTTGTGTATATTACTGAAATATGTCTCATTTAAAATGAATTTGAATCAATATCTTAACATATTTTATGGGTCTTATAACTTTTTGGTGCAATACGCTAGGAGATATATTACTCTGGTATTGGCATTTTAACGCTTGTATTTGCGTATATTACTGAAATATGTTTCATTTAAAACGAATTTGAATCAATATTTGAACTTTTTGTTATTGGGTCCTATAACTTTTTAGTGCAATACGCTAGGAAATATATTACTCTGGTATTGGCATTTTAACGCTTGTAATTAAGTACACTACTGTAATATGTCTCATTTCAAACGAATTTGTATCAACATCTGAACATATATTATGGAGTCCTATAACTTTTTAGTGCAATACGCTAGGAAATATATTACTCTGGTATTGGCATTGTAACGCTTGTATTTGCGTATATTACTGCAATATGTCTCATTTCAAACGTATTTGTATCAACATCTGAACATATTTTATGGAGTCCTATAACTTTTTAGTGCAATACCCTAAGAAATATATTACTCTGGTATTGGCATTTTAACGCTTGTATTTGCGTATATAACTGCAATATGTCTCTTATATTTTTCGCGTATTGGCATTTTAACGCTTGTATTTGCGTATATTACTGCAATATGTCTCATTTAAAACGAATTTGAATCAATTGATCCGTACATATTTTACGGGGTCCTATAACTTTTTTGTGCAATACGCTAGGAAATATATAAGTCTGGTATTGGCATTTTAACGCTTGTATTTGCGTATATTAGTGCAATATGTCTCATTTCAAACGAATTTGTATCAACATCTGAACATATTTTATGGAGTCCTATAACTTTTTAATGCAATACGCTAGGAAATATATTACTCTGGTATTGGCATTTTAACGCTTGTATTTGCGTGGATTACAGCAATATGTCTCATTTGAAACGAATTTGAATCAATTGATCTGAACATATTTTATGGGGTCCTATAACTTTTTGGTGCAATACGCTAGGAAATATATTACTCAGGTATTGGCATTTTAACGCTTGTATTTGCGTATATTACTGCAATTTGTCTCATTTGAAACGAATTTGAATCAATATCTGAACATATTTAATGGTGGCCTATAACTTTTTGGTGCAATACGCTAGGAAATATATTACTCTGGTATTGGTATTTTAACGCTTGAATTTGCGTAAATAAAAGCAATAAATCTCATTTCAAACGAATTTGTATCAACATCTGAACATATTTTATGGAGTCCTATAACTTTTTAGTGCAATACGCTAGGAAATATATTACTCTGGTATTGGCATTTTAACGCTTGTATTTGCGTATATTACTGCAATTTGTGTCATTTGAAACGAATTTGAATCAATATCTGAACATATTTAATGGTGGCCTATAACTTTTTGGTGCAATACGCTAGGAAATATATTACTCTAGTATTGGCATTTTAACGCTTGCATTTGCGTATATTACTGCAATATGTCTCATTTCAAACGAAATTGTATCAACATTTGAACATATTTTATGGAGTCCTATAACTTTTTAGTGCAATACGCTAAGAAATATATTACTCTGGTATTGGCATTTTAACGCTTGTATTTGCGTATATAACTGCAATATGTCTCATATATTCCTCGCGTATTGGCATTTTAACGCTTGTATTTGCGTATATTACTGCAATATATCTCATTTGAAACGAATTTGAATCAATTGATCCGTACATATTTTACGGGGTCCTATAACTTTTTGGTGCAATACGCTAGGAAATATATTACTCTGGTATTGGCATTTTAACGCTTGTATTTGCGTATATTAGTGCAATATGTCTCATTTCAAACGAATTTGTATCAACATCTGAACATATTTTATGGAGTCCTATAACTTTTTAATGCAATACGCTAGGAAATATATTACTCTGGTATTGGCATTTTAACGCTTGTATTTGCGTATATTACTGAAATATGTTTCATTTAAAACGAATTTGAATCAATATCTGAACATATGTTATTGGGTCCTATAACTTTTTAGTGCAATACGCTAGGAAATATATTACTCTGGTATTGGCATTGTAACTCTTGTATTTGCGTATATTACTGCAATATGTCTCATTTCAAACGTATTTGTATCAACATCTGAACATATTTTATGGAGTCCTATAACTTTTTAGTGCAATACCCTAAGAAATATATTACTCTGGTATTGGCATTTTAACGCTTGTATTTGCGTATATAACTGCAATATGTCTCTTATATTTTTCGCGTATTGGCATTTTAACGCTTGTATTTGCGTATATTACTGCAATATGTCTCATTTAAAACGAATTTGAATCAATTGATCCGTACATATTTTACGGGGTCCTATAACTTTTTTGTGCAATACGCTAGGAAATATATTAGTCTGGTATTGGCATTTTAACGCTTGTATTTGCGTATATTAGTGCAATATGTCTCATTTCAAACGAATTTGTATCAACATCTGAACATATTTTATGGAGTCCTATAACTTTTTAATGCAATACGCTAGGAAATATATTACTCTGGTATTGGCATTTTAACGCTTGTATTTGCGTAGATTACAGCAATATGTCTCATTTAAAATGAATTTGAATCAATTGATCTGAACATATTTTATGGGGTCCTATAACTTTTTGGTGCAATACGCTAGGAAATATATTACTCAGGTATTGGCATTTTAACGCTTGTATTTGCGTATATTACTGCAATTTGTCTCATTTGAAACGAATTTGAATCAATATCTGAACATATTTAACGGTGGCCTATAACTTTTTGGTGCAATACGCTAGGAAATATATTACTCTGGCATTGGCATTTTAACGCTTGTATTTGCGTATATAACTGCAATATGTCTCATATATTCCTCTCGTATTGGCATTTTAACGCTTCTATTTGCGTATATATTTCTGCAATATGTCTCATTTGAAACGAATTAAAATCAATTGATCCGTACATATTTTACGGGGTCCTATAACTTTTTGGTGCAATACGCTAGGAAATATATTACTCTGGTATTGGCATTTTAACGCTTGTATTTGCGTATATCAGTGCAATATGTCTCATTTCAAACGAATTTGTATCAACATCTGAACATATTTTATGGAGTCCTATAACTTTTTAGTGCAATACGCTAAGAAATATATAACTCAGGTATTGGCATTTTGACGCTTGTATTTGTGTATATTATTGAAATATGTCTCATTTAAAATGAATTTGAATCAATATCTGAACATATTTTATGGGGTCTTATAACTTTTTGGTGCAGTACGCTAGGAATTATATAACTCTGGTATTGGCATTTTAACGCTTGTATTTGCGTATATTACTGAAATATGTCTCATTTAAAACGAATTTGAATCAATATCTGAACATATTTTATTGGGTAATATAACGTTTTGGTGCAATACGCTAGGAAATATATTACTCTGATATTGGCATTTTAACGCTTGTATTTGCGTATATTAGTGCAATTGTCTCATTTGAAACGAATTTGAATCAATATCTGAACATATTTTATGGAGTCCTATAACTTTTTAGTGCAAGACGCTAAGAAATACATTACTCTGGTATTGGCATTTTAACGCTTGTATTTGCGTATATTAGTGCAATATGTGTCATTTGAAACGAATTTGAATCAATATCTGAGCATTTTTAATGGTGGCCTATAACTTTTTAGTACAATACGCTAAGAAATATATTTCTCAGGTATTGGCATTTTGACGCTTGTATTAGTGTATATTACTGAAATATGTCTCATTTAAAATGAATTTGAATCAATATCTGAACATATTTTATGGGGTCTTATAACTTTTTGGTGCAATACGCTAGGAAATATATTACTCTGGTATTGGCATTTTAACGCTTGTATTTGCGTATATTACTGAAATATGTCTCATTTAAAACGAATTTGAATCAATATCTGAACATATTTTATTGGGTCCTATAACTTTTTAGTGCAATACGCTAAGAAATATATTACTCTGGTATTGGCATTTTAACGCTTGTAATTAAGTATACTACTGCCATATGTCTCATGTCAAACGAATTTGTATCAACATCTGAACATATTTTATGGAGTCCTATAACTTTTTAGTGCAATACGCTAAGAAATATATTACTCTGGTATTGGCATTTTAACGCTGGTATTTGCGTATATTACTGCAATATGTCTCATTTGAAACGAATTTGAATCAATATCTGAACATATATAATGGTGGCCTATTACTTTTGGGTGCAATACGCTAGGAAATATATTACTCTAGTATTGGCATTTTAACGCTTGTATTTGCGTATATTACTGCAATATGTCTCATATCAAACGAATTTGTATCAACATCTGAACATATTTTATGGTGTCCTATAACTTTTTAGTGCAATACGCTAAGAAATATATTACTCTGGTATTGGCATTTTAACGCTTGTATTTGCGTATATTACTGCAATATGTCTCATTTAAAACGAATTTGAATCAATATCTGAACATTTTTAATGGTGAACTATAACTTTTTAGTACAATACGCTAAGAAATATATTACTCAGGTATTGGCATTTTAACGCTTGTATTTGCGTATATTACTGAAATATGTCTCATTTAAAACCAATTTGAATCAATATCTGAACATATTTTATTGGGTCCTATAACTTTTTAGTGCAATACGCTAGGAAATATATTACTCTGGTATTGGCATTTTAACGCTTGTAATTAAGTATACTACTGCAATATGTCTCATTTGAAACGAATTTGAATCAATATCTGAGCATTTTTAATGGTGGCCTATAACTTTTTAGTTAAATACGCTAAGAAATATATTTCTCAGGTATTGGCATTTTATCTCTTGTATTTGCGTATATTACTGAAATATGTCTCATTTAAAACCAATTTGAATCAATATCTGAACATATTTTATTGGGTCCTATAACTTTTTGGTGCAAGACGCTAGGAAATATATTACTCTGGTATTGGCATTTTAACGCTTGTATTTGAGTATATTACTGCAATATGTCTCATTTGAAACGAATTTATATCAATATCTGAACATATTTTATGGAGTCCTATAACTTTTTAGTGCAGGAAGCTAAGAAATATATTACTCAGGGATTGGCATTTTAACGCTTGTATTTGCGTATATTAGTGCAATATGTCTCATTTCAAACGAATTTGTATCAACATCTGAACATATTTTATGGAGTCCTCTAACTTTTTAGTGCAATACCCTAAGAAATATATTACTCTGGTATTGGCATTTTAACGCTTGTATTTGCGTATATTAGTGCAATATGTCTCATTTGAAACGAATTTGAATCAATATCTGAACATAATTTATGGAGTCCTATAACTTTCTAGTACAATACGCTAAGAAATATATTACTCAGGTATTGGCCTTTTAACGCTTGTGTTTGCGTATATTACTGCAATATGTCTCATTTGAAACGAATTTGAATCAATATCTGAACATTTTTAATGGTGAATTATAACTTTTTAGTACAATACGCTATGAAATATATTACTCAGGTATTGGCATTTTAACGCTTGTATTTGCGTATATTACTGAAATATGTCTCATTTAAAATGAATTTGAATCAATATCTGAACATATTTTATGAGGTCTTATAACTTTTTGGTGCAATACGCTAGGAATTATATAACTCTGGTATTGGCATTTTAACGCTTGTATTTGCGTATATTACTGAAATATGTCTCATTTAAAACGAATTTGAATCAATATCTGAACATATGTTATCTGGTCCTATAACTTTTTGGTGCAATACGCTAGGAAATATATTACTCTGGTATTGGCATTTTAACGCTTGTATTTGCGTATATTAGTGCAATATGTCTCATTTCAAACGAATTTGTATCAACATCTGAACATATTTTATGGAGTCCTCTAACTTTTTAGTGCAATACCCTAAGAAATATATTACTCTGGTATTGGCATTTTAACGCTTGTATTTGCGTATATTAGTGCAATATGTCTCATTTGAAACGAATTTGAATCAATATCTGAACATAATTTATGGAGTCCTATAACTTTCTAGTACAATACGCTAAGAAATATATTACTCAGGTATTGGCCTTTTAACGCTTGTGTTTGCGTATATTACTGCAATATGTCTCATTTGAAACGAATTTGAATCAATATCTGAACATTTTTAATGGTGAATTATAACTTTTTAGTACAATACGCTATGAAATATATTACTCAGGTATTGGCATTTTAACGCTTGTATTTGCGTATATTACTGAAATATGTCTCATTTAAAATGAATTTGAATCAACATCTGAACATATTTTATTGGGTACTATAACTTTTTGGTGCAATACGCTAAGAAATATATTACTCTGATATTGTCATTTTAACGCTTGTATTTGCGTATATTAGTGCAATATGTCTCATTTGAAACGAATTTGAAACAATATCTGAACATATTTTATGGAGTCCTATATCTTTTTAGTGCAAGACGCTAAGAAATATATTACTCTGGTATTGGCATTTTAACGCTTGTATTTGCGTATATTAGTGCAATATGTGTCATTTGAAACGAATTTGAATCAATATCTGAGCATTTTTAATGGTGGCCTATAACTTTTTAGTACAATACGCTAAGAAATATATTTCTCAGGTATTGGCATTTTAACGCTTGTATTTGCGTATATTACTGAAATATGTCTCATTTAAAACCAATTTGAATCAATATCTGAACATATTTTATTGGGTCCTATAACTTTTTGGTGCAAGACGCTAGGAAATATATTACTCTGGTATTGGCATTTTAACGCTTGTATTTGCGTATATTAGTGCAATATGTCTCATTTGAAACGAATTTGAATCAATATCTGAACATATTTTATGGAGTCCTATATCTTTTTAGTGCAAGACGCTAAGAAATATATTACTCTGGTATTGGCATTTTAACGCTTGTATTTGCGTATATTAGTGCAATATGTGTCATTTGAAACGAATTTGAATCAATATCTAAGCATTTTTAATGGTGGCCTATAACTTTTTAGTACAATACGCTAAGAAATATATTTCTCAGGTATTGGCATTTTAACGCTTGTATTTGCGTATATTACTGAAATATGTCTCATTTAAAACCAATTTGAATCAACATCTGAACATATTTTATTGGGTACTATAACTTTTTGGTGCAATACGCTAAGAAATATATTACTCTGATATTGTCATTTTAACGCTTGTATTTGCGTATATTAGTGCAATATGTCTCATTTGAAACGAATTTGAATCAATATCTGAACATATTTTATGGAGTCCTATATCTTTTTAGTGCAAGACGCTAAGAAATATATTACTCTGGTATTGGCATTTTAACGCTTGTATTTGCGTATATTAGTGCAATATGTGTCATTTGAAACGAATTTGAATCAATATCTGAGCATTTTTAATGGTGGCCTATAACTTTTTAGTACAATACGCTAAGAAATATATTTCTCAGGTATTGGCATTTTAACGCTTGTATTTGCGTATATTACTGAAATATGTCTCATTTAAAACCAATTTGAATCAATATCTGAACATATTTTATTGGGTCCTATAACTATTTGGTGCAAGACGCTAGGGAATATATTACTCTGGTATTGGCATTTTAACGCTTGTATTTGAGTATATTAGTGCAATATGTCTCATTTGAAACGAATTTGAATCAATATCTGAACATATTTTATGGTGTCCTATAACTTTTTAGTGCAGGACGCTAAGAAATATATTACTCAGGGATTGGCATTTTAACGCTTGTATTTGCGTATATTAGTGCAATATGTCTCATTTCAAACGAATTTGTATCAACATCTGAACATATTTTAAGGAGTCCTATAACTTTTTAGTGCCATACGCTAAAAAATATATTACTCAGGTATTGGCCTTTTAACGCTTGTGTTTGCGTATATTACTGCAATATGTCTCATTTGAAACGAATTTGAATCAATATCTGAACATTTTTAATGGTGAATTATAACTTTTTAGTACAATACGCTATGAAATATATTACTCAGGTATTGGCATTTTAACGCTTGTATTTCCGTATATTACTGAAATATGTCTCATTTAAAATGAGTTTGAATCAATATCTTAACATATTTTATGGGTCTTATAACTTTTTGGTGCAATACGCTAGGAAATATATTACTCTGGTATTGGCATTTTAACGCTTGTATTTGCGTATATTACTGAAATATGTATCATTTAAAACGAATTTGAATCAATATCTGAACATATGTTATTGGGTCCTATAACTTTTTAGTGCAATACGCTAGGAAATATATTACTCTGGTATTGGCATTTTAACGCTTGTAATTAAGTATACTACTGTTATATGTCTCATTTCAAACGAATTTGTATCAACATCTGAACATATATTATGGAGTCCTATAACTTTTTAGTGCAATACGCTAGGAAATATATTACTCTGGTATTGGCAATGTAACGCTTGTATTTGCGTATATTACTGCAATATGTCTCATTTCAAACGTATTTGTATCAACATCTGAACATATTTTATGGAGTCCTATAACTTTTTAGTGCAATACCCTAAGAAATATATTACTCTGGTATTGGCATTTTAACGCTTGTATTTGCGCATATAACTGCAATATGTCTCTTATATTTTTCGCGTATTGGCATTTTAACGCTTGTATTTGCGTATATTACTGCAATATGTCTCATTTAAAACGATTTTGAATCAATTGATCCGTACATATTTTACGGGGTCCTATAACTTTTTGGTGCAATACGCTAGGAAATATATTACTCTGGTATTGGCATTTTAACACTTGTATTTGCGTATATAAGTGCAATATGTCTCATTTCAAACGAATTTGTATCAACATCTGAACATATTTTATGGAGTCCTATAACTTTTTAGTGCAATACGCTAGGAAATATATTACTCTGGTATTGGCATTTTAACGCTTGTATTTGCGTAGATTACAGCAATATGTCTCATTTGAAACGAATTTGAATCAATTGATCTGAACATATTTTATGGGGTCCTATAACTTTTTGGTGCAATACGCTAGGAAATATATTACTCTGGTATTGGCATTTTAACGCTTGTATTTGCGTATATTACTGCAATTTGTCTCATTTGAAACGAATTTGAATCAATTTCATAACATATTTAATGGTGGCCTATACCTTTTTGGTGCAATACGCTAGGAAATATATTACTCTAGTATTGCCCTTTTAACGCTTGTATTTGCGTATATTACTGCAAGATGTCTCATTTGAAACGAATTTGAATCAATATCTGAACATATTTAATGGAGGCCTATAACTTTTTAGTACAATACGCTAAGTTATATATTAATCAGATATTGGCATTTTACCGCTTGTATTTGCGTATATTACTGAAATATGTCTCATTTAAAACCAATTTGAATCAACATCTGAACATATTTTATTGGGTACTATAACTTTTTGGTGCAATACGCTAAGAAATATATTACTCTGATATTGTCATTTTAACGCTTGTATTTGCGTATATTAGTGCAATATGTCTCATTTGAAACGAATTTGAATCAATATCTGAACATATTTTATGGAGTCCTATATCTTTTTAGTGCAAGACGCTAAGAAATATATTACTCTGGTATTGGCATTTTAACGCTTGTATTTGCGTATATTAGTGCAATATGTGTCATTTGAAACGAATTTGAATCAATATCTGAACATATTTAATGGAGGCCTATAACTTTTTAGTACAATACGCTAAGTTATATATTAATCAGATATTGGCATTTTACCGCTTGTATTTGCGTATATTACTGCAATATGTCTCATTTGAAACGAATTTGAATCAATATCTGAACATATTATATTGGGTACTATACTTTTTTGGTGCAATACGCTAGGAAATATATTACTCTGATATTGGCATTTTAACGCTTGTATTTGTGTATATTACTGCAATATGTCTCATTTGAAACGAATTTGAATCAATATCTGAACATACTTTATGGAGTCCTATAACTTTTAAGTGCAAGACGCTAATAAATATATTACTCTGGTATTGGCATTTTAACGCTTGTATTAGCGTATATTAGTGCAATATGTCTCTTTTTAAACGAATTTGAATCAATATCTGAACATTTTTAATGGTGGCCTATAACTTTTTAGTACAATACGCTAAGAAATATATTTCTCAGGTATTGGCATTGTAACGCTTGTATTTGCGTATATTACTGCAATATGTCTCATTTAAAACGAATTTGAATCAATATCTGAACATATTTTTTGGGGTCCTATAACTTTTTGGTGCAATACGCTAGGAAATATATTACTCTGGTATTGGCATTTTAACGCTTGTATTTGCGTATATTACTGCAATATATCTCATTTCAAACGAATTTGTATCAACATCTGAACATATTTTATGGAGTCCTATAACTTTTTAGTGCAATACGCTAAGAAATATATTACTCTGGTATTGGCATTTTAACGCTTGTATTTGCGTATATTACTGCAATATGTCTCATTTGAAACGAATTTGAATCAATATCTGAACATATATAATGGTGGCCTATAACTTTTGGGTGCAATACGCTAGGAAATATATTACTCTAGTATTGGCATTTTAACGCTTGTATTTGCGTATATTACTGCAATATGTCTCATTTCAAACGAATTTGTATCAACATCTGAACATATTTTATGGTGTCCTATAACTTTTCAGTGCAATACGCTAAGAAATATATTACTCTGTTTTGGCATTTTAACGCTTGTATTTGCGTATATTACTGCAATATGTCTCATTTGAAACGAATTTGAATCAATATCTGAGCATTTTTAATGGTGGCCTATAACTTTTTAGTACAATACGCTAAGAAATATATTTCTCAGGTATTGGCATTTTAACGCTTGTATTTGCGTATATTACTGAAATATGTCTCATTTAAAACCAATTTGAATCAATATCTGAACATATTTTATTGGGTCCTATAACTTTTTGGTGCAAGACGCTAGGAGATATATTACTCTGGTATTGGCATTTTAACGCTTGTATTTGAGTATATTAGTGCAATATGTCTCATTTGAAACGAATTTGAATCAATATCTGAACATATTTTATGGTGAATTATAACTTTTTAGTACAATACGCTAAGAAATATATTACTCAGGTATTGGCATTTTAACGCTTGTATTTGCGTATATTACTGAAATATGTCTCATTTAAAATGAATTTGAATCAACATCTGAACATATTTTATTGGGTACTATAACTTTTTGGTGCAATACGCTAAGAAATATATTACTCTGATATTGGCATTTTAACGCTTGTATTTGAGTATATTAGTGCAATATGTCTCATTTGAAACGAATTTGAATCAATATCTGAACATATTTTATGGTGTCCTATAACTTTTTAGTGCAGGACGCTAAGAAATATATTACTCAGGGATTGGCATTTTAACGCTTGTATTTGCGTATATTAGTGCAATATGTCTCATTTCAAACGAATTTGTATCAACATCTGAACATATTATATGGAGTCCTATAACTTTTTAGTGCAATACGCTAAGAAATATATAACTCAGGTATTGGCATTTTGACGCTTGTATTTGTGTATATTACTGAAATATGTCTCATATAAAATGAATTTGAATCAATATCTTAATATATTTTATGGGGTCTTATAACTTTTTGGTGCAATACGCTAGGAAATATATTACTCTGGTATTGGCATTTTAACGTTTGTATTTGCGTATATTACTGAAATATGTCTCATTTAAAACGAATTTGAATCAATATCTGAACATATTTTATTGGGTCCTATAACTTTTTAGTGCAATACGCTAGGAAATATATTACTCTGGTATTGGCATTTTAACGCTTGCATTTGCGTATATTACTGCAATATGTCTCATTTCAAACGTATTTGTATCAACATCTGAACATATTTTATGGAGTCCTATAACTTTTTAGTGCAATACCCTAAGAAATATATTACTCTGGTATTGGCATTTTAACGCTTGTATTTGCGTATATAGCTGCAATATGTCTCATATATTCCACGCGTATTGGCATTTTATTGCTTGTATTTGCGTATATTACTGCAATATGTCTCATTTGAAACGAATTTGAATCAATGGATCCGTACATATTTTACGGGGTCCTATAACTTTTTGGTGCAATACGCTAGGAAATATATTACTCTGGTATTGGCATTTTAACGCTTGTATTTGCGTATATAGCTGCAATATGTCTCATATATTCCACGCGTATTGGCATTTTATTGCTTGTATTTGCGTATATTACTGCAATATGTCTCATTTGAAACGAATTTGAATCAATTGATCCGTACATATTTTACGGGGTCCTATAACTTTTTGGTGCAATACCCTAAGAAATATATTACTCTGCTATTGGCATTTTAACGCTTGTATTTGAGTATATTAGTGCAATATGTCTCATTTGAAACGAATTTGAATCAATATCTGAACATATTTTATGGTGTCCTATAACTTTTTAGTGCAGGACGCTAAGAAATATATTACTCAGGGATTGGCATTTTAACGCTTGTATTTGCGTATATTAGTGCAATATGTCTCATTTCAAACGAATTTGTATCAACATCTGAACATATTATATGGAGTCCTATAACTTTTTAGTGCAATACGCTAAGAAATATATAACTCAGGTATTGGCATTTTGACGCTTGTATTTGTGTATATTACTGAAATATGTCTCATATAAAATGAATTTGAATCAATATCTTAATATATTTTATGGGGTCTTATAACTTTTTGGTGCAATACGCTAGGAAATATATTACTCTGGTATTGGCATTTTAACGCTTGTATTTGCGTATATTACTGCAATATGTCTCATTTGAAACGAATTTGAATCAATATCTGAACATATTTAATCGTGGCCTATAACTTTTTGGTACAATACGCTAAGTTATATATTACTCAGGTATTGGCATTTTAACGCTTGTATTTGCGTATATTACTGCAATATGTCTCATTTGAAACGAATTTGAATCAATATCTGAACAAAATTTATGGAGTCCTATAACTTTTTAGTACAATACGCTAAGAAATATATTACTCAGGTATTGGCCTTTTAACGCTTGTGTTTGCGTATATTACTGCAATATGTCTCATTTGAAACGAATTTGAATCAATATCTGAACATTTTTATGGTGAATTATAACTTTTTAGTACAATACGCTAAGAAATATATTACTCAGGTATTGGCATTTTAACGCTTGTATTTGCGTATATTACTGAAATATGTCTCATTTAAAATGAATTTGAATCAACATCTGAACATATTTTATTGGGTACTATAACTTTTTGGTGCAATACGCTAAGAAATATATTACTCTGATATTGGCATTTTAACGCTTGTATTTGCGTATATTAGTGCAATATGTCTCATTTGAAACGAATTTGAATCAATATCTGAACATATTTTATGGAGTCCTTTAACTTTTTACTGCAAGACGCTAAGAAATATATTACTCTGGTATTGGCATTTTGACGCTTGTATTTGTGTATATTACTGAAATATGTCTCATATAAAATGAATTTGAATCAATATCTTAATATATTTTATGGGGTCTTATAACTTTTTGGTGCAATACGCTAGGAAATATATTACTCTGGTATTGGCATTTTAACGCTTGTATTTGCGTATATTACTGAAATATGTCTCATTTAAAACGAATTTGAATCAATATCTGAACATATTTTATTGGGTCCTATAACTTTTTAGTGCAATACGCTAGGAAATATATTACTCTGGTATTGGCATTTTAACGCTTGTATTTGCGTATATTACTGAAATATGTCTCATTTAAAACGAATTTGAATCAATATCTGAACATATTTTATTGGGTCCTATAACTTTTTGGTGCAATACGCTAGGAAATTTATTACTCTGGTATTGGCATTTTAACGCTTGCATTTGCGTATATTACTGCAATATGTCTCCTTTCAAACGAAATTGTATCAACATCTGAACATATTTTATGGAGTCCTATAACTTTTTAGTGCAATACGCTAAGAAATATATTACTCTGGTATTGGCATTTTAACGCTTGTATTTGCGTATATAACTGCAATATGTCTCATATATTCCTCGCGTATTGGCATTTTAACGCTTGTATTTGCATAAATTACTGCAATATGTCTCATTTGAAACGAATTTGAATCAATATCTGAACATATTTTATGGAGTGCTATAACTTTTTAGTGCAGGACGCTAAGAAATATATTACTCAGGGATTGGCATTTTAACGCTTGTATTTGCGTATATTAGTGCAATATGTCTCATTTCAAACGAATTTGTATCAACATCTGAACAAATTTTATGGAGTCCTATAACTTTTTAGTGCAATACGCTAGGAAATATATTACTCTGGTATTGGCATTTTAACGCTTCTATTTGCGTAGATTACAGCAATATGTCTCATTTGAAACGAATTTGAATCAATTGATCTGTACATATTTTATGGGGTCCTATAACTTTTTGGTGCAATACGCTAGGAAATATATTACTCTGGTATTGGCCTTTTAACGCTTGTATTTGCGTATATTACTGCAATTTGTCTCATTTGAAACGAATTTGAATCAATATCTGAACATATTTAATGGTGGCCAATAACTTTTTGGTGCAATACGCTAGGAAATATATTACTCTGGTATTGGCATTTCAACGCTTGTATTTGCGTATATTACTGCAATTTGTCTCATTTGAAACGAATTTGAATCAATATCTGAACATATTTAATGGTGGCCTATAACTTTTTAGTGCAATACGCTAGGAAATATATTACTCTATTATTGGCATTTTAACGCTTGTATTTGCGTATATTACTGCAATATGTCTCATTTCAAACGAATTTGTATCAACAACTGAACATATTTTATGGGGTCCTATAACTTTTTAGTGCAATACGCTAAGAAATATATTACTATGGTATTGGCATTTTAACGCTCGTATTTGCGTATATTACTGCAATATGTCTCATTTGAAACGAATTTGAATTAATATCTGAACATTTTTAATGGTGAACTATAACTTTTTAGTACAATACGCTAAGAAATATATTACTCAGGTATTGGCATTTTAACGCTTGTATTTGCGTATATTACTGAAATATGTCTCATTTAAAACGAATTTGAATCAATATCTGAACATATTTTATTGGGTACTATAACTTTTTGGTGCAATACGCCAGGAAATATATAACTCTGATATTGGCATTTTAACGTTTGTATTTGCGTATATTAGTGCAATATGTCTCATTTGAAACGAATTTGAATCAATATCTGAACATATTTTATGGAGTCCTATAACTTTTTAGTGCAAGACGCTACGAAATATATTACTCTGGTATTGGCATTTTAACGCTTGTATTTGCGTATATAACTGCAATATGTCTCTTATATTCCTCGCGTATTGGCATTTTAACACTTGTATTTGCGTATATTACTGCAATATGTCTCATTTGAAACGAATTTGAATCAATTGATCCGTACATATTTTACGGGGTCCTATAACTTTTTGGTGCAATACGCTAGGAAATATATTACTCTGGTATTGGCATTTTAACGCTTGTATTTGCGTATATTAGTGCAATATGTCTCATTTAAACGAATTTGTATCAACATCTGAACATATTTTATGGAGTCCTATAACTTTTTAGTGCAATACGCTAGGAAATATATTACTCTGGTATTGGCATTTTAACGCTTGTATTTGCGTATATTACTGCAATATGTCTCAATTCAAACGAATTTGTATCAACATCTGAACATATTTTATGGAGTCCTATAAATTTTTAGCGCAATACGCTAAGAAATATATTACTCTGGTATTGGCATTTTAACGCTTGTATTTGCGTTTATAACTGCAATATGTCTCATATATTCCTCTCGTATTGGCATTTTAACGCTTGTATTTGCGTATATTACTGCAATATGTCTCATTTGAAACGAATTTGAATCAATATCTGAACATAATTTATGGAGTCCTATAACTTTTTAGTACAATACGCTAAGAAATATATTACTCAGGTATTGGCCTTTTAACGCTTGTATTTGCGTATATTACTGCAATATGTCTCAATTGAAACGAATTTGAATCAATATCTGAACATTTTTAATGCTGAACTATAACTTTTTAGTACAATACGCTAAGAAATATATTACTTAGGTATTGGCATTTTAACGCTTGTATTTGCGTATATTAATGAAATATGTCACATTTAAAACGAATTTGAATCAATATCTGAACATATTTTACTGAGTACTATAACTTTTTGGTGCAATACGCTAGGAAATATATTACTCTGGTATTGGCATTTTAACGCTTGTATTTACGTATATTACTTCAATATGTCTCATTTCAAACGAATTTGTATCAACAACTGAACATATTTTATGGAGTCCTATAACTTTTTAGTGCAATACGCTAAGAAATATATTACTCTGGTATTGGCATTTTAACGCTTGTATTTGCGTATATAACTGCAATATGTCTCATATATTCTTCTCGTATTGGCATTTTAACGCTTGTATTTGCGTATATTACTGCAATATGTCTCATTTGAAACGAATTTGAATCAATATCTGAACATATTTTATGGAGTCCTATAACTTTTTAGTGCAAGACGCTAAGAAATATATTACTCTGGTATTGGCATTTTAACGCTTGTATTTGCGTATATAACTGCAATATGTCTCATATCTTCTTCTCGTATTGGCATTTTAACGCTTGTATTTGCGTATATTACTGCAATATGTCTCATTTAAAATGAATTTGAATCAATATCTGAACATATTTAATGGGGTCTTATAACTTCTTGGTGCAATACGCTAGGAAATTAATTACTCTGGTATTGGCAATTTAACGCTTGTATTTGCGTATATTATTGAAATATGTCTCATTTAAAACGAATTTGAATCAATGTCTGAACATATTTTATTGGGTCCTATAACTTTTTAGTGCAATACGCTAGGAAATATATTACTCTGGTATTGGCATTTTAACGCTTGTATTTGCGTATATTACTGCAATATGTCTCATTTCAAACGAATTTGAATCAATATCTGAACATATTTTATGGGGTCCTATAACTTTTTGGTGCAATACGCTAGGAAATATATTACTCTGGTATTGGCAATTTAACGCTTGTATTTGCGTATATTACTGCAATATGTCTCATTTAAAACGAATTTGAATCAATATCTGAACATATTTTATGGGGTCCTATAACTTTTTGGTGCAATACGCTAGGAAATATATTATTCTGGTATTGGCATTTTAACGCTTGTTTTTGCGTATATTACTGCAATATGTCTCTTTTTAAACGAATTTAAATCAATATCTGAACATTTTTAATGGTGGCCTATAACTTTTTAGTACAATACGCTAAGAAATATATTTCTCAGGTATTGGCTTTTTAACGCTTGTATTTGCGTATATTACTGCAATATGTCTCATTTAAAATGAATTTGAATCAATATCTGAACATATTTTATGGGGTCTTTAAACATTTTGGTGCAATACGCTAGGAAACTTATTACTCTGGTATTGGCATTTTAACGCTTGTATTTGCGTATATTATTGAAATATGTCTCATTTGAAACGAATTTGAATCAATTGATCTGTACATATTTTATGGGGTCCTATAACAATTTGGTGCAATACGCTAGGAAATATATTACTCTGGTATTGATATTTTAACGCTTGTATTTGCGTATATTACTGCAATTTGTCACATTTGAAACGAATTTGAATCAATATCTGAACATATTTAATGGTGGCCTATCACTTTTTGGTGCAATACGCTAGGAAATATATTACTCTGGTATTGGCATTTTAACGCTTGTATTTGCGTATATTAGTGCAATATGTCTCATTTCAAACGAATTTGAATCAATATCTGAACCTATTTTATGGGGTCCTATAACTTTTTGGTGCAATACGCTAGGAAATATATTATTCTGGTATTGGCATTTTAACGCTTGTTTTTGCGTATATTGCTGCAATATGTCTCATTTCAAACGAATTTGTATCAACAACTGAACATATTTTATGGAGTCCTATAATTTTTTAGTGCAATACGCTAAGAAATATATTACTCTGGTATTGGCATTTTAACGCTTGTATTTGCGTATATTAGTGCAATATGTCTCATTTGAAACGAATTTGAATCAATATCTGGGCATTTTTAATGGTGGCCTATAACTTTTTAGTACAATACGCTAAGAAAAATATTTCTCAGGTATTGGCATTTTAACGCTTGTATTTGCGTATATTACTGCAATATGTCTCATTTAAAACGAATTTGAATCATTATCTGAACATATTTTATGGGGTCCTATAACTTTTTGGTGCAATACGCTAGGAAATATATTATTCTGGTATTGGCATTTTACGCTTGTTTTTGCGTATATTACTGCAATATGTCTCATTTCAAACGAATTTGTATCAACATCTGAACATATTTTATGGAGTCCTATAACTTTTTAGTGCAAAACGCTAAGACATATATTACTCTGGTATTGGCATTTTAACGCTTGTATTTGCGTATATTACTGCAATATGTCTCATTTGAAACGAATTTGAATCAATATCTGAACATATTTTATGGTGGCCTATAACTTTTTAGTACAAAACGCTTAGAAATATATTACTCAGGTATTGGCATTTTAACGCTTGTATTTGCGTACATTAAGGAAAATTGTCACATTTAAAACAAATTTGAATCAATATCTGAACATATTTTATTGGGTCTTATAACTTTTTGGTGCAATACGCTAGGAAATATATTACTCTGGTATTGGCATTTTAACGCTTGTATTTGCGTATATTACTGCAATATGTCTCATTTGAAACGAATTTGTATCAATATTTGAACATATTTTATGAAGGCCTATAACCTTTTAGTGCAATACGCTTAGTAATATTTTACTCCGGTATTGGCATTTTTACAGCTGTATTTGGGTATATTACTGCAATTCGTCTCATTTGAAACGAATATGTATCAATATATGAACCTATTTTTCAGAGGTCTATAACTTTTTAGTGCAATACGCTATGAAATATTTTACTCTGGTATTGGCATTTAAACGCTCGTATTTGCGTATATAACTGCAATATGTCTCATTTGAAACGAATTTGTATCAATATCTGAACATATTTTATGGAGGCCTATAACTTTCTAGTCCAATACGTAAAGAAATATGTTACTCTGGTTTTGGCATTTTAACGCTTGTATTTTGCTGCAATATGTCTTATTTGAAACGAATTTGTATCAATATCTGAACATAATTTATGGAGGCCTATAACTTTCTAGTCCAGTACGTGAAGAAATATATTACTCTGGTATTGGCATTTTTACAGTTGTATCTGCGTATATTACTGCAATACGTCTTATTTGAAACGAATATGTATCAATATATAAACCTATTTTTCAGAGGTCTATAACTTTTTAGTGCAATACGCTATGAAATATTTTACTCTGGTATTGGCATTTAAACGCTCGTATTTGCGTATATTACTGCAATATGTCTCATTTGAAACGAATTTGTATCAATATCTGAACATATTTTATGGAGGCCTATAACTTTCTAGTCCAATACGTAAAGAAATATATTACCCTGGTATTGGCATTTTTACAAATGTATTTGCGTATATTACTGCAGTACGTCTCATTTGAAACGAATATGTATCAATATCTGAACATATTTTTCATAGGTCTATAACTTTTTAGTGCAATACGCTAAGAAATATTTTACTCTGGTATTAACATTTTAACGCCAGTGTTTGCGTATATATCTGCAATATGTCTCATTTGAAACGAACTTGTATCAATATTTGAACATATTTTATGGAGGTATATAACTTTTTAGTACAGTACGCTAAGAAATATGTTACTCTGGTTTTGGCATTTTATCGCTTGTATTTGCTGCAATATGTCTTATATGAAACGAATTTGTATCAATATCTGAACATAATTTATGGAGGCCTATAACTTTCTAGTCGAATACGTAAAGAAATATATTACTCTGGTATTGGCATTTTTACAGTTGTATTTGCGTATATTTTTGCAATACGTCTCATTTGAAACGAATATGTATCAATATCTGAACCTATTTTTCAGAGGTCTATAACTTATTAGATCAATACGCTTTGAAATATTTTACTCTGGTATTGGCATTTAAACGCTCGTATTTGCGTATATTACTGCAATATGTCTCATTTGAAACGAATTTGTATCAATATCTGAACATTTTTATGGAGGCCTATAACTTTCTAGTCCAATACGTAAAGAAATATATTACTCTGGTATTGGCATTTTTACAGTTGTATTTGCGTATATTACTGCAATACGTCTTATTTGAAACGAATATGTATCAATATATAAACCTATTTTTCAGAGGTCTATAACTTTTTAGTGCAATACGCTATGAAATATTTTACTCTGGTATTGGCATTTAAACGCTCGTATTTGCGTATATAACTGCAATATGTCTCATTTGAAACGAATTTGTATCAATACCTGAACATATTTTATGGAGGCCTATAACTTTCTAGTCCAATACGTAAAGAAATATGTTACTCTGGTTTTGGCATTTTAACGCTTGTATTTTGCTGCAATATGTCTTATTTGAAACGAATTTGTATCAATATCTGAACATAATTTATGGAGGCCTATAACTTTCTAGTCCAGTACGTAAAGAAATATATTACTCTGGTATTGGCATTTTTACAGTTGTATTTGCGTATATTACTGCAATACGTCTTATTTGAAACGAATATGTATCAAAATATAAACCTATTTTTCAGAGGTCTATAACTTTTTAGTGCAATACGCTATGAAATATTTTACTCTGGTATTGGCATTTAAACGCTCGTATTTGCGTATATTATTGCAATATGTCTCATTTGAAACGAATTTGTATCAATATCTGAACATATTTTATGGAGGCCTATAACTTTCTAGTCCAATACGTAAAGAAATATATTACTCTGGTATTGGCATTTTTACAGTTGTATTTGCATATATTACTGCAATATGTCTCATTTGAAACGAATTTGTATCAATATCTGAACATATTTTATGGAGGCCTATAACTTTCTAGTCCAATACGTAAAGAAATATATTACTCTGGTATTGGCATTTTTACAGTTGTATTTGCGTATATTACTGCAATATGTCTCATTTGAAACGAATTTGTATCAATATCTGAACATATTTTATGGAGGCCTATAACTTTCTAGTCCAATACGTAAAGAAATATATTACTCTGGTATTGGCATTTTTACAGTTGTATTTGCGTATATTACTGCAATACGTCTTATTTGAAACGAATATGTATCAATATATAAACCTATTTTTCAGAGGTCTATAACTTTTTAGTGCAATACGCTATGAAATATTTTACTCTGGTATTGGCATTTAAACGCTCGTATTTGCGTATATAACTGCAATATGTCTCATTTGAAACGAATTTGTATCAATACCTGAACATATTTTATGGAGGCCTATAACTTTCTAGTCCAATACGTAAAGAAATATGTTACTCTGGTTTTGGCATTTTAACGCTTGTATTTTGCTGCAATATGTCTTATTTGAAACGAATTTGTATCAATATCTGAACATAATTTATGGAGGCCTATAACTTTCTAGTCCAGTACGTAAAGAAATATATTACTCTGGTATTGGCATTTTTACAGTTGTATTTGCGTATATTACTGCAATACGTCTTATTTGAAACGAATATGTATCAATATATAAACCTATTTTTCAGAGGTCTATAACTTTTTAGTGCAATACGCTATGAAATATTTTACTCTGGTATTGGCATTTAAACGCTCGTATTTGCGTATATAACTGCAATATGTCTCATTTGAAACGAATTTGAATCAATATCTGAACATATTTTATGGAGTCCTATAACTTTTTAGTGCAATACGCTAAGAAATATTTTACGCTGGTATTGGTATTTTTACAGCTGTATTAGGGTATATTACTGCATAACGTCCCATTTGAAACGAATATGTATCAATATCTGAACATATTTTTCATAGGTCTATAACTTTTTAGTGCAATACGCTAAGAAATATTTTACTCTGGTATTGGCATTTAAACGCTCGTATTTGCGTATATTAGTGCAATATGTCTCATTTCAAACGAATTTGTATCAACATCTGAACATATTTTATGGAGTCCTATAACTTTTTAGTGCAATGCGCTAGGAAATATATTACTCTGGTATTGGCATTTTAACGGTTGTATTTGCGTATATTACTGCAATTTGTCTCATTTGAAACGAATTTGAATCAATATCTGAACATATTTAATGGTGGCCTATAACTTTTTGGTGCAATACGCTAGGAAATATATTACTCTGGTATTGGCATTTTAACGGTTGTATTTGCGTATATTACTGCAATTTGTCTCATTTGAAACGAATTTGAATCAATATCTGAACATATTTAATGGTGGCCTATAACTTTTTGGTGCAATACGCTAGGAAATATATTACTCTGGTATTGGCATTTTAACGCTTGTATTAGCGTATATAAGTGCTATATATCTCATTTTAAACGAATTTGTATCAACATCTGAACATATTTAAAGGTGGCCTATAACTTTTTAGAACAATACGCTAAGTTATATATTACTCTGATATTGGCATTTTAACGCTTGTATTTGCGTTTATTACTGCAATATGTCTCATTTGAAACGAATTTGAATCAATATCTGAACATTTTTTATGGTGAATTATAACTTTTTAGTACAATACGCTAAGAAATATATTACTCAGGTATTGGCATTTTAACGCTTGTATTTGCGTATATTACTGCAATATGTCTCATGTGAAACGAATTTGAATTAATATCTGAACATATTTTATGGAGTCCTATAACTTTTTAGTGCAATACGCTAACAAATATATTACTTTAATATTGGCATTTTAACGCTTGTATTTGCGTATATTACTGCAATATGTCTCATTTGAAACGAATTTGAATCAATATCTGAACATTTTTAATGGTGAACTATAACTTTTTAGTACAATACGCTAAGAAATATATTACTCAGGTATTGGCATTTTAACGCTTGTATTTGAGTATATTAGTGCAATATGTCTCATTTGAAACGAATTTGAATCAATATCTGAACATATTTTATGGAGTCCTATAACTTTTTAGTGCAATACGCTAACAAATATATTACTTTGGTATTGGCATTTTAACGCTTGAATTTGCGTATATTACTGAAATATGTCTCATTTAAAACGAATTTGAATCAATATCTAAACATATTTTATGGGTCCTATAACTCTTTGGTGCAATACGCTAGGAAATATATTACTCAGGTATTGGCATTTTAACGCTTGTATTTGCGTATATTACTGAAATATGTCTCATTTAAAACGAATTTGAATCAATATCTGAACATATTTTATTGGGTACTTTAACTTTTTGGTGCAATACGCTAGGAAATATATTACTCGTATATTGGCATTTTAACGCTTGTATTTGCGTATATTACTGCAATATGTCTCATTTGAAACGAATTTGAATCAATATCTGAACATATTTCATGGAGTCCTATAACTTTTTAGTGCAAGACGCTAAGAAATATATTACTCTGGTATTGGCATATTTACGCTTGTATTTGCGTATATTAGTGCAATATGTCTCTTTTTAAACGAATTTAAATCAATATCTGAACATTTTTAATGGTGGCCTATAACTTTTTAGTACAATACGCTAAGTTATATATTACTCAGGTATTGGCATTTTAACGCTTGTATTTGCGTATATTACTGCAATATGTCTCATTTGAAACGAATTTGAATCAATATCTGAACATAATTTATGGAGTCCTATAACTTTTTAGTACAATACGCTAAGAAATATATAACTCAGGTATTGGCCTTTTAACGCTTGTATTTGCGTATATTTCTGCAATATGTCTCATTTGAAACGAATTTGAATCAATATCTGAACATTTTTAATGGTGAACTATAACTTTTTAGTACAATACGCTAAGAAATATATTACTCAGGTATTGGCATTTTAACGCTTGTATTTGCGTTTATTACTGAAATATGTCTCATTTAAAACGAATTTGATTCAATATCTGAACATATTTTATTGGGTACTATAACTTTTTGGTGCTATACGCTAGGAAATATATTTCTCTGATATTGGCATTTTAACGCTTGTATTTGCGTATATTACTGCAATTTGTCTCATTTGAAACGAATTTGAATCAATATCTGAACATATTTAGTGGTGGCCTATAACTTTTTGGTGCAACACGCTAGGAAATATATTACTCTGGTATTGGCATTTTAACGCTTGTATTTGCGTATATTACTGAAATATGTCTCATTTAAAATGAATTTGAATCAATATCTGTACATATTTTATTGGGTCCTATAACTTTTTAGTGCAATACGCTAGGAAATATATTACTCTGGTATTGGCATTTTAACGCTTGTAATTAAGTATACTACTGCAATATGTCTCATTTCAAACGAATTTGTATCAACATCTGAACATATCTTATGGAGTGCTATAACTTTTTAGTGCAATACGCTAGGAAATATATTACTCTGGTATTGGCATTTTAACGCTTGTATTTGCGTATAATTACTGCAATATGTCTCATTTCTAACGAATTTGTATCAACATCTGCACATATTTTATGGAGTCCTATAACTTTTTAGTGCAATACGCTAAGAAATATATTACTCTGGTATTGGCATTTTAACGCTTGTATTTATGTATATTAGTGCAATATGTCTCTTTTTAAATGAATTTGAATCAATATCTGAACATTTTTAATGGTGGCCTATAACTTTTTAGTACAATACGCTAAGAAATATATTTCTCAGGTATTGGCATTGTAACGCTTGTATTTGCGTATATTACTTTGAATCAATATCTGAACATATTTTATGGGGTCCTATAACTTTTTGGTGCAATACGCTAGGAAATATATTACTCTGGTATTGGCATTTTAACGCTTGTATTTGCGTATATTACTGCAATATGTCTCATTTCAAACGAATTTGAATCAATATCTGAACATTTTTAATGGTGAACTATAACTTTTTAGTACAATACGCTAAGAAATATATTACTCAGGTATTGGCATTTTAACGCTTGTATTTGAGTATATTAGTGCAATATGTCTCATTTGAAACGAATTTGAATCAATATCTGAACATATTTTATGGAGTCCTATAACTTTTTAGTGCAATACGCTAACAAATATATTACTTTGGTATTGGCATTTTAACGCTTGAATTTGCGTATAATACTGAAATATGTCTCATTTAAAACAAATTTGAATCAATATCTGAACATATTTTATTGGGTCCTATAGTTTTTTGGTGCAATACCCTAGGAAATATATTACTCTAGTATTGGCCTTTTAACGCTTGTATTTGCGTATATTACTGCAATATGTCTCATTTGAAACGAATTTGAATCAATATCTGCACATATTTAATGGTGGCCTATAACTTTTTAGTACAATACGCTAAGTTGTATATTACTCAGGTATTGGCATTTTAACGCTTGTATTTGCGTATAGTACTGCAATATGTCTCATTTGAAACGAATTTGAATCAATATCTGAACATTTTTAATGGTGAACTATAACTTTTTAGTACAATACGCTAAGAAATATATTACTCAGGTATTGGCATTTTAACGCTTGTATTTGAGTATATGAGTGCAATATGTCTCATTTGAAACGAATTTGAATCAATATTGAACATATTTTATGGAGTCCTATAACTTTTTAGTGCAAGACGCTAAGAAATATATTACTCAGGTATTGGCATTTTTACGCTTGTATTTGCGTATATTAGTGCAATATGTCTCATTTCAAACGAATTTGTATCAACATCTGAACATATTTTATTGGGTCCTATAACTTTTTGGTGCAAGGCGCTAGGAAATATATTACTCTGGTATTGGCATTTTAACGCTTGTATTTGAGTATATTGGCGCAATATGTCTCATTTGAAACGAATTTGAATCAATATCTGAACATATTTTATGGAGTCCTATAACTTTTTAGTGCAGGACGCTAAGAGATATATAACTCAGGGATTGGCATTTTAACGCTTGTATTTGCGTATATTAGTGCAATATGGCCCATTTCAAACGAATTTGTATCAACATCTGAACATATTTTATGGAGTCCTATAACTTTTTAGTGCAATACGCTAAGAAATATATAACTCAGGTATTGGCATTTTGACGCGTGTATTTGTGTATATTACTGAAATATGTCTCATTTAAAATGAATTTGAATCAATATCTGAACATATTTTATAAGGTCTTATAACTTTTTGGTGCAATACGCTAGGAAATATATTACTCTGGTATTGGCACTTTAACGCTTGTATTTGCGTATATTACTGAAATATGTGTCATTTAAAACGAATTTGAATCAATATCTGAACATATTTTATTGGGTCCTATAACTTTTTAGTACAATACGCTAGGAAATATATTACTCTGGTATTGGCATTTTAACGCTTGTAATTAAGTATACTACTGCAATATGTCTCATTTCAAACGAATTTGTATCAACATCTGAACATATTTTATGGAGTCCTATAACTTTTTAGTGCAATACGCTAGGAAATATATTACTCTGGTATTGGCATTTTACGCTTGTATTTGCGTATATTACTGCAATTTGTGTCATTTGAAACGAATTTGAATCAATATCTGAACATATTTAATGGTGGCCTATAACTTTTTGGTGCAATACGCTAGGAAATATATTACTCTGGTATTGGCATTTTAACGCTTGTAATTAAGTATACTACTGCAATATGTGTCATTTCAAACGAATTTGTATCAACATCTGAACATATTTTATGGAGTCCTATAATTTTTTAGCTAGGAAATATATTACTCTGGTATTGGCATTTTAACGCTTGTATTTGTGTATATTACTGCAATATGTCTCATTTTAAACGAATTTGTATCAACAACTGAACATATTTTATGGAGTCCTATAACTTTTTAGTGCAATACGCTAAGAAATATATTACTCTGGTATTGGCATTTTAACACTTGTATTTGCGTATATTACTGCAATATGTCTCATTTGAAACGAATTTGAATCAATATCTGAGCATTTTTAATGCTGGCCTATAACATTTTAGTACAATACGCTAAGAAATATATTTCTCAGGTATTGGCATTTTAACGCTTGTATTTGCGTATATTACTGAAATATGTCTCATTTAAAACCAATTTGAATCAATATCTGAACATATTTTATTGGGTCCTATAACTTATTGGTGCAAGACGCTAGGAAGTATATTACTCTGGTATTGGCATTTTAACGCTTGTATTTGCGTATATTAGTGCAATATGTCCCATTTCAAACGAATTTGTATCAACAACTGAACATATTTTATGGAGTCCTATAACTTTTTAGTGCAGGACGCTAAGAAATATATTACTCAGGTATTGGCATTTTTACGCTTGTATTTGCGTATATTAGTGCAATATGTCTCATTTCAAACGAAATTGTATCAACATCTGAACATATTTTATTGGGTCCTATAACTTTTTGGTGCAAGGCGCTAGGAAATATATTACTCTGGTATTGGCATTTTAACGCTTGTATTTGCGTATATTACCGAAATATGTCTCATTTAAAATGAATTTGAATCAATATCTGAGCATATTTTATTGGGTACTATAACTTTTTGGTGCAATACGCTAGGAAATATATTACTCGTATATTGGCATTTTAACGCTTGTATTTGCGTATATTACTGCAATATGTCTCATTTGAAATGAATTTGAATCAATATCTGAACATATTTTATTGGGTACTATAACTATTTGGTGCAATACGCTAGGAAATATATTACTCTGATATTGGCATTTTAACGCTTGTATTTGCATATATTAGTGAATTTGAATCAATATCTGAACATATTTTATTGGGTCCTATAACTTTTTGGTGCAAGACGCTAGGAAATATATTACTCAGGTATTGGCATTCTAACGCTTGTATTTGCGTATATTACTGAAATATGTCTCATTTAAAACGAATTTGAATCAATATCTGAACATATTTTATTGGGTACTATAACTTTTTGGTGCAATACGCTAGGAAATATATTACTCTGATATTGGCATTTTAACGCTTGTATTTGCGTATATTAGTGCAATATGTGTCATTTGAAACGAATTTGAATCAATATCTGAGCATTTTTAATGCTGGCCTATAACTTTTTAGTACAATACGCTAAGAAATATATTTCTCATGTATTGGCATTTTAACGCTTGTATTTGCGTATATTACTGAAATATGTCTCATTTAAAACCAATTTGAATCAATATCTGAACATATTTTATTGGGTCCTATAACTTTTTGGTGCAAGACGCTAGGAAATATATTACTCTGGTATTGGCATTTTAACGCTTGTATTTGAGTATATTAGTGCAATATGTCTCATTTGAAACGAATTTGAATCAACAACTGAACATATTTTATGGAGTCCTATAACTTTTTAGTGCAGGACGCTGATATATATTACTCAGGGATTGGCATTTTAACGCTTGTATTTGCGTATATTAGTGCAATATGTCCCATTTCAAACGAATTTGTATCAACATCTGAACATATTTTATGGAGTCCTATAACTTTTTAGTGCAATACGCTAAGAAATATATTACTCTGGTATTGGCATTTTAACGCTTGTATTTGCGTATATAACTGCAATATGTCTCATATATTCCTCTCGTATTGGCATTTTAACGCTTCTATTTGCGTATATTACTGCAATATGTCTCATTTGAAGCGAATTTGAATCAATTGATCCGTACATATTTTACGGGGTCCAATAACTTTTTGGTGCAATACGCTAGGAAATATATTACTCTGGGAGTGGCATTTTAACGCTTGTATTTGCGTATATTAGTGCAATATGTCTCATTTCAAACGAATTTGTATCAACATCTGAACATATATAATGGAGTCCTATAACTTTTTAGTGCAATACGCTAAGAAATATATTACTCTGGTATTGGCATTTTAACGCTTGTATTTGCGTATATTACTGCAATATGTCTCATTTGAAACGAATTTGAATCAATATCTGAACATTTTTAATGGTGAACTATAACTTTTTAGTACAATACGCTATGAAATATATTACTCAGGTATTGGCATTTTAACAATTGTATTTGCGTATATTACTGAAATATGTCTCATTTAAAACGAATTTGAATCAATATCTGAACATATTTTATTGGGTACCATAACTTTTTGGTGCAATACGCTAGGAAATATATTACTCTGATATTGGCATTTTAACGCTTGTATTTGCGTATATTAGTGCTATATGTGTCATTTGAAACGAATTTGAATCAATAACTGAGCATTTTTAATTGTGGCCTATACCTTTTTAGTACAATACGCTAAGAAATATATTTCTCAGGTATTGGCATTTTAACTCTTGTATTTGCGTATATTACTGAAATATGTCTCATTTAAAACCAATTTGAATCAATATCTGAACATATTTTATTGGGTCCTATAACTTTTTGGTGCAAGACGCTAGGAAATATATTACTCTGGTATTGGCATTTTAACGCTTGTATTTGAGTATATTAGTGCAATATGTCTCATTTGAAACGAATTTGAATCAATATCTGAACATATTTTATGGAGTCCTATAACTTTTTAGTGCAGGACGGTAAGAAATATATTACACAGGGATTGGCATTTTAACGCTTGTATTTGCGTATATTAGTGCAATATGTCCCATTTCAAACGAATTTGTATCAACATCTGAACATATTTTATGGAGCCCTATAACTTTTTAGTGCAATACGCTAAGAAATATATAACTCAGGTATTGGCATTTTGACGCTTGTATTTGTGTATATTACTGAAATATGTCTCATTTAAAATGAATTTGAATCAATATCTGAACATATTTTATGGGGTCTTATAACATTTTGGTGCAATACGCTAGGAAATATATTATTCTGGTATTGGCATTTTAACGCTTGTATTTGCGTATATAACTGCAATATGTCTCATATATTCCTCTCGTATTGGCATTTTAACGCTTATATTGGCGTAAATTACTGCAATATGTCTCATTTGAAACGAATTTGAATCGATTGATCCGTACATATTTTACGGGGTCCTATAACTTTTTGGTGCAATACGCTAGGAAATATATAACTCAGGTATTGGCATTTTGACGCTTGTATTTGTGTATATTACTTAAATATGTCTCATTTAAAATGAATTTGAATCAATATCTGAACATATTTTATGGGGTTTTATAACTCTTTGGTGCAATACGCTAGGAAATATATTACTCTGATATTGGCATTTTAACGCTTGTATTTGCGTATATTACTGAAATATGTCTCATTTAAAACGTAGTTGAATCAATATCTGAACATATTTTATTGGGTCCTATAACTTTTTAGTGCAATACGCTAGCAAATATATTACTCTGGTATTGGCATTTTAACGCTTGTATTTGAGTATATTACTGCAATTTGTCTCATTTGAAACGAATTTGAATCAATATCTGAACATTTTTTATGGAGTCCTATTACTTTTTTGTGCAATCCGCTAGGATATATATGACTCTGGTATTGGCATTTCAACGCTTGCAATTAAGTATACTACTGCAATTTGTCTCATTTCAAACGAATTTGTATCAACATCTGAACATATTTTATGGAGTCCTATAACTTTTTAGTGCAATACGCTAAGAAATATATTACTCTGGTATTGGCATTTTAACGCTTGTATTTGCGTATATAACTGCAATATGTCTCATATATTCCTCTCGTATTGGCATTTTAACGCTTCTATTTGCGTATATTACTGCAATATGTCTCATTTGAAGCGAATTTGAATCAATTGATCCGTACATATTTTACGGGGTCCAATAACTTTTTGGTGCAATACGCTAGGAAATATATTACTCTGGTAGTGGCATTTTAACGCTTGTATTTGCGTATATTAGTGCAATATGTCTCATTTCAAACGAATTTGTATCAACATCTGAACATATTTTATGGAGTCCTATAACTTTTTAGTGCAATACGCTAGGAAATATATTACTCTGGTATTGGCATTTTAACGCTTGTATTTGCGTATATTACAGCAATATGTCTCATTTGAAACGAATTTGAATCAATTGATCTGTACATATTTTATGGGGTCCTATAACTTTTTGGTGCAATTCACTAGCAAATATATTACTCTGGTATTGGCATTTTAACGCTTGTATTTGAGTATATTACTGCAATTTGTCTCATTTGAAACGAATTTGAATCAATATCTGAACATATTTAATGGTGGCCTATAACTTTTTGGTGCAATACGCTAGGAAATATATTACTCTGGTATTGGCATTTTAACGATTGTATTTGAGTATATTAGTGCAATATGTCTCATTTGAAACGAATTTGAATCAATATTTGAACATTTTTAATGGTGAACTATAACTTTTTAGTACAATACTCTAAGTTATATATTACTCAGGTATTGGCATTTTAACGATTGTAATTGCGTATATTACTGCAATATGTCTCATTTCAAACGAATTTGTATCAACATCTGATCATATTTTATTGAGTCCTATAACTTTTTAGTGCAATACGCTAAGAAATATATTACTCTGGTATTGGCATTTTAACGCTTGTAGTTGCGTATATAACTGCAATATGTCTCATTTGAAACGAATTTGAATCAATATCTGAACATTTTTAATGGTGAACTATAACTTTTTAGTACAATACGCTAAGAAATATATTACTCAGGTATTGGCATTTTAACGATTGTATTTGAGTATATTAGTGCAATATGTCTCATTTGAAACGAATTTGAATCAATATCTGAACATATTTTATGGAGTCCTATAACTTTTGAGTGCAAGACGCTAAGAAATATATTACTCTGGTATTGGCATTTTAACGCTTGTATTTGCGTATATAACTGCAATATGTCTCATATATTCCTCTCGTATTGGCATTTTAACGCTTGTATTTGCGTATATTACTGCAATTTGTCTCATTTGAAACGAATTTGAATCAATATCTGAACATATTTAATGGTGGCCTATAACTTTTTGGTGCAATACGCTAGGAAATATATTACTCTGGTATTGGCATTTTAACGCTTGTATTTGCGTATATAAGTGCAATATATCTCATTTCAAACGAATTTGTATCAACATCTGAACATATTTTATGGAGTCCCATAACTTTTTAGTGCAATACGCTAGGAAATATATTACTCAGGTATTGGCATTTTAACGCTTGTAGTTGCGTATATTACTGTAATATGTCTCATTTGAAACGAATTTGAATCAATATCTGAACATTTTTAATGGAGTCCTATAACTTTTTAGTGCAATACGCTATGAAATATATTACTCTGGTATTGGCATTTTAACGCTTGTATTTGCGTATATTACTGCAATATGTCCCATTTCAAACGAATTTGTATCAACAACTGAACATATTTTATGGAGTCCTATAACTTTTTAGTGCAATACGCTAACAAATATATTACTCTGGTATTGGCATTTTAACGCTTGTATTTGCGTATATTACTGCAATATGTCTCATTTGAAACGAATTTGAATCAATATTTGAACATTTTTAATGGTGAACTATAACTTTTTAGTACAATACGCTAAGAAATTTGAATCAATATCTGAACATATTTTATGGAGTCCTATAACTTTTTAGTGCAAGACGCTAAGAAATATATTACTCAGGTATTGGCATTTTAACGCTTGTATTTGCGTATATTAGTGCAATATGTCTCATTTCAAACGAATTTGTATCAACATCTGAACATATTTTATGGAGTCCTATAACTTTTTAGTGCAATACGCTAAGAAATATATTACTCTGGTATTGGCATTTTAACGCTTGTATTTGCGTATATAACTGCAATATGTCTCATATATTCCTCTCGTATTGGCATTTTAACGCTTGTATTTGCGTATATTACTGCAATTTGTCTCATTTGAAACGAATTTGAATCAATATCTGAACATATTTAATGGTGGCCTATAACTTTTTGGTGCAATACGCTAGGAAATATATTACTCTGGTATTGGCATTTTAACGCTTGTATTTGTGTATATTACTGCAATATGTCTCATTTCAAACGAATTTGTATCAACAACTGAACATATTTTATGGAGTCCTATAACATTTTAGTGCAATACGCTAAGAAATATATTACTCTGGTATTGGCATTTTAACGCTTGTATTTGCGTATATTACTGCAATATGTCTCATTTGAAACGAATTTGAATCAATATCTGAACATTTTTAATGGTGAACTATAACTTTTTAGTACAATACGCTAAGAAATATATTACTCAGGTATTGGCATTTTAACGCTTGTATTTGCGTATATTACTGAAATATGTCTCATTTAAAACGAATTTGAATCAATATCTGAACATATTTTATGGGGTCCTATAACATTTTGGTGCAATACGCTAGGAAATATACTACTCTGGTATTGGCATTTTAACGCTTGTATTTGCGTATATTACTGCAATTTGTCTCATTTGAAACGAATTTGAATCAATATCTGAACATATTTAATGGTGGCCTATAACTTTTTGGTGAAATACGCTAGGAAATATATCACTCTGGTATTGGCATTTTAACGCTTGTATTTGCGTATATTACTGCAATATGTCTCATTTCAAACGAATGTGTATCAACAACTGAACATATTTTATGGAGTCCTATAACTTTTTAGTGCAATACGCTAACAAATATATTACTCTGGTATTGGCCTTATAACGCTTGTATTTGCGTATATTACTGCAATTTGTCTCATTTGAAACGAATTTGAATCAATATCTGAACATTTTTAATGGTGAACTATAACTTTTTAGTACAATACGCTAAGAAATATATTACTCAGGTATTGGCATTTTAACGCTTGTATTTGCTTATATTACTTAAATATGTCTCATTTAAAACGAATTTGAATCAATATCTGAACATATTTTATTGGGTACTATAACATTTTGGTGCAATACGCTAGGAAATATATTACTCGTATATTGGCATTTTAACGCTTGTATTTGCGTATATTACTGCAATATGTCTCATTTCAAACTAATTTGTATCAACAACTGAACATATTTTATGGAGTCCTATAACTTTTTAGTGCAATACGCTATGAAATATATTACTCTGGTATTGGCATTTTAACGCTTGTATTTGCGTATATTACTGCAATATGTCTCATTTCAAACGAATTTGTATCAACAACTGAACATATTTTATGGAGTCCTATAACTTTTTAGTGCAATACGCTAACAAATATATTACTCTGGTATTGGCCTTTTAACGCTTGTATTTGCGTATATTACTGCAATATGTCTCATTTCAAACGAATTTGTATCAACATCTGAACATATTTTATTGAGTCCTATAACTTTTTAGTGCAATACGCTAAGAAATATATTACTCTGGTATTGGCATTTTAACGCTTGTAGTTGCGTATATTACTGCAATATGTCTCATTTGAAACGAATTTGAATCAATATCTGAACATGTTTAATGGTGAACTATAACTTTTTAGTACAATACGCTAAGAAATATATTACTCAGGTATTGGCATTTTAACCTTTGTATTTGAGTATATTATTGCAATATGTCTAATTTGAAACGAATTTGAATCAATATCTGAACATATTTTATGGAGTCCTATAACTTTTTTGTGCAAGACGCTAAGAAATATATTACTCAGGTATTGGCATTTTAACGCTTGTATTTGCGTATATTAGTGCAATATGTCTCATTTCAAACGAATTTGTATCAACATCTGAACATATTTTATGGAGTCCTATAACTTTTTAGTGCAATACGCTAGGAAATATATTACTCTGGTATTGGCATTTTAACGCTTGTACTTGCGTATATAAGTGCAATATATCTCATTTCAAACGAATTTGTATCAACATTTAAACATATTTTATGGAGTCCTATAACTTTTTAGTGCAATACGCTAGGAAATATATTACTCTGGTATTGGCATTTTAACGCTTGTATTTGCGTATATTACTGCAATATGTCTCATTTCAAACGAATTTGTATCAACATCTGAACATATTTTATTGAGTCCTATAACTTTTTAGTGCAATACGCTAAGAAATATATTACTCTGGTATTGGCATTTTAACGCTTGTAGTTGCGTATATTACTGCAATATGTCTCATTTGAAACGAATTTGAATCAATATCTGAACATTTTTAATGGTGAACTATAACTTTTTAGTACAATACGCTAAGAAATATATTACTCAGGTATTGGCATTTTAACCTTTGTATTTTAGTATATTATTGCAATATGTCTAATTTGAAACGAATTTGAATCAATATCTGAACATATTTTATGGAGTCCTATAACTTTTTTGTGCAAGACGCTAAGAAATATATTACTCAGGTATTGGCATTTTAACGCTTGTATTTGCGTATATTAGTGCAATATGTCTCATTTCAAACGAATTTGTATCAACATCTGAACATATTTTATGGAGTCCTATAACTTTTTAGTGCAATATGCTAGGAAATATATTACTCTGGTATTGGCATTTTAACGCTTGTATTTGCGTATATAAGTGCAATATATCTCATTTCAAACGAATTTGTATCAACATCTGAACATATTTTATGGAGTCCTATAACTTTTTAGTGCAATACGCTAGGGAATATATTACTCTGGTATTGGCATTTTAACGCTTGTATTTGCGTATATTACTGCAATATGTCTCATTTGAAACGAATTTGAATCAATTGATCCGTACATATTTTACGGGGTCCTATAACTTTTTGGTGCAATACGCTAGGAAATTTATAACTCAGGTATTGGCATTTTGACGCTTGTATTTGTGTATATTACTGAAATATGTCTCATTTAAAATGAATTTGAATGAATATCTGAACATATTTTATGGGGTTTTATAACTCTTTGGTGCAATACGCTAGGAAATATATTACTCTGGTATTGGCATTTTAACGCTTGTATTTGCGTATATTACTGAAATATGTCTCATTTAAAACGTATTTGAATCAATATCTGAACATATTTTATTGGGTCCTATAACTTTTTAGTGCAATACGCTAGGAAATATATTACTCTGGTATTGGCATTTTAACGCTTGTATTTGCGTATATTACTGCAATATGTCTCATTTGAAACGAATTTGAATCAATTGATCCGTACATATTTTACGGGGTCCTATAACTTTTTGGTGCAATACGCTAGGAAATTTATAACTCAGGTATTGGCATTTTGACGCTTGTATTTGTGTATATTACTGAAATATGTCTCATTTAAAATGAATTTGAATCAATATCTGAACTTATTTTATGGGGTTTTATAACTCTTTGGTGCAATACGCTAGGAAATATTTTACTCTGGTATTGGCATTTTAACGCTTGTATTTGCGTATATTACTGAAATATGTCTCATTTAAAACGTATTTGAATCAATATCTGAACATATTTTATTGGGTCCTATAACATTTTAGTGCAATACGCTAGGAAATATATTACTCTGGTATTGGCATTTTAACGCTTGTATTTGCGTATATTACTGAAATATGTCTCATTTCAAACGAATTTGTATCAACATCTGAACATATTTTATGGAGTCCTATAACTTTTTAGTGCAATACGCTAAGAAATATATTACTCTGGTATTGGCATTTTAACGCTTGTATTTGCGTATATAACTGCAATATGTCTCATATATTCCTCTCGTATTGGCATTTTAACGCTTCTATTTGCGTATATTACTGCAATATGTCTCATTTGAAGCGAATTTGAATCAATTGATCCGTACATATTTTACGGGGTCCTATAACTTTTTGGTGCAATACGCTAGGAAATATATTACTCTGGTATTGGCATTTTAACGCTTGTATTTGCGTTTATAAGTGCAATATATCTCATTTCAAACGAATTTGTATCAACATCTGAACATATTTTATGGAGCCCTATAACTTTTTAGTGCAATACGCTAGGAAATATATTACTCTGGTATTGGCATTTTAACGCTTGTATTTGCGTATTTGGTCAACAGTTTGCGGAGATTTATGACAGAAGGGCTCGTTCGGTGGGTTCCTTTTCTATCAGATCTCGCAATACTTTTGGAGAGGTTAATTTTGAACTTCCTTCAACGCCAGACACTTCTTTCAGCCCCTTTCCACCTTGGACATTCTCCCGTCCGAATACCAACTATGCGCTTTCAAAGCTGGATCGATCCGCTACTCCACCCGTTCTGTTCCAACGTGAGTTTGCTCGAATCATTGCCAACTATCGGCAATGGATTCGCATTTACACCGACGGTTCGAAGAGCAACGACAGGGTTGCATGTGCCTATATATCGGCAAGAGGTACGTGTGAGCTTCGACTTCACAAACTCACGTCCGTATACACGGCAGAGCTGTATGCACTCTACCAAGCACTTCTTTATATTTGCAGACTCGCACGTAATTCTTTTGTTATTGTGTCAGACTCAATGAGCGCTTTGAAAGCGATTGATTCTTTGTACCCTAAACATCCTCTCTTGCAGCAGACACAAGCAACCTTGATGACATTATCGTCAAAAGGGTCTATCGTGCGCTTTATTTGGGTGCCGAGTCATGTTGGTATTCGCGGGAATGAAGCAGCTGATGCAGCAGCTAAGCGAGCTTTGTCCAAGGCCACCATTGATTATGATCGGGTGCTTGCTGATGACCTCAAAGGTCATTTTAAGCATCTGATCATGAATCAGTGGCAGGAAAGGTGGAGTCATATAGTTTCTAACAAGCTTAAAAATGTTAAGCACAACGTGAGGTCATGGGATTCTTCCCATAGGGCATCCCGAAAGGAGGAGGTCGCTGTGGCGAGACTCCGGATAGGGCACACCTGGTGGACGCATGGTCATCTTTTGCGCCGTGAGGAGGCTCCGATGTGCGAAACGTGTGACACTGCTTTGACAGTGGCGCACGTTTTGTTGGAGTGCTCCCAGTTTACCGAGCAGCGAAACAGGGCGGGTCTGTCACTTGACCTGTCGGTGGCCCTTGGTGACCATTCGACACTCATTGACAGGGTCGTCCTGTTCCTCAGGAATACAGGTCTATTTGCCTTTATTTAAAAGTGCTAGCTTTGTCATTAATTTTATTTATACACGTTTTTTTTTTTTTAGCACTCAATAATATTTTACAATATTATTTATTTTTACAATTTTAAACCTGTACATTTTATTTATTTATATATACATTTATTAATATTTTACATTTAATAGATATTAAGTTTACAATTTTATTTTTACATAACATATATTTAGTTAGTTTCTTTCATAATATAGTTTATGGCGTGAATAGCCCAAGAGGTTGATACGCCTTTAAATTTTAATCCTACTACTACTACTACTGTATTTGCGTATATTACTGCAATATGTCTCATTTCAAACGAATTTGTATCAACATCTGAACATATTTTATTGAGTCCTATAACTTTTTAGTGCAATACGCTAAGAAATATATTACTCTGGTATTGGCATTTTAACGCTTGTAGTTGCGTATATTACAGCAATATGACTCATTTGAAACGATTTTGAATTAATATCTGAACATTTTTAATGGTGGACTATAACTTTTTAGTACAATACGCTAAGAAATATATTACTCAGGTATTGGCATTTTAACGATTGTATTTGAGTATATTAGTGCAATATGTCTCATTTGAAACGAATTTGAATCAATATCTGAACATATTTTATGGAGTCCTATAACTTTTTAGTGCAAGACGCTAAGAAATATATTACTCTGGTATTGGCATTTTAACGCTTGTATTTGCGTATATAACTGCAATATGTCTCATATATTCCTCTCGTATTGGCATTTTAACGCGTGTATTTGCGTATATTACTGCAATTTGTCTCATTTGAAACGAATTTGAATCAATATCTGAACATATTTAATGGTGGCCTATAACTTTTTGGTGCAATACGCTAGGAAATATATTACTCTAGTATTGGCCTTTTAACGCTTGTATTTGCGTATATTACTGCAATATGTCTCATTTGAAACGAATTTGAATCAATATCTGAACATATTTAATGGTGGCCTATAACTTTCTAGTACAATACGCTAAGTTATATATTACTCAGGTATTGGCATTTTACCGCTTGTATTTACGTATATTAGTGCAATATGTCTCATTTCAAACGAATTTGTATCAACATCTGAACATATTTTATGGAGTCCTATAACTTTTTAGTGCAATACGCTAGGAAATATATTACTCTGGTATTGGCATTTTAACGCTTGTACTTGCGTATATAAGTGCAATATATCTCATTTCAAACGAATTTGTATCAACATTTAAACATATTTTATGGAGTCCTATAACTTTTTAGTGCAATACGCTAGGAAATATATTACTCTGGTATTGGCATTTTAACGCTTGTATTTGCGTATATTACTGCAATATGTCTCATTTCAAACGAATTTGTATCAACATCTGAACATATTTTATTGAGTCCTATAACTTTTTAGTGCAATACGCTAAGAAATATATTACTCTGGTATTGGCATTTTAACGCTTGTAGTTGCGTATATTACTGCAATATGTCTCATTTGAAACGAATTTGAATCAATATCTGAACATTTTTAATGGTGAACTATAACTTTTTAGTACAATACGCTAAGAAATATATTACTCAGGTATTGGCATTTTAACCTTTGTATTTTAGTATATTATTGCAATATGTCTAATTTGAAACGAATTTGAATCAATATCTGAACATATTTTATGGAGTCCTATAACTTTTTTGTGCAAGACGCTAAGAAATATATTACTCAGGTATTGGCATTTTAACGCTTGTATTTGCGTATATTAGTGCAATATGTCTCATTTCAAACGAATTTGTATCAACATCTGAACATTTTTTATGGAGTCCTATAACTTTTTAGTGCAATATGCTAGGAAATATATTACTCTGGTATTGGCATTTTAACGCTTGTATTTGCGTATATAAGTGCAATATATCTCATTTCAAACGAATTTGTATCAACATCTGAACATATTTTATGGAGTCCTATAACTTTTTAGTGCAATACGCTAGGGAATATATTACTCTGGTATTGGCATTTTAACGCTTGTATTTGCGTATATTACTGCAATATGTCTCATTTGAAACGAATTTGAATCAATTGATCCGTACATATTTTACGGGGTCCTATAACTTTTTGGTGCAATACGCTAGGAAATTTATAACTCAGGTATTGGCATTTTGACGCTTGTATTTGTGTATATTACTGAAATATGTCTCATTTAAAATGAATTTGAATGAATATCTGAACATATTTTATGGGGTTTTATAACTCTTTGGTGCAATACGCTAGGAAATATATTACTCTGGTATTGGCATTTTAACGCTTGTATTGGCGTATATTACTGAAATATGTCTCATTTAAAACGTATTTGAATCAATATCTGAACATATTTTATTGGGTCCTATAACTTTTTAGTGCAATACGCTAGGAAATATATTACTCTGGTATTGGCATTTTAACGCTTGTATTTGCGTATATTACTGCAATATGTCTCATTTGAAACGAATTTGAATCAATTGATCCGTACATATTTTACGGGGTCCTACAACTTTTTGGTGCAATACGCTAGGAAATATATAACTCAGGTATTGGCATTTTGACGCTTGTATTTGTGTATATTACTGAAATATGTCTCATTTAAAATGAATTTGAATCAATATCTGAACTTATTTTATGGGGTTTTATAACTCTTTGGTGCAATACGCTAGGAAATATATTACTCTGGTATTGGCATTTTAACGCTTGTATTTGCGTATATTACTGAAATATGTCTCATTTAAAACGTATTTGAATCAATATCTGAACATATTTTATTGGGTCCTATAACATTTTAGTGCAATACGCTAGGAAATATATTACTCTGGTATTGGCATTTTAACGCTTGTATTTGCGTATATTACTGAAATATGTCTCATTTCAAACGAATTTGTATCAACATCTGAACATATTTTATGGAGTCCTATAACTTTTTAGTGCAATACGCTAAGAAATATATTACTCTGGTATTGGCATTTTAACGCTTGTATTTGCGTATATAACTGCAATATGTCTCATATATTCCTCTCGTATTGGCATTTTAACGCTTCTATTTGCGTATATTACTGCAATATGTCTCATTTGAAGCGAATTTGAATCAATTGATCCGTACATATTTTACGGGGTCCTATAACTTTTTGGTGCAATACGCTAGGAAATATATTACTCTGGTATTGGCATTTTAACGCTTGTATTTGCGTTTATAAGTGCAATATATCTCATTTCAAACGAATTTGTATCAACATCTGAACATATTTTATGGAGCCCTATAACTTTTTAGTGCAATACGCTAGGAAATATATTACTCTGGTATTGGCATTTTAACGCTTGTATTTGCGTATTTGGTCAACAGTTTGCGGAGATTTATGACAGAAGGGCTCGTTCGGTGGGTTCCTTTTCTATCAGATCTCGCAATACTTTTGGAGAGGTTAATTTTGAACTTCCTTCAACGCCAGACACTTCTTTCAGCCCCTTTCCACCTTGGACATTCTCCCGTCCGAATACCAACTATGCGCTTTCAAAGCTGGATCGATCCGCTACTCCACCCGTTCTGTTCCAACGTGAGTTTGCTCGAATCATTGCCAACTATCGGCAATGGATTCGCATTTACACCGACGGTTCGAAGAGCAACGACAGGGTTGCATGTGCCTATATATCGGCAAGAGGTGCGTGTGAGCTTCGACTTCACAAACTCACGTCCGTATACACGGCAGAGCTGTATGCACTCTACCAAGCACTTCTTTATATTTGCAGACTCGCACGTAATTCTTTTGTTATTGTGTCAGACCCAATGAGCGCTTTGAAAGCGATTGATTCTTTGTACCCTAAACATCCTCTCTTGCAGCAGATACAAGCAACCTTGATGACATTATCGTCAAAAGGGTCTATCGTGCGCTTTATTTGGGTACCGAGTCATGTTGGTATTCGCGGGAATGAAGCAGCTGATGCAGCAGCTAAGCGAGCTTTGTCCAAGGCCACCATTGATTATGATCGGGTGCTTGCTGATGACCTCAAAGGTCATTTTAAGCATCTGATCATGAATCAGTGGCAGGAAAGGTGGAGTCATATAGTTTCTAACAAGCTTAAAAATGTTAAGCACAACGTGAGGTCATGGGATTCTTCCCATAGGGCATCCCGAAAGGAGGAGGTCGCTGTGGCGAGACTCCGGATAGGGCACACCTGGTGGACGCATGGTCATCTTTTGCGCCGTGAGGAGGCTCCGATGTGCGAAACGTGTGACACTGCTTTGACAGTGGCGCACGTTTTGTTGGAGTGCTCCCAGTTTACCGAGCAGCGAAACAGGGCGGGTCTGTCACTTGACCTGTCGGTGGCCCTTGGTGACCATTCGACACTCATTGACAGGGTCGTCCTGTTCCTCAGGAATACAGGTCTATTTGCCTTTATTTAAAAGTGCTAGCTTTGTCATTAATTTTATTTATACACGTATTTTTTTTTTTAGCACTCAATAATATTTTACAATATTATTTATTTTTACAATTTTAAACCTGTACATTTTATTTATTTATATATACATTTATTAATATTTTACATTTAATAGATATTAAGTTTACAATTTTATTTTTACATAACATATATTTAGTTAGTTTCTTTCATAATATAGTTTATGGCGTGAATAGCCCAAGAGGTTGATACGCCTTTAAATTTTAATCCTACTACTACTACTACTGTATTTGCGTATATTACTGCAATATGTCTCATTTCAAACGAATTTGTATCAACATCTGAACATATTTTATTGAGTCCTATAACTTTTTAGTGCAATACGCTAAGAAATATATTACTCTGGTATTGGCATTTTAACGCTTGTAGTTGCGTATATTACAGCAATATGACTCATTTGAAACGATTTTGAATTAATATCTGAACATTTTTAATGGTGGACTATAACTTTTTAGTACAATACGCTAAGAAATATATTACTCAGGTATTGGCATTTTAACGATTGTATTTGAGTATATTAGTGCAATATGTCTCATTTGAAACGAATTTGAATCAATATCTGAACATATTTTATGGAGTCCTATAACTTTTTAGTGCAAGACGCTAAGAAATATATTACTCTGGTATTGGCATTTTAACGCTTGTATTTGCGTATATAACTGCAATATGTCTCATATATTCCTCTCGTATTGGCATTTTAACGCGTGTATTTGCGTATATTACTGCAATTTGTCTCATTTGAAACGAATTTGAATCAATATCTGAACATATTTAATGGTAGCCTATAACTTTCTAGTACAATACGCTAAGTTATATATTACTCAGGTATTGGCATTTTACCGCTTGTATTTACGTATATTACTGCAATATGTCTCATTTGAAACGAATTTGAGTCAATATCTGAACATTTTTAATGGTGAACTATAACTTTTTAGTACAATACGCTAAGAAATATATTACTCAGGTATTGGCATTTTAACGCTTGTATTTCTGTATATTTCTGAAATATGTTTATTTAAAACGAATTTGAATCAATATCTGAACAGATTTTATTGGGTACTATAACTTTTTGGTGCAATACGCTAGGAAATATATTACTCGTATATTGGCATTTTAACGCTTGTATTTGCGTATATTACTGCAATATGTCTCATTTGAAACGAATTTGAATCAATTGATCCGTACATATTTTACGGGGTCCTATAACTTTTTGGTGCAATACGCTAGGAAATATATAACTCAGGTATTGGCATTTTGACGATTGTATTTGTGTATATTACTGAAATATGTCTCATTTAAAATGAATTTGAATCAATATCTGAACTTATTTTATGGGGTTTTATAACTCTTTGGTGCAATACGCTAGGAAATATATTACTCTGGTATTGGCATTTTAACGCTTGTATTTGCGTATATTACTGAAATATGTCTCATTTAAAACGTATTTGAATCAATATCTGAACATATTTTATTGGGTCCTATAACATTTTAGTGCAATACGCTAGGAAATATATTACTCTGGTATTGGCATTTTATTGCTTGTATTTGCGTATATTACTGAAATATGTCTCATTTCAAACGAATTTTTATCAACATCTGAACATATTTTATGGAGTCCTATAACTTTTTAGTGCAATACGCTATGAAATATATTACTTTGGTATTGGCATTTTAACGCTTGTATTTGCGTATATTACGGCAATATGTCTCATTTCAAACGAATTTGTATCAACAACTGAACATATTTTATGGAGTCCTATAACTTTTTAGCGCAATACGCTAACAAATATATTACTCTGGTATTGGCCTTTTAACGCTTGTATTTGCGTATATTACTGCAATATGTCTCATTTGAAACGAATTTGAATCAATATCTGAACATAATTTATGGAGTCCTATAACTTTTTAGTACAATACGCTTAGAAATATATTACTCAGGTATTGGCCTTTTAACGCTTGTATTTGCTTATATTACTGAAATATGTCTCATTTAAAACGAATTTGAATCAATAACTGAACATATTTTATTGGGTACTTTAACTTTTTGGTGCAATACGCTAGGAAATATATTACTCGTATATTGGCCTTTTAACGCTTGTATTTGCGTATATTACTGCAATATGTCTTCTTTGAAACGAATTTGAATCAATATCTGAACATATTTTATGGAGTCCTATAACTTTTTAGTGCAAGACGCTAAGAAATATATTACTCTGGTATTGGCATTTTAACGCTTGTATTTGCGTATATTAGTGCAATATGTCTCTTTTTAAACGAATTTGAATCAATATCTGAACATTTTTAATGGTGGCCTATAACTTTTTAGTACAATACGCTAAGAAATATATTTCTCAGGTATTGGCATTGTAACGCTTGTATTTGCGTATATTACTGCAATATGTCTCATTTGAAACGAATTTGAATCAATATCTGAACATATTTAATGGTGGCCTATAACATTTTAGTACAATACGCTTAGAAATATATTACTCAGGTATTGGCATTTTAACGCTTGTATTTGCGTACATTACTGAAATATGTCTCATTTATAACAAATTTGAATCAATATCTGAACATATTTTATTGGGTCCTATAGTTTTATGGTGCAATACGCTAGGAAATATATTACTCTGGTATTGGCATTTTAACGCTTGTATTTGTATTGTATATTACTGCAATATGTCTCATTTCAAACGAATTTGTATCAACAACTGAACATATTTTATGGAGTCCTATAACTTTTTAGTGCAATACGCTAAGAAATATATTACTCTGGTATTGGCATTTTAACGCTTGTATTTGCGTATATTACTGCAATATGTCTCATTTGAAACGAATTTGAATCAATATCTGAACATTTTTAATGGTGAACTATAACTTTTTAGTACAATACGCTTAGAAATATATTACTCAGGTATTGGCATTTCAACGCTTGTATTTGCGTATATTACTGAAATATGTCTCATTTAAAACGAATTTGAATCAATATCTGAACATAATTTATTGGGTACTATAACTTTTTGGTGTAATACGCTAGGAAATATATTACTCTGATATTGGCATTTTAACGCTTGTATTTGCGTATATTAGTGCAATATGTCTCATTTGAAACGAATTTGAATCAATATCTGAACATATTTTATGGAGTCCTATAACTTTTTAGTGCAAGACGCTAAGAAATATATTACTCTGGTATTGGCATTTTAACGCTTGTATTTGCGTATATTAGTGCAATATGTCTCTTTTTAAACGAATTTGAATCAATATCTGAACATTTTTAATGGTGGCCTATAACTTTTTAGTACAATACGCTAAGAAATATATTTCTCAGGTATTGGCATTGTAACGCTTGTATTTGCGTATATTACTGCAATATGTCTCTTTTCAAACGAATTTGTATCCGCAACTGAACATATTTTATGGAGTCCTATAACTTTTTAGTGCAATACGCTAACAAATATATTACTCTGGTATTGGCATTTTAACGCTTGTATTAGCGTATATTACTGCAATATGTCTCATTTGAATCGAATTTGAATCAATATCTGAACATTTTTAATGGTGGCCTATAACTTTTTAGTACAATACGCAAAGAAATATATTACTCAGGTATTGGCATTTTAACGCTTGTATTTGAGTATATTAGTGCAATATGTCTCATTTGAAACGAATTTGAATCAATATCTGAACATATTTTATGGAGTCCTATAACTTTTTAGTGCAATACGCTAAGAAATATATTACTCTGGTATTGGCATTTTAACGCTTGTATTTGCGTATATTACTGCAATATGTCTCATTTGAAACGAATTTGAATCAATATCTGAACATTTTTAATGGTGAACTATAACTTTTTAGTACAATACGCTAAGAAATATATTACTCAAGTATTGGCATTTTAACGCTTGTATTTGCGTATATTACTGAAATATGTCTCATTTAAAACGAATTTGAATCAATATCTGAACATAATTTATTGGGTACTATAACTTTTTGGTGTAATACGCTAGGAAATATATTACTCTGATATTGGCATTTTAACGCTTGTATTTGCGTATATTAGTGCAATATGTCTCATTTCAAACGAATTTGTATCAACATCTGAACATATTTTATGGAGTCCTATAACTTTTTAGTGCAATACGCTAAGAAATATATAACTCAGGTATTGGCTTTTTGACGCTTGTAATTTGTGTATATTACTGAAATATGTCTCATTTAAAATGAATTTGAATCAATATCTGAACATATTTTATGGAGTCTTATAACTCTTTGGTGCAATACGCTAGGAAATATATTACTCTGGTATTGGCATTTTAACGCTTGCAATTAAGTATACTACTGCAATATGTCTCATTTCAAACGAATTTGTATCAACATCTGAACATATTTTATGGAGTCCTATAACTTTTTGGTGCAATACGCTAGGAAATATATTACTCTGATATTGGCATTTTAACGCTTGTATTTGCGTATATTAGTGCAATATGTCTCATTTGAATCGAATTTGAATCAATATCTGAATATTTTTAATGGTGGCCTATAACTTTTTAGTACAATACGCAAAGAAATATATTACTCAGGTATTGGCATTTTAACGCTTGTATTTGAGTATATTAGTGCAATATGTCTCATTTGAAACGAATTTGAATCAATATCTGAACATATTTTATTGGGTCCTATAGTTTTATGGTGCAATACGCTAGGAAATATATTACTCTGGTATTGGCATTTTAACGCTTGTATTTGTATTGTATATTACTGCAATATGTCTCATTTCAAACGAATTTGTATCAACAACTGAACATATTTTATGGAGTCCTATAACTTTTTAGTGCAATACGCTAAGAAATATATTACTCTGGTATTGGCATTTTAACGCTTGTATTTGCGTATATTACTGCAATATGTCTCATTTGAAACGAATTTAAATCAATATCTGAACATTTTTAATGGTGAACTATAACTTTTTAGTACAATACGCTAAGAAATATATTACTCAGGTATTGGCATTTTAACGCTTGTATTTGCGTATATTACTGAAATATGTCTCATTTAAAACGAATTTGAATCAATATCTGAACATAATTTATTGGGTACTATAACTTTTTGGTGTAATACGCTAGGAAATATATTACTCTGATATTGGCATTTTAACGTTTGTATTTGCGTATATTAGTGCAATATGTCTCATTTGAAACGAATTTGAATCAATATCTGAACATATTTTATGGTGTCCTATAACTTTTTAGTGCAAGACGCTAAGAAATATATTACTCTGGTATTGGCATTTTAACGCTTGTATTTGCGTATATTACTGCAATATGTCTCATTTGAAACGAATTTGAATCAATATCTGAACATTTTTCATGGTGAACTATAACTTTTTAGTGCAATACGCTAGGAAATATATTACTCTGGTATTGGCATTTTGACGCTTGTAATTAAGTATACTACTGCAATATGTCTCATTTCAAACGAATTTGTATCAACATCTGAACATATTTTATGGAGTCCTATAACTTTTAAGTGCAATACGCTAGGAAATATATTACTCTGGTATTGGCATTTTAACGCTTGTATTTGGGTATATTACTGCAATATGTCTCATTTCAAACGAATTTGTATCAACATCTGAACATATTTTATGGTGTCCTATAACGTTTTAGTGCAATACGCTAAGAAATATATTACTCTGGTATTGGCATTTTAACGCTTGTATTTGCGTATATTAGTGCAATAAGTCTCTTTTTAAACGAATTTGAATCAATATCTGAACATATTTAATGGTGGCCTATAACTTTTTAGTACAATACGCTAAGTTATATATTACTCAGGTATTGGCATTTTAACGCTTGTATTTGCGTATATTACTGCAAAATGTCTCATTTGAAACGAATTTGACTTAATATCTGAACATAATTTATGGAGTCCTTTAACTTTTTAGTACAATACGCTAAGAAATATATTACTCAAGTATTGGCCTTTTAACGCTTGTATTTGCGTATATTACTGCAATATGTCTCATTTGAAACGAATTTGAATCAATATCTGAACATTTTTAATGGTGAACTATAACTTATTAGTACAATACGCTAAGAAATATATTCCTCAGGTATTGGCATTTTAACGCTTGTATTTGCGTATATTACTGAAATATGTCTCATTCAAAACGAATTTGAATCAATATCTGAACATATTTTATTGGGTACTATAACTTTTTGGTGCAATACGCTAGGAAATATACTACTCTGATATTGGCATTTAAACGCTTGTATTTGCGTATATTACTGCAATATGTTTCATTTGAAACGAATTTGAATCAATATCTGAATATTTTTAATGGTGGCTTATAACTTTTTAGTACAATACGCTAAGAAATATATAACTCAGGTATTGGCATTTTGACGCTTGTATTTGTGTATATTACTGAAATATGTCTCATTTAAAATGAATTTGAATCAATATCTGAACATATTTTATGGGGTCCTATAACTTTTTGGTGCAATACGCTAGGAAATATATTACTCCGGTATTGGCATTTTAACGCTTGTATTTGCGTATATTACTGCAATATGTCTCATTTCAAACGAATTTGTATCAACATCTGAACATATTTTATGGAGTCCTATAACTTTTTAGTGCAATACGCTAGGAAATATATTACTCTGGTATTGGCATTTTAACGCTTGTATTTGCGTATATTACTGCAATATTTCTCATTTGAAACGAATTTGAATCAATATCTGAACATATTTAATGGTGGCCTATAACATTTTAGTACAATACGCTTAGAAATATATTACTCAGGTATTGGCATTTTAACGCTTGTATTTGCGTACATTACTGAAATATGTCTCATTTAAAACAAATTTGAATCAATATCTGAACATATTTTATTGGGTCCTATAGTTTTTTGGTGCAATACGCTAGGAAATATATTACTCTGGTATTGGCATTTTAACGCTTGTATTTGTGTATATTACTGCAATATGTCTCATTTCAAACGAATTTGTATCAACAACTGAACATATTTTATGGAGTCCTATAACTTTTTAGTGCAATACGCTAAGAAATATATTACTCTGGTATTGGCATTTTAACGCTTGTATTTGCGTATATTACTGCAATATGTCTCATTTGAAACGAATTTGAATCAACATCTGAACATATTTTATGGAGTCCTATAACTTTTTAGTGCAATACCCTAAGAAATATATTACTCTGGTATTGGCATTTTAACGCTTGTATTTGCGTATATTACTCCAATATGTTTCATTTGAAACGAATTTGAATCAATATCTGAACATTTTTAATGGTGAACTATAACTTTTTAGTACAATACGCTAAGAAATATATTACTCAGGTATTGGCATTTTAACGCTTGTATTTGAGTATATTAGTGCAATATGTCTCATTTCAAACGAATTTGTATCAACATCTGAACATATTTTATGGAGTCCTATAACTTTTTAGTGCAATACGCTAGGAAATATATTACTCAGGTATTGGCATTTTAACGCTTGTATTTGCGTATATTACTGAAATATGTCTCATTTAAAACGAATTTGAATCAATATCTGAACATATTTTATTGGGTCCTATAACTTTTTGGTGCAATACGCTAGGAAATTTATTACTCTGGTATTGGCATTTTAACGCTTGTATTTGTGTATATTACTGCAATATGTCTCATTTCAAACGAAATTGTATCAACATCTGAACATACTTTATGGAGTCCTATAACTTTTTAGTGCAATACGCTAAGAAATATATTACTCTGGTATTGGCATTTTAACGCTTGTATTTGCGTATATAACTGCAATATGTCTCATATATTCCTCGCGTATTGGCATTTTAACGCTTGTATTTGCGTATATTACTGCAATATGTCTCATTTGAAACGAATTTGAATAAATTGATCCGTACATATTTTACGGGGTCCTATAACTTTTTGGTGCAATACGCTAGGAAATATATTACTCTGGTATTGGCATTTTAACGCTTGTATTTGCGTAGATTACAGCAATATGTCTCATTTGAAACGAATTTGAATCAATTGATCTGTACATATTTTATGGGGTCCTATAACTTTTTCGTGCAATACGCTAGGAAATATATTACTCTAGTATTGTCCTTTTAACGCTTGTATTTGCGTATATTACTGCAATATGTCTCATTTGAAACGAATTTGAATCAATATCTGAACATATTTAATGGTGGCCTATAACTTTTTAGTACAATACGCTAAGTTATATATTACTCAGGTATTGGCTATTTAACTTTTGTATTTGCGTATATAACTGCAATAAGTCTCATTTGAAACGAATTTGAATCAATATCTGAACATTTTTAATGGTGAATTATAACTTTTTAGTACAATACGCTAAGAAATATATTACTCAGGTATTGGCATTTTAACGCTTGTATTTGCGTATATTACTGAAATATGTCTCATTTAAAACGAATTTGAATCAACATCTGAACATATTTTATTGGGTACTATAACTTTTTGGTGCAATACGCTAAGAAATATATTACTCTGATATTGGCATTTTAACGCTTGTATTTAAGTATATTAGTGCAATATGTCTCATTTGAAACCAATTTGAATCAATATCTGAGCATTTTTAATGGTGGCCTATATCTTTTTAGTACAATACGCTAAGAAATATATTTCTCAGGTATTGGCATTTTAACGCTTGTATTTGTGTATATTACTGAAATATGTCTCATTTAAAATGAATTTGAATCAATATCTTAACATATGTTATTGGGTCCTATACATTTTTAGTGCAATACGCTAGGAAATATATTACTCTGGTATTGGCATTTTAACGCTTGTAATTAAGTTATAAGACCCCATCTTATAACTTTTTGGTGCAATACGCTAGGAAATATATTACTCTGGTATTGGCATTTAAACGCTTGTATTTGCGTATATTACTGAAATATGTCTCATTTAAAACGAATTTGAATCAATATCTGAACATATGTTATTGGGTCCTATAACTTTTTAGTGCAATACGCTAGGAAATATATTACTCTGGTATTGGCATTTTAACGCTTGTAATTAAGTATACTACTGTAATATATCTCATTTCAAACGAATTTGTATCAACATCTGAACATATTTTATGGAGTCCTATAACTTTTAAGTGCAATACGCTAGGAAATATATTACTCTGGTATTGGCATTTTAACGCTTGTATTTGCGTATATTACTGCAATATGTCTCATTTCAAACGTATTTGTATCAACATCTGAACATTTTTAATGGTGAACTTTAACTTTTTAGTACAATACGCTAAGAAATATATTACTCAGGTATTGGCATTTTAACGCTTGTATTTGAGTATATTAGTGCAATATGTCTCATTTGAAACGAATTTAAATCAATATCTGAACATATTTTATGGAGTCCTATAACTTTTTGGTGCAAGACGCTAAGAAATATATTACTCTGGTATTGGCATTTTAACGCTTGTATTTGCGTATATAACTGCAATAATGTCTCATATATTCCTCTCGTATTGGCATTTTAACGCTTGTATTTGCGTATATTACTGCAATATGTCTCATTTGAAACGAATTTGAATCAATTGATCCGTACATATTTTACGGGGTCCTATAACTTTTGGTGCAATACGCTAGGAAATATATAACTCAGGTATTGGCATTTTGACGCTTGTATTTGTGTATATTACTGAAATATGTCTCATTTAAAATGAATTTGAATCAATATCTGAACTATATCTATATCTATAACTTTTTGGTGCAATACGCTAGGAAATATTTTACTCTGGTATTGGTATTTGAACGCTTGTATTTGCGTATATTACTGCAATATGTCTCATTTGAAACGAATTTGAATTAATATCTGAACATTTTTAATGGTGAACTATAACTTTTTAGTACAATACGCTAAGAAATATATTACTCAGGTATTGGCATTTTAACGCTTGTATTTGCGTATATTACTAAAATATGTCTCATTTAAAACGAATTTGAATCAATATCTGAACATATTTTATTGGGTACTATAAATTTTTGGTGCAAAACGCTAGGAAATATATTACTCTGATATTGGCATTTTAACGCTTGTATTTGCGTATATTACTGCAATAGGTCTCATTTGAAACGAATTTGAATCAATATCTGAACATTTTTAATGGTGGCTTATAACTTTTTAGTACAATACGCTAAGAAATATATTACTCAGGTATTGGCATTTTAACGCTTGTATTTGCGTATATTACTGAAATATGTCTCATTTAAAACGAATTTGAATCAATATCTGAACATATTTTATTGGGTCCTATAACTTTTTGGTGCAATACGCAAGGAAATTTATTACTCTGGTATTGGCATTTTAACGCTTGCATTTGCGTATATTACTGCAATATGTCTCATTTCAAACGAAATTGTATCAACATCTGAACATATTTTATGGAGTCCTATAACTTTTTAGTGCAATACGCTAAGAAATATATTACTCTGGTATTGGCATTTTAACGCTTGTATTTGCGTATATAACTGCAATATGTCTCATATATTCCTCGCGTATTGGCATTTTAACGCTTGTATTTGCGTAGATTACAGCAAAATGTCTCATTTGAAACGAATTTGAATCAATTGATCTGTATATATTTTATGGGGTCCTATAACTTTTTGGTGCAATACGCTAGGAAATATATTACTCTGGTATTGGCATTTTAACGCTTGTATTTGCGTATATAAGTGCAATATATCTCATTTCAAACAAATTTGTATCAACATCTGAACATATTTTATGGAGTCCTATAACTTTCTAGTGCAATACGCTAGGAAATATATTACTCTGGTATTGGCATTTTAACGCTTGTATTTGCGTATATAACTGCAATATGTCTCATATATTCCTCGCGTATTGGCATTTTAACGCTTGTATTTGCGTATATTACTTCAATATGTCTCATTTGAAACGAATTTGAATCAATTGATCCGTAAATATTTTACGGGGTCCTATAATTTTTTGGTGCAATACGCTAGGAAATATATTACTCTGGTATTGGCCTTTTAACGCTTGTATTTGCGTATATTAGTGCAATATATCTCATTTCAAACGAATTTGTATCAACATCTGAACATATTTTATGGAGTCCTATAACTTTTTAGTGCAATACGCTAGGAAATATATTACTCTGGTATTGGTATTTGAACGCTTGTATTTGCGTATATTACAGCAATATGTCTCATTTGAATCGAATTTGAATCAATATCTGAACATATTTAATGGTGGCCTATAACTTTTTGGTGCAATACGCTAGGAAATATATTACTCTGGTATTGGCATTTTAACGCTTGTATTTGCGTATATAAGTGCAATATATCTCATTTCAAACGAATTTGTATCAACATCTGAACATATTTTATGGAGTCCTATAACTTTTTAGTGCAATACGCTAGGAAATATATTACTCTAGTATTGGCCTTCTAACGCTTGTATTTGCGTATATTACTGCAATATGTCTCATTTGAAACGAATTTGAATCAATATCTGAACATGTTTAATGGTGGCCTATAACTTTTTAGTACAATACGCTAAGAAATATATTACTCAGGTATTGGCATTTTAACGCTTGTATTTGCGTATATTACTGCAATATGTCTCATTTTAAACAAATTTGTATCAACAACTGAACATATTTTATGGAGTCCTATAACTTTTTAGTGCAATACGCTAAGAAATATATTACTCTGGTATTGGCATTTTAACGCTTGTATTTGCGTATATAACTGCAATATGTCTCATATATTCCTCGCGTATTGGCATTTTAACGCTTGTATTTGCGTATATTAATGCAATATGTCTCATTTGAAACGAATTTGAATAAATTGATCCGTACATATTTTACGGGGTCCTATAACTTTTTGGTGCAATACGCTAGGAAATATATTACTCTGGTATTGGCATTTTAACGCTTGTATTTGCGTAGATTACAGCAATATGTCTCATTTGAAACGAATTTGAATCAATTGATCTGTACATAATTTATGGGGTCCTATAACTTTTTGGTGCAATACGCTAGGAAATATATTACTCTGGTATTGGTATTTGAACGCTTGTATTTGCGTATATTACAGCAATATGTCTCATTTGAATCGAATTTGAATCAATATCTGAACATATTTAATGGTGGCCTATAACTTTTTGGTGCAATACGCTAGGAAATATATTACTCTGGTATTGGCATTTTAACGCTTGTATTTGCGTATATAAGTGCAATATATCTCATTTCAAACGAATTTGTATCAACATCTGAACATATTTTATGGAGTCCTATAACTTTTTAGTGCAATACGCTAAGAAATATATTACTCTGGTATTGGCATTTTAACGCTTGTATTTGCGTATATTACTGAAATATGTCTCATTTGAAACGAATTTGATTCAATATCTGAACATTTTTAATGGTGAACTATAACTTTTTAGTACAATACGCTAAGAAATATATTACTCAGGTATTGGCATTTTAACGCTTGTATTTGCGTATATTACTGCAATATGTCTCATTTTAAACAAATTTGTATCAACAACTGAACATATTTTATGGAGTCCTATAACTTTTTAGTGCAATACGCTAAGAAATATATTACTATGGTATTGGCATTTTAACGCTTGTATTTGCGTATATTACTGCAATATGTCTCATTTGAAACGAATTTGAATTAATATCTGAACATTTTTAATGGTGAACTATAACTTTTTAGTACAATACGCTAAGAAATATATTACTCAGGTATTGGCATTTTAACGCTTGTATTTGCGTATATTACTAAAATATGTCTCATTTAAAACGAATTTGAATCAATATCTGAACATATTTTATTGAGTACTATAACTTTTTGGTGTAATACGCTAGGAAATATATTACTCTGATATTGGCATTTTAACGTTTGTATTTGCGTATATTAGTGCAATATGTCTCATTTGAAACGAATTTGAATCAATATCTGAACATATTTTATGGAGTCCTATAACTTTTTAGTGCAAGACGCTAAGATATATATTACTCTGGTATTGGCATTTTAACGCTTGTATTTGTGTATATTACTGAAATATGTCTCATTTAAAATGAATTTGAATCAATATCTGAACATATTTTATGGGGTCTTATAACTCTTTGGTGCAATACGCTAGGAATTATATTACTCTGGTATTGGCATTTTAACGCTTGTATTTGCGTATATAACTGAAATATGTCTCATTTAAAACGAATTTGAATCAATATCTGAACATATTTTATTGGGTCCTATAACTTTTTGGTGCAATACGCTAGGAAATATATTACTCTATTATTGGCATTTTAACGCTTGTATTTGCGTATATTACTGCAATATGTCTCATTTCAAACAAATTTGTATCAACAACTGAACATATTTTATGGAGTCCTATAACTTTTTAGTGCAATACGCTAAGAAATATATTACTATGGTATTGGCATTTTAACGCTTGTATTTGCGTATATTACTGCAATATGTCTCATTTGAAACGAATTTGAATTAATATCTGAACATTTTTAATGGTGAACTATAACTTTTTTGTACAATACGCTAAGAAATATATTACTCAGGTATTGGCATTTTAACGCTTGTATTTGCGTATATTACTAAAATATGTCTCATTTAAAACGAATTTGAATCAATATCTGAACATATTTTATTGGGTACTATAACTTTTTGGTGTAATACGCTAGGAAATATATTACTCTGATATTGGCATTTTAACGTTTGTATTTGCGTATATTAGTTCAATATGTCTCATTTGAAACGAATTTGAATCAATATCTGAACTTATTTTATGGAGTCCTATAACTTTTTAGTGCAAGACGCTAAGAAATATATTACTCTGGTATTGGCATTTTAACGCTTGTATTTGCGTATATTAGTGCAATATGTGTCATTTGAAACGAATTTGAATCAATATCTGAGCAGTTTTAATGGTGGCCTATAACTTTTTAGTACAATACGCTATGAAATATATTTCTCAGGTATTGGCATTTTAACGCTTGTATTTGCGTATATTACTGAAATATGTCTCATTTAAAACCAATTTGAATCAATATCTGAACATATTTTATTGGGTCCTATAACTTTTTGGTGCAAGACGCTAGGAAATATATTACTCTGGTATTGGCGTTTTAACGCTTGTATTTGCGTATATTACTCCAATATGTCTCATTTGAAACGAATTTGAATCAATATCTGAACATTTTTAATGGTGAACTATAACTTTTTAGTACAATACGCTAAGAAATATATTACTCAGGTATTGGCATTTTAACGCTTGTATTTGAGTATATTAGTGCAATATGTCTCATTTGAAACGAATTTGAATCAATATCTGAACATATTTAATGGTGGCCTATAACTTTTTGGTGCAATACATTAGGAAATATATTACTCAGGTATTGGCATTTTAACGCTTTTATTTGCGTATATTACTGCAATATGTCTCATTTCAAACGAATTTGTATCAACATCTGAACATATTTTATGGAGTCCTATAACTTTTTAGTGCAATACGCTAAGAAATATATTACTCTGGTATTGGCATTTTAACGCTTGTATTTGCGTATAGTACTGAAATATGTCTCATTTAAAACGAATTTGAATCAATATCTGAACATATTTTATTGGGTCCTATAACTTTTTGGTGCAATACGCTAGGAAATATATAACTCTGGTATTGGCATTTTAACGCTTGTATTTGCGTATATTACTGCAAAATGTCTCATTTCAAACGAATTTGTATCAACATCTGAACATATTTTATGGAGTCCTATAACTTTTTAGTGCAATACGCTAAGAAATATATTACTCTGGTATTGGCATTTTAACGCTTGTATTTGCGTATATAACTGCAATATGTCTCATATATTCTTCTCGTATTGGCATTTTAACGCTTGTATTTGCGTATATTACTGCAATATGTCTCATTTGAAACGAATTTGAATCAATATCTGAACATATTTTATGGAGTCCTATAACTTTTTAGTGCAAGACGCTAAGAAATATATTACTCTGGTATTGGCATTTTAACGCTTGTATTTGCGTATATAACTGCAATATGTCTCATATATTCTTCTCGTATTGGCATTTTAACGCTTGTATTTGCGTATATTACTGCAATATGTCTCATTTCAAACGAATTTGTATCAACAACTGAACATATTTTATGGAGTCCTATAACTTTTTAGTGCAATACGCTAAGAAATATATTACTCTGGTATTGGCATTTTAACGCTTGTATTTGCGTATATTACTGCAATATGTCTCATTTGAAACGAATTTGAATCAATTGATCCGTACATATCTTACGGGGTCTCATTTAAAACGAATTTGAATCAATATCTGAACATATTTTATGGGGTCCTATAACTTTTTGGTGCAATACGCTAGGAAATATATTATTCTGGTATTGGCATTTTAACGCTTGTTTTTGCGTATATTACTGCAATATGTCTCTTTTTAAACGAATTTAAATCAATATCTGAACATTTTTAATGGTGGCCTATAACTTTTTAGTACAATACGCTAAGAAATATATTTCTCAGGTATTGGCTTTTTAACGCTTGTATTTGCGTATATTACTGCAATATGTCTCATTTAAAACGAATTTGAATCAATATCTGAACATAATTTATGGAGTCCTATAACTTTTTAGTACAATACGCTAAGAAATATATTACTCAGGTATTGGCATTTTAACGCTGGTATTTGCGTATATTACTGCAATATGTCTCATTTAAAATGAATTTGAATCAATATCTGAACATATTTTATGGGGTCTTTAAACATTTTGGTGCAATACGCTAGGAAACTTATTACTCTGGTATTGGCATTTTAACGCTTGTATTTGCGTATATTATTGAAATATGTCTCATTTGAAACGAATTTGAATCAATTGATCTGTACATATTTTATGGGGTCCTATAACAATTTGGTGCAATACGCTAGGAAATATATTACTCTGGTATTGATATTTTAACGCTTGTATTTGCGTATATTACTGCAATTTGTCACATTTGAAACGAATTTGAATCAATATCTGAACATATTTAATGGTGGCCTATCACTTTTTGGTGCAATACGCTAGGAAATATATTACTCTGGTATTGGCATTTTAACGCTTGTATTTGCGTATATTAGTGCAATATGTCTCATTTCAAACGAATTTGAATCAATATCTGAACCTATTTTATGGGGTCCTATAACTTTTTGGTGCAATACGCTAGGAAATATATTATTCTGGTATTGGCATTTTAACGCTTGTATTTGCGTATATTACTGAAATATGTCTCATTTCAAACGAATTTGTATCAACAACTGAACATATTTTATGGAGTCCTATAATTTTTTAGTGCAATACGCTAAGAAATATATTACTCTGGTATTGGCATTTTAACGCTTGTATTTGCGTATATTAGTGCAATATGTCTCATTTGAAACGAATTTGAATCAATATCTGAGCATTTTTAATGGTGGCCTATAACTTTTTAGTACAATACGCTAAGAAAAATATTTCTCAGGTATTGGCATTTTAACGCTTGTATTTGCGTATATTACTGCAATATGTCTCATTTAAAACGAATTTGAATCAATATCTGAACATATTTTATGGGGTCCTATAACTTTTTGGTGCAATACGCTAGGAAATATATTATTCTGGTATTGGCATTTTAACGCTTGTTTTTGCGTATATTACTGCAATATGTCTCATTTCAAACGAATTTGTATCAACATCTGAACATATTTTATGGAGTCCTATAACTTTTTAGTGCAAAACGCTAAGACATATATTACTCTGGTATTGGCATTTTAACGCTTGTATTTGCGTATATTACTGCAATATGTCTCATTTGAAACGAATTTGAATCAATATCTGAACATATTTTATGGTGGCCTATAACTTTCTAGTCCAGTACGTAAAGAAATATATTACTCTGGTATTGGCATTTTTACAGTTGTATCTGCGTATATTACTGCAATACGTCTTATTTGAAACGAATATGTATCAATATATAAACCTATTTTTCAGAGGTCTATAACATTTTAGTGCAATACGCTATGAAATATTTTACTCTGGTATTGGCATTTAAACGCTCGTATTTGCGTATATTACTGCAATATGTCTCATTTGAAACGAATTTGTATCAATATCTGAACATATTTTATGGAGGCCTATAACTTTCTAGGCCAATACGTAAAGAAATATATTACCCTGGTATTGGCATTTTTACAAATGTATTTGCGTATATTACTGCAGTACGTCTCATTTGAAACGAATATGTATCAATATCTGAACATATTTTTCATAGGTCTATAACTTTTTAGTGCAATACGCTAAGAAATATTTTACTCTGGTATTAACATTTTAACGCCAGTGTTTGCGTATATATCTGCAATATGTCTCATTTGAAACGAACTTGTATCAATATTTGAACATATTTTATGGAGGTATATAACTTTTTAGTACAGTACGCTAAGAAATATGTTACTCTGGTTTTGGCATTTTATCGCTTGTATTTGCTGCAATATGTCTTATATGAAACGAATTTGTATCAATATCTGAACATAATTTATGGAGGCCTATAACTTTCTAGTCGAATACGTAAAGAAATATATTACTCTGGTATTGGCATTTTTACAGTTGTATTTGCGTATATTTTTGCAATACGTCTCATTTGAAACGAATATGTATCAATATCTGAACCTATTTTTCAGAGGTCTATAACTTATTAGATCAATACGCTTTGAAATATTTTACTCTGGTATTGGCATTTAAACGCTCGTATTTGCGTATATTACTGCAATATGTCTCATTTGAAACGAATTTGTATCAATATCTGAACATATTTTATGGAGGCCTATAACTTTCTAGTCCAATACGTAAAGAAATATATTACTCTGGTATTGGCATTTTTACAGTTGTATTTGCGTATATTACTGCAATACGTCTTATTTGAAACGAATATGTATCAATATATAAACCTATTTTTCAGAGGTCTATAACTTTTTAGTGCAATACGCTATGAAATATTTTACTCTGGTATTGGCATTTAAACGCTCGTATTTGCGTATATAACTGCAATATGTCTCATTTGAAACGAATTTGTATCAATACCTGAACATATTTTATGGAGGCCTATAACTTTCTAGTCCAATACGTAAAGAAATATGTTACTCTGGTTTTGGCATTTTAACGCTTGTATTTTGCTGCAATATGTCTTATTTGAAACGAATTTGTATCAATATCTGAACATAATTTATGGAGGCCTATAACTTTCTAGTCCAGTACGTAAAGAAATATATTACTCTGGTATTGGCATTTTTACAGTTGTATTTGCGTATATTACTGCAATACGTCTTATTTGAAACGAATATGTATCAAAATATAAACCTATTTTTCAGAGGTCTATAACTTTTTAGTGCCATACGCTATGAAATATTTTACTCTGGTATTGGCATTTAAACGCTCGTATTTGCGTATATTATTGCAATATGTCTCATTTGAAACGAATTTGTATCAATATCTGAACATATTTTATGGAGGCCTATAACTTTCTAGTCCAATACGTAAAGAAATATATTACTCTGGTATTGGCATTTTTACAGTTGTATTTGCATATATTACTGCAATATGTCTCATTTGAAACGAATTTGTATCAATATCTGAACATATTTTATGGAGGCCTATAACTTTCTAGTCCAATACGTAAAGAAATATATTACTATGGTATTGGCATTTTTACAGTTGTATTTGCGTATATTACTGCAATATGTCTCATTTGAAACGAATTTGTATCAATATCTGAACATATTTTTCATAGGTCTATAACTTTTTAGTGCAATACGCTAAGAAATATTTTACTCTGGTATTGGCATTTAAACGCTCGTATTTGCGTATATTAGTGCAATATGTCTCATTTCGAACGAATTTGTATCAACATCTGAACATATTTTATGGAGTCCTATAACTTTTTAGTGCAATGCGCTAGGAAATATATTACTCTGGTATTGGCATTTTAACGCTTGTATTTGCGTATATTACTGCAATTTGTCTCATTTGAAACGAATTTGAATCAATATCTGAACATATTTAATGGTGGCCTATAACTTTTTGGTGCAATACGCTAGGAAATATATTACTCTGGTATTGGCATTTTAACGCTTGTATTAGCGTATATAAGTGCTATATATCTCATTTCAAACGAATTTGTATCAACATCTGAACATATTTAAAGGTGGCCTATAACTTTTTAGAACAATACGCTAAGTTATATATTACTCAGGTATTGGCATTTTAACGCTTGTATTTGCGTATATTACTACAATATGTCTCATTTGAAACGAATTTGAATCAATATCTGAACATAATTTATGGAGTCCTATAACTTTTTAGTACAATACGCTAAGAAATATATTACTCAGTTATTGGCCTTTTAACGCTTGTATTTGCGTATATTACTGCAATATGTCTCATTTGAAACGAATTTGAATCAATATCTGAACATTTTTAATGGTGAACTATAACTTTTTAGTACAATACGCTCAGAAATATATTACTCAAATATTGGCATTTTAACGCTTGTATTTGCGTATATTACTGAAATATGTCTCATTTGAAACGAATATGAATCAATATCTGAACATTTTTAATGTTGGCTTATAACTTTTTAGTACAATACGCTAAGAAATATATTACTCAGGTATTGGCACTTTAACGCTTGTTTTTGCGTATATTACTGCAATATGTCTCATTTGAAACGAATTTGAATCAATATTTGAACATTTTTAAAGGTGAACTATAACTTTTTAGTACAATACGCTAAGAAATACATTACTCAGGTATTGGCATTTTCACGCTTGTATTTGCGTATATTACTGAAATATGTCTCATTTAAAACGAATTTGAATCAATATCTGAACATATTTTATTGGGTACTATAACTTTTTGGTGCAATACGCTAGGAAATATATTACTCTGATATTGGCATTTTAACGCTTGTATTAGCGTATATTACTGCAATATGTCTCATTTGAAACGAATTTGAATCAATATCTGAACATTTTTTATGGTGAATTATAACTTTTTAGTACAATACGCTAAGAAATATATTACTCAGGTATTGGCATTTTAACGCTTGTATTTGCGTATATTACTGAAATATGTCTCATTTAAAACGAATTTGAATCAATATCTGAACATATTTTATTGGGTACTATAACTTTTTGGTGCAATACGCTAGGAAATATATTACTCGTATATTGGCATTTTAACGCTTGTATTTGCGTATATTACTGCAATATGTCTCATTTGAAACGAATTTGAATCAATATCTGAACATATTTTATGGGTCCTATAACTTTTTGGTGCAATACGCTAGAAAATATATTACTCTGGTATTGGCATTTTAACGCTTGTATTTGCGTATATTACTGCAATTTGTCTCATTTCAAACGAATTTGTATCAACAACTGAACATATTTTATGGACTCCTATAACTTTTTAGTGCAATACGCCAACAAATATATAACTCTGGTATTGGCATTTTAACGCTTGTATTTGCATATAGTACTGCAATATGTCTCATTTGAAACGAATTTGAATCAATATCTGAACATTTTTAATGGTGAACTATAACTTTTTAGTACAATACGCTAAGAAATATATTACTCAGGTATTGGCATTTTAACGCTTGTTTTTGAGTATATGAGTGCAATATGTCTCATTTGAAACGAATTTGAATCAATATTGAACATATTTTATGGAGTCCTATAACTTTTTAGTGCAAGACGCTAAGAAATATATTACTCAGGTATTGGCATTTTTACGCTTGTATTTGCGTATATTAGTGCAATATGTCTCATTTCAAACGAATTTGTATCAACATCTGAACATATTTTATTGGGTCCTATAACTTTTTGGTGCAAGGCGCTAGGAAATATATTACTCTGGTATTGGCATTTTAACGCTTGTATTTGAGTATATTAGCGCAATATGTCTCATTTGAAACGAATTTGAATCAATATCTGAACATATTTTATGGAGTCCTATAACTTTTTAGTGCAGGACGCTAAGAAATATATAACTCAGGGATTGGCATTTTAACGCTTGTATTTGCGTATATTAGTGCAATATGGCCCATTTCAAACGAATTTGTATCAACATCTGAACATATTTTATGGAGTCCTATATCTTTTTAGTGCAATACGCTAAGAAATATATAACTCAGGTATTGGCATTTTGACGCGTGTATTTGTGTATATTACTGAAATATGTCTCATTTAAAATGAATTTGAATCAATATCTGAACATATTTTATGGGGTCTTATAACTTTTTGGTGCAATACGCTAGGAAATATATTACTCTGGTATTGGCACTTTAACGCTAGTATTTGCGTATATAACTGAAATATGTGTCATTTAAAACGAATTTGAATCAATATCTGAACATATTTTATTGGGTCCTATAACTTTTTAGTACAATACGCTAGGAAATATATTACTCTGGTATTGGCATTTTAACGCTTGTAATTAAGTATACCACTACTGCAATATGTCTCATTTCAAACGAATTTGTATCAACATCTGAACATATTTTATGGAGTCCTATAACTTTTTAGTGCAATACGCTAGGAAATATATTACTCTGGTATTGGCATTTTAACGCTTGTATTTGCGTATATTACTGCAATTTGTGTCATTTGAAACGAATTTGAATCAATATCTGAACATATTTAATGGTGGCCTATAACTTTTTGGTGCAATACGCTAGGAAATATATTACTCTGGTATTGGCATTTTAACGCATGTAATTAAGTATACTACTGCAATATGTGTCATTTCAAACGAATTTGTATCAACATCTGAACATATTTTATGGAGTCCAATAATTTTTTAGCTAGGAAATACATTACTCTGGTATTGGCATTTTAACGCTTGTATTTGTGTATATTTCTGCAATATGTCTCATTTCAAACGAATTTGTATCAACAACTGAACATATTTTATGGAGTCCTATAACTTTTTAGTGCAATACGCTAAGAAATATATTACTCTGGTATTGGCATTTTAACACTTGTATTTGCGTATATTACTGCAATATGTCTCATTTGAAACGAATTTGAATCAATATCTGAGCATTTTTAATGCTGGCCTATAACTTTTTAGTACAATACGCTAAGAAATATATTTCTCAGGTATTGGCATTTTAACGCTTGTATTTGCGTATATTACTGAAATATGTCTCATTTAAAACCAATTTGAATCAATATCTGAACATATTTTATTGGGTCCTATAACTTATTGGTGCAAGACGCTAGGAAGTATATTACTCTGGTATTGGCATTTTAACGCTTGTATTTGAGTATATTAGTGCAATATGTCTCATTTGAAACGAATTTGAATCAATATCTGAACATATTTTATGGAGTCCTATAACTTTTTAGTGCAGGACGCTAAGAAATATATTACTCAGGGATTGGCATTTTAACGCTTGTATTTGCGTATATTAGTGCAATATGTCCCATTTCAAACGAATTTGTATCAACAACTGAACATATTTTATGGAGTCCTATAACTTTTTAGTGCAGGACGCTAAGAAATATATTACTCAGGTATTGGCATTTTTACGCTTGTATTTGCGTATATTAGTGCAATATGTCTCATTTCAAACGAAATTGTATCAACATCTGAACATATTTTATTGGGTCCTATAACTTTTTGGTGCAAGGCGCTAGGAAATATATTACTCTGGTATTGGCATTTTAACGCTTGTATTTGCGTATATTACCGAAATATGTCTCATTTAAAATGAATTTGAATCAATATCTGAGCATATTTTATTGGGTACTATAACTTTTTGGTGCAATACGCTAGGAAATATATTACTCTGATATTGGCATTTTAACGCTTGTATTTGCGTATATTAGTGCAATATGTGTCATTTGAAACGAATTTGAATCAATATCTGAGCATTTTTAATGCTGGCCTATAACTTTTTAGTACAATACGCTAAGAAATATATTTCTCAGGTATTGGCATTTTAACGCTTGTATTTGCGTATATTACTGAAATATGTCTCATTTAAAACCAATTTGAATCAATATCTGAACATATTTTATTGGGTCCTATAACTTATTGGTGCAAGATGCTAGGAAGTATGTTACTCTGGTATTGGCATTTTAACGCTTGTATTTGAGTATATTAGTGCAATATGACTCATTTGAAACGAATTTGAATCAACAACTGAACATATTTTATGGAGTCCTATAACTTTTTAGTGCAGGACGCTAAGATATATATTACTCAGGGATTGGCATTTTAACGCTTGTATTTGCGTATATTAGTGCAATATGTCCCATTTCAAACGAATTTGTATCAACATCTGAACATATTTTATGGAGTCCTATAACTTTTTAGTGCAATACGCTAAGAAATATATTACTCTGGTATTGGCATTTTAACGCTTGTATTTGTGTATATTACTGCAATATGTCTCATTTGAAACGAATTTGAATCAATATCTGAACATTTTTAATGGTGAACTATAACTTTTTAGTACAATACGCTATGAAATATATTACTCAGGTATTGGCATTTTAACGCTTGTATTTGCGTATATTACTGAAATATGTCTCATTTAAAACCAATTTGAATCAATATCTGAACATATTTTATTGGGTCCTATAACTTTTTGGTGCAAGACGCTAGGAAATATATTACTCTGGTATTGGCATTTTAACGCTTGTATTTGCGTATATAACTGCAATATGTCTCATATATTCCTCTCGTATTGGCATTTTAACGCTTCTATTTGCGTATATTACTGCAATATGTCTCATTTGAAGCGAATTTGAATCAATTGATCCGTACATATTTTACGGGGTCCAATAACTTTTTGGTGCAATACGCTAGGAAATATATTACTCTGGTAGTGGCATTTTAACGCTTGTATTTGCGTATATTACTGCAATATGTCTCATTTGAAGCGAATTTGAATCAATTGATCCGTACATATTTTACGGGGTCCAATAACTTTTTGGTGCAATACGCTAGGAAATATATTACTCTGGTATTGGCACTTTAACGCTAGTATTTGCGTATATTACTGAAATATGTGTCATTTAAAACGAATTTGAATCAATATCTGAACATATTTTATTGGGTCCTATAACTTTTTAGTACAATACGCTAGGAAATATATTACTCTGGTATTAGCATTTTAACGCTTGTAATTAAGTATACCACTACTGCAATATGTCTCATTTCAAACGAATTTGTATCAACATCTGAACATATTTTATGGAGTCCTATAACTTTTTAGTGCAATACGCTAGGAAATATATTACTCTGATATTGGCATTTTAACGCTTGTATTTGCGTATATTAGTGCTATATGTGTCATTTGAAACGAATTTGAATCAATAACTGAGCATTTTTAATTGTGGCCTATACCTTTTTAGTACAATACGCTAAGAAATATATTTCTCAGGTATTGGCATTTTAACGCTTGTATTTGCGTATATTACTGAAATATGTCTCATTTAAAACCAATTTGAATCAATATCTGAACATATTTTATTGGGTCCTATAACTTTTTGGTGCAAGACGCTAGGAAATATATTACTCTGGTATTGGCATTTAAACGCTTGTATTTGAGTATATTAGTGCAATATGTCTCATTTGAAACGAATTTGAATCAATATCTGAACATATTTTATGGAGTCCTATAACTTTTTAGTGCAGGACGGTAAGAAATATATTACTCAGGGATTGGCATTTTAACGCTTGTATTTGCGTATATTAGTGCAATATGTCCCATTTCAAACGAATTTGTATCAACATCTGAACTTATTTTATGGAGCCCTATAACTTTTTAGTGCAATACGCTAAGAAATATATAACTCAGGTATTGGCATTTTGACGCTTGTATTTGTGTATATTACTGAAATATGTCTCATTTAAAATGAATTTGAATCAATATCTGAACATATTTTATGGGGTCTTATAACATTTTGGTGCAATACGCTAGGAAATATATTATTCTGGTATTGGCATTTTAACGCTTGTATTTGCGTATATAACTGCAATATGTCTCATATATTCCTCTCGTATTGGCATTTTAACGCTTATATTTGCGTAAATTACTGCAATATGTCTCATTTGAAACGAATTTGAATCGAGTGATCCGTACATATTTTACGGGGTCCTATAACTTTTTGGTGCAATACGCTAGGAAATATATAACTCAGGTATTGGCATTTTGACGCTTGTATTTGTGTATATTACTTAAATATGTCTCATTTAAAATGAATTTGAATCAATATCTGAACATATTTTATGGGGTTTTATAACTCTTTGGTGCAATACGCTAGGAAATATATTACTCTGGTATTGGCATTTTAACGCTTGTATTTGCGTATATTACTGAAATATGTCTCATTTAAAACGTAGTTGAATCAATATCTGAACATATTTTATTGGGTCCTATAACTTTTTAGTGCAATACGCTAGCAAATATATTACTCTGGTATTGGCATTTTAACGCTTGTATTTGAGTATATTACTGCAATTTGTCTCATTTGAAACGAATTTGAATCAATATCTGAACATTTTTTATGGAGTCCTATTACTTTTTTGTGCAATCCGCTAGGAAATATATGACTCTGGTATTGGCATTTCAACGCTTGCAATTAAGTATACTACTGCAATTTGTCTCATTTCAAACGAATTTGTATCAACATCTGAACATATTTTATGGAGTCCTATAACTTTTTAGTGCAATACGCTAAGAAATATATTACTCTGGTATTGGCATTTTAACGCTTGTATTTGCGTATATAACTGCAATATGTCTCATATATTCCTCTCGTATTGGCATTTTAACGCTTCTATTTGCGTATATTACTGCAATATGTCTCATTTGAAGCGAATTTGAATCAATTGATCCGTACATATTTTACGGGGTCCAATAACTTTTTGGTGCAATACGCTAGGAAATATATTACTCTGGTAGTGGCATTTTAACGCTTGTATTTGCGTATATTACTGCAATATGTCTCATTTGAAGCGAATTTGAATCAATTGATCCGTACATATTTTACGGGGTCCAATAACTTTTTGGTGCAATACGCTAGGAAATATATTACTCTGGTAGTGGCATTTTAACGCTTTTATTTGCGTATATTACTGAAATATGTCTCATTTAAAACCAATTTGAATCAATATCTGAACATATTTTATTGGGTCCTATAACTTTTTGGTGCAAGACGCTAGGAAATATATTACTCTGGTATTGGCATTTTAACGCTTGTATTTGCGTATATAACTGCAATATGTCTCATATATTCCTCTCGTATTGGCATTTTAACGCTTCTATTTGCGTATATTACTGCAATATGTCTCATTTGAAGCGAATTTGAATCAATTGATCCGTACATATTTTACGGGGTCCAATAACTTTTTGGTGCAATACGCTAGGAAATATATTACTCTGGGAGTGGCATTTTAACGCTTGTATTTGCGTATATTAGTGCAATATGTCTCATTTCAAACGAATTTGTATCAACATCTGAACATATTTTATGGAGTCCTATAACTTTTTAGTGCAATACGCTAAGAAATATATTACTCTGGTATTGGCATTTTAACGCTTGTATTTGCGTATATTACTGCAATATGTCTCATTTGAAACGAATTTGAATCAATATCTGAACATTTTTAATGGTGAACTATAACTTTTTAGTACAATACGCTATGAAATATATTACTCAGGTATTGGCATTTTAACGCTTGTATTTGCGTATATTACTGAAATATGTCTCATTTAAAACGAATTTGAATCAATATCTGAACATATTTTATTGGGTACCATAACTTTTTGGTGCAATACGCTAGGAAATATATTACTCTGATATTGGCATTTTAACGCTTGTATTTGCGTATATTAGTGCTATATGTGTCATTTGAAACGAATTTGAATCAATAACTGAGCATTTTTAATTGTGGCCTATACCTTTTTAGTACAATACGCTAAGAAATATATTTCTCAGGTATTGGCATTTTAACGCTTGTATTTGCGTATATTACTGAAATATGTCTCATTTAAAACCAATTTGAATCAATATCTGAACATATTTTATTGGGTCCTATAACTTTTTGGTGCAAGACGCTAGGAAATATATTACTCTGGTATTGGCATTTTAACGCTTGTATTTGAGTAAATTAGTGCAATATGTCTCATTTGAAACGAATTTGAATCAATATCTGAACATATTTTATGGAGTCCTATAACTTTTTAGTGCAGGACGGTAAGAAATATATTACTCAGGGATTGGCATTTTAACGCTTGTATTTGCGTATATTAGTGCAATATGTCCCATTTCAAACGAATTTGTATCAACATCTGAACTTATTTTATGGAGCCCTATAACTTTTTAGTGCAATACGCTAAGAAATATATAACTCAGGTATTGGCATTTTGACGCTTGTATTTGTGTATATTACTGAAATATGTCTCATTTAAAATGAATTTGAATCAATATCTGAACATATTTTATGGGGTCTTATAACATTTTGGTGCAATACGCTAGGAAATATATTATTCTGGTATTGGCATTTTAACGCTTGTATTTGCGTATATAACTGCAATATGTCTCATATATTCCTCTCGTATTGGCATTTTAACGCTTATATTTGCGTAAATTACTGCAATATGTCTCATTTGAAACGAATTTGAATCGATTGATCCGTACATATTTTACGGGGTCCTATAACTTTTTGGTGCAATACGCTAGGAAATATATATCTCAGGTATTGGCATTTTGACGCTTGTATTTGTGTATATTACTTAAATATGTCTCATTTAAAATGAATTTGAATCAATATCTGAACATATTTTATGGGGTTTTATAACTCTTTGGTGCAATACGCTAGGAAATATATTACTCTGGTATTGGCATTTTAACGCTTGTATTTGCGTATATTACTGAAATATGTCTCATTTAAAACGTAGTTGAATCAATATCTAAACATATTTTATTGGGTCCTATAACTTTTTAGTGCAATACGCTAGCAAATATATTACTCTGGTATTGGCATTTTAACGCTTGTATTTGAGTATATTACTGCAATTTGTCTCATTTGAAACGAATTTGAATCAATATCTGAACATTTTTTATGGAATCCTATTACTTTTTTGTGCAATCCGCTAGGAAATATATGACTCTGGTATTGGCATTTCAACGCTTGCAATTAAGTATACTACTGCAATTTGTCTCATTTCAAACGAATTTGTATCAACATCTGAACATATTTTATGGAGTCCTATAACTTTTTAGTGCAATACGCTAAGAAATATATTACTCTGGTATTGGCATTTTAACGCTTGTATTTGCGTATATAACTGCAATATGTCTCATATATTCCTCTCGTATTGGCATTTTAACGCTTCTATTTGCGTATATTACTGCAATATGTCTCATTTGAAGCGAATTTGAATCAATTGATCCGTACATATTTTACGGGGTCCAATAACTTTTTGGTGCAATACGCTAGGAAATATATTACTCTGGTAGTGGCATTTTAACGCTTGTATTTGCGTATATTAGTGCAATATGTCTCATTTCAAACGAATTTGTATCAACATCTGAACATATTTTATGGAGTCCTATAACTTTTTAGTGCAATACGCTAGGAAATATATTACTCTGGTATTGGCATTTTAACGCTTGTATTTGCGTATATTACAGCAATATGTCTCATTTGAAACGAATTTGAATCAATTGATCTGTACATATTTTATGGGGTCCTATAACTTTTTGGTGCAATTCACTAGCAAATATATTACTCTGGTATTGGCATTTTAACGCTTGTATTTGAGTATATTACTGCAATTTGTCTCATTTGAAACGAATTTGAATCAATATCTGAACATATTTAATGGTGGCCTATAACTTTTTGGTGCAATACGCTAGGAAATATATTACTCTGGTATTGGCATTTTAACGATTGTATTTGAGTATATTAGTGCAATATGTCTCATTTGAAACGAATTTGAATCAATATTTGAACATTTTTAATGGTGAACTATAACTTTTTAGTACAATACTCTAAGTTATATATTACTCAGGTGTTGGCATTTTAACGATTGTAATTGCGTATATTACTGCAATATGTCTCATTTCAAACGAATTTGTATCAACATCTGAACATATTTTATTGAGTCCTATAACTTTTTAGTGCAATACGCTAAGAAATATATTACTCTGGTATTGGCATTTTAACGCTTGTAGTTGCGTATATTACTGCAATATGTCTCATTTGAAACGAATTTGAATCAATATCTGAACATTTTTAATGGTGAACTATAACTTTTTAGTACAATACGCTAAGAAATATATTACTCAGGTATTGGCATTTTAACGATTGTATTTGAGTATATTAGTGCAATATGTCTCATTTGAAACGAATTTGAATCAATATCTGAACATATTTTATGGAGTCCTATAACTTTTGAGTGCAAGACGCTAAGAAATATATTACTCTGGTATTGGCATTTTAACGCTTGTATTTGCGTATATAACTGCAATATGTCTCATATATTCCTCTCGTATTGGCATTTTAACGCTTGTATTTGCGTATATTACTGCAATTTGTCTCATTTGAAACGAATTTGAATCAATATCTGAACATATTTAATGGTGGCCTATAACTTTTTGGTGCAATACGCTAGGAAATATATTACTCTGGTATTGGCATTTTAACGCTTGTATTTGCGTATATAAGTGCAATATATCTCATTTCAAACGAATTTGTATCAACATCTGAACATATTTTATGGAGTCCTATAACTTTTTAGTGCAATACGCTAAGAAATATATTACTCAGGTATTGGCATTTTAACGCTTGTAGTTGCGTATATTACTGTAATATGTCTCATTTGAAACGAATTTGAATCAATATCTGAACATTTTTAATGGAGTCCTATAACTTTTTAGTGCAATACGCTATGAAATATATTACTCTGGTATTGGCATTTTAACGCTTGTATTTGCGTATATTACTGCAATATGTCCCATTTCAAACGAATTTGTATCAACAACTGAACATATTTTATGGAGTCCTATAACTTTTTAGTGCAATACGCTAACAAATATATTACTCTGGTATTGGCATTTTAACGCTTGTATTTGCGTATATTACTGCAATATGTCTCATATGAAACGAATTTGAATCAATATCTGAACATTTTTAATGGTGAACTATAACTTTTTAGTACAATACGCTAAGAAATTTGAATCAATATCTGAACATATTTTATGGAGTCCTATAACTTTTTAGTGCAAGACGCTAAGAAATATATTACTCAGGTATTGGCATTTTAACGCTTGTATTTGCGTATATTAGTGCAATATGTCTCATTTCAAACGAATTTGTATCAACATCTGAACATATTTTATGGAGTCTTATAACTTTTTAGTGCAATACGCTAAGAAATATATTACTCTGGTATTGGCATTTTAACGCTTGTATTTGCGTATATAACTGCAATATGTCTCATATATTCCTCTCGTATTGGCATTTTAACGCTTGTATTTGCGTATATTACTGCAATTTGTCTCATTTGAAACGAATTTGAATCAATATCTGAACATATTTAATGGTGGCCTATAACTTTTTGGTGCAATACGCTAGGAAATATATTACTCTGGTATTGGCATTTTAACGCTTGTATTTGTGTATATTACTGCAATATGTCTCATTTCAAACGAATTTGTATCAACATCTGAACATATTTTATTGAGTCCTATAACTTTTTAGTGCAATACGCTAAGAAATATATTACTCTGGTATTGGCATTTTAACGCTTGTAGTTGCGTATATTACTGCAATATGTCTCATTTGAAACGAATTTGAATCAATATCTGAACATTTTTAATGGTGAACTATAACTTTTTAGTACAATACGCTAAGAAATATATTACTCAGGTATTGGCATTTTAACGCTTGTATTTGCTTATATTACTTAAATATGTCTCATTTAAAACGAATTTGAATCAATATCTGAACATATTTTATTGGGTACTATAACATTTTGGTGCAATACGCTAGGAAATATATTACTCGTATATTGGCATTTTGACGCTTGTATTTGCGTATATTACTGCAATATGTCTCATTTCAAACTAATTTGTATCAACAACTGAACATATTTTATGGAGTCCTATAACTTTTTAGTGCAATACGCTATGAAATATATTACTCTGGTATTGGCATTTTAACGCTTGTATTTGCGTATATTACTGCAATATGTCTCATTTCAAACGAATTTTTATCAACAACTGAACATATTTTATGGAGTCCTATAACTTTTTAGTGCAATACGCTAACAAATATATTACTCTGGTATTGGCCTTTTAACGCTTGTATTTGCGTATATTACTGCAATATGTCTCATTTCAAACGAATTTGTATCAACATCTGAACATATTTTATTGAGTCCTATAACTTTTTAGTGCAATACGCTAAGAAATATATTACTCTGGTATTGGCATTTTAACGCTTGTAGTTGCGTATATTACTGCAATATGTCTCATTTGAAACGAATTTGAATCAATATCTGAACATTTTTAATGGTGAACTATAACTTTTTAGTACAATACGCTAAGAAATATATTACTCAGGTATTGGCATTTTAACCTTTGTATTTGAGTATATTATTGCAATATGTCTAATTTGAAACGAATTTGAATCAATATCTGAACATATTTTATGGAGTCCTATAACTTTTTTGTGCAAGACGCTAAGAAATATATTACTCAGGTATTGGCATTTTAACGCTTGTATTTGCGTATATTAATGCAATATGTCTCATTTCAAACGAATTTGTATCAACATCTGAACATATTTTATGGAGTCCTATAACTTTTTAGTGCAATACGCTAGGAAATATATAACTCTGGTATTGGCATTTTAACGCTTGTACATGCGTATATAAGTGCAATATATCTCATTTCAAACGAATTTGTATCAACATTTAAACATATTTTATGGAGTCCTATAACTTTTTAGTGCAATACGCTAGGAAATATATTACTCTGGTATTGGCATTTTAACGCTTGTATTTGCGTATATTACTGCAATATGTCTCATTTCAAACGAATTTGTATCAACATCTGAACATATTTTATTGAGTCCTATAACTTTTTAGTGCAATACGCTAAGAAATATATTACTCTGGTATTGGCATTTTAACGCTTGTAGTTGCGTATATTACTGCAATATGTCTCATTTGAAACGAATTTGAATCAATATCTGAACATTTTTAATGGTGAACTATAACTTTTTAGTACAATACGCTAAGAAATATATTACTCAGGTATTGGCATTTTAACCTTTGTATTTTAGTATATTATTGCAATATGTCTAATTTGAAACGAATTTGAATCAATATCTGAACATATTTTATGGAGTCCTATAACTTTTTTGTGCAAGACGCTAAGAAATATATTACTCAGGTATTGGCATTTTAACGCTTGTATTTGCGTATATTAGTGCAATATGTCTCATTTCAAACGAATTTGTATCAACATCTGAACATATTTTATGGAGTCCTATAACTTTTTAGTGCAATATGCTAGGAAATATATTACTCTGGTATTGGCATTTTAACGCTTGCATTTGCGTATATAAGTGCAATATATCTCATTTCAAACGAATTTGTATCAACATCTGAACATATTTTATGGAGTCCTATAACTTTTTAGTGCAATACGCTAGGAAATATATTACTCTGGTATTGGCATTTTAACGCTTGTATTTGAGTATATTACTGCAATATGTCTCATTTGAAACGAATTTGAATCAATTGATCCGTACATATTTTACGGGGTCCTATAACTTTTTGGTGCAATACGCTAGGAAATTTATAACTCAGGTATTGGCATTTTGACGCTTGTATTTGTGTATATTACTGAAATATGTCTCATTTAAAATGAATTTGAATGAATATCTGAACATATTTTATGGGGTTTTATAACTCTTTGGTGCAATACGCTAGGAAATATATTACTCTGGTATTGGCATTTTAACGCTTGTATTTGCGTATATTACTGAAATATGTCTCATTTAAAACGTATTTGAATCAATATCTGAACATATTTTATTGGGTCCTATAACTTTTTAGTGCAATACGCTAGGAAATATATTACTCTGGTATTGGCATTTTAAGGCTTGTATTTGCGTATATTACTGCAATATGTCTCATTTGAAACGAATTTGAATCAATTGATCCGTACATATTTTACGGGGTACTACAACTTTTTGGTGCAATACGCTAGGAAATATATAACTCAGGTATTGGCATTTTGACGCTTGTATTTGTGTATATTACTGAAATATGTCTCATTTAAAATGAATTTGAATCAATATCTGAACTTATTTTATGGGGTTTTATAACTCTTTGGTGCAATACGCTAGGAAATATATTACTCTGGTATTGGCATTTTAACGCTTGTATTTGCGTATATTACTGAAATATGTCTCATTTAAAACGTATTTGAATCAATATCTGAACATATTTTATTGGGTCCTATAACATTTTAGTGCAATACGCTAGGAAATATATTACTCTGGTATTGGCATTTTAACGCTTGTATTTGCGTATATTACTGAAATATGTCTCATTTCAAACGAATTTGTATCAACATCTGAACATATTTTATGGAGTCCTATAACTTTTTAGTGCAATACGCTAAGAAATATATTACTCTGGTATTGGCATTTTAACGCTTGTATTTGCGTATATAACTGCAATATGTCTCATATATTCCTCTCGTATTGGCCTTTTAACGCTTCTATTTGCGTATATTACTGCAATATGTCTCATTTGAAGCGAATTTGAATCAATTGATCCGTACATATTTTACGGGGTCCTATAACTTTTTGGTGCAATACGCTAGGAAATATATTACTCTGGTATTGGCATTTTAACGCTTGTATTTGCGTTTATAAGTGCAATATATCTCATTTCAAACGAATTTGTATCAACATCTGAACATATTTTATGGAGCCCTATAACTTTTTAGTGCAATACGCTAGGAAATATATTACTCTGGTATTGGCATTTTAACGCTTGTATTTGCGTATTTGGTCAACAGTTTGCGGAGATTTATGACAGAAGGGCTCGTTCGGTGGGTTCCTTTTCTATCAGATCTCGCAATACTTTTGGAGAGGTTAATTTTGAACTTCCTTCAACGCCAGACACTTCTTTCAGCCCCTTTCCACCTTGGACATTCTCCCGTCCGAATACCAACTATGCGCTTTCAAAGCTGGATCGATCCGCTACTCCACCCGTTCTGTTCCAACGTGAGTTTGCTCGAATCATTGCCAACTATCGGCAATGGATTCGCATTTACACCGACGGTTCGAAGAGCAACGACAGGGTTGCATGTGCCTATATATCGGCAAGAGGTGCGTGTGAGCTTCGACTTCACAAACTCACGTCCGTATACACGGCAGAGCTGTATGCACTCTACCAAGCACTTCTTTATATTTGCAGACTCGCACGTAATTCTTTTGTTATTGTGTCAGACTCAATGAGCGCTTTGAAAGCGATTGATTCTTTGTACCCTAAACATCCTCTCTTGCAGCAGATACAAGCAACCTTGATGACATTATCGTCAAAAGGGTCTATCGTGCGCTTTATTTGGGTACCGAGTCATGTTGGTATTCGCGGGAATGAAGCAGCTGATGCAGCAGCTAAGCGAGCTTTGTCCAAGGCCACCATTGATTATGATCGGGTGCTTGCTGATGACCTCAAAGGTCATTTTAAGCATCTGATCATGAATCAGTGGCAGGAAAGGTGGAGTCATATAGTTTCTAACAAGCTTAAAAATGTTAAGCACAACGTGAGGTCATGGGATTCTTCCCATAGGGCATCCCGAAAGGAGGAGGTCGCTGTGGCGAGACTCCGGATAGGGCACACCTGGTGGACGCATGGTCATCTTTTGCGCCGTGAGGAGGCTCCGATGTGCGAAACGTGTGACACTGCTTTGACAGTGGCGCACGTTTTGTTGGAGTGCTCCCAGTTTACCGAGCAGCGAAACAGGGCGGGTCTGTCACTTGACCTGTCGGTGGCCCTTGGTGACCATTCGACACTCATTGACAGGGTCGTCCTGTTCCTCAGGAATACAGGTCTATTTGCCTTTATTTAAAAGTGCTAGCTTTGTCATTAATTTTATTTATACACGTATTTTTTTTTTTAGCACTCAATAATATTTTACAATATTATTTATTTTTACAATTTTAAACCTGTACATTTTATTTATTTATATATACATTTATTAATATTTTACATTTAATAGATATTAAGTTTACAATTTTATTTTTACATAACATATATTTAGTTAGTTTCTTTCATAATATAGTTTATGGCGTGAATAGCCCAAGAGGCTGATACGCCTTTAAATTTTAATCCTACTACTACTACTACTGTATTTGCGTATATTACTGCAATATGTCTCATTTCAAACGAATTTGTATCAACATCTGAACATATTTTATTGAGTCCTATAACTTTTTAGTGCAATACGCTAAGAAATATATTACTCTGGTATTGGCATTTTAACGCTTGTAGTTGCGTATATTACAGCAATATGACTCATTTGAAACGAATTTAAATTAATATCTGAACATTTTTAATGGTGGACTATAACTTTTTAGTACAATACGCTAAGAAATATATTACTCAGGTATTGGCATTTTAACGATTGTATTTGAGTATATTAGTGCAATATGTCTCATTTGAAACGAATTTGAATCAATATCTGAACATATTTTATGGAGTCCTATAACTTTTTAGTGCAAGACGCTAAGAAATATATTACTCTGGTATTGGCATTTTAACGCTTGTATTTGCGTATATAACTGCAATATGTCTCATATATTCCTCTCGTATTGGCATTTTAACGCGTGTATTTGCGTATATTACTGCAATTTGTCTCATTTGAAACGAATTTGAATCAATATCTGAACATATTTAATGGTGGCCTATAACTTTTTGGTGCAATACGCTAGGAAATATATTACTCTAGTATTGGCCTTTTAACGCTTGTATTTGCGTATATTACTGCAATATGTCTCATTTGAAACGAATTTGAATCAATATCTGAACATATTTAATGGTGGCCTATAACTTTCTAGTACAATACGCTAAGTTATATATTACTCAGGTATTGGCATTTTACCGCTTGTATTTACGTATATTACTGCAATATGTCTCATTTGAAACGAATTTGAGTCAATATCTGAACATTTTTAATGGTGAACTATAACTTTTTAGTACAATACGCTAAGAAATATATTACTCAGGTATTGGCATTTTAACGCTTGTATTTCTGTATATTCCTGAAATATGTCTCATTTAAAACGAATCTGAATCAATATCTGAACAGATTTTATTGGGTACTATAACTTTTTGGTGCAATACGCTAGGAAATATATTACTCGTATATTGGCATTTTAACGCTTGTATTTGCGTATATTACTGCAATATGTCTCATTTGAAACGAATTTGAATCAATTGATCCGTACATATTTTACAGGGTCCTATAACTTTTTGGTGCAATACGCTAGGAAATATATAACTCAGGTATTGGCATTTTGACGATTGTATTTGTGTATATTACTGAAATATGTCTCATTTAAAATGAATTTGAATCAATATCTGAACTTATTTTATGGGGTTTTATAACTCTTTGGTGCAATACGCTAGGAAATATATTACTCTGGTATTGGCATTTTAACGCTTGTATTTGCGTATATTACTGAAATATGTCTCATTTAAAACGTATTTGAATCAATATCTGAACATATTTTATTGGGTCCTATAACATTTTAGTGCAATACGCTAGGAAATATATTACTCTGGTATTGGCATTTTATTGCTTGTATTTGCGTATATTACTGAAATATGTCTCATTTCAAACGAATTTTTATCAACATCTGAACATATTTTATGGAGTCCTATAACTTTTTAGTGCAATACGCTATGAAATATATTACTTTGGTATTGGCATTTTAACGCTTGTATTTGCGTATATTACGGCAATATGTCTCATTTCAAACGAATTTGTATCAACAACTGAACATATTTTATGGAGTCCTATAACTTTTTAGCGCAATACGCTAACAAATATATTACTCTGGTATTGGCCTTTTAACGCTTGTATTTGCGTATATTACTGCAATATGTCTCATTTGAAACGAATTTGAATCAATATCTGAACATAATTTATGGAGTCCTATAACTTTTTAGTACAATACGCTAAGAAATATATTACTCAGGTATTGGCCTTTTAACGCTTGTATTTGCTTATATTACTGAAATATGTCTCATTTAAAACGAATTTGAATCAATAACTGAACATATTTTATTGGGTACTATAACTTTTTGGTGCAATACGCTAGGAAATATATTACTCGTATATTGGCCTTTTAACGCTTGTATTTGCGTATATTACTGCAATATGTCTTCTTTGAAACGAATTTGAATCAATATCTGAACATATTTTATGGAGTCCTATAACTTTTTAGTGCAAGACGCTAAGAAATATATTACTCTGGTATTGGCATTTTATCGCTTGTATTTGCGTATATTAGTGCAATATGTCTCTTTTTAAACGAATTTGAATCAATATCTGAACATTTTTAATGGTGGCCTATAACTTTTTAGTACAATACGCTAAGAAATATATTTCTCAGGTATTGGCATTGTAACGCTTGTATTTGCGTATATTACTGCAATATGTCTCATTTCAAACGAATTTGTATCCGCAACTGAACATATTTTATGGAGTCCTATAACTTTTTAGTGCAATACGCTAACAAATATATTACTCTGGTATTGGCATTTTAACGCTTGTATTAGCGTATATTACTGCAATATGTCTCATTTGAATCGAATTTGAATCAATATCTGAACATTTTTAATGGTGGCCTATAATTTTCTAGTACAATACGCAAAGAAATATATTACTCAGGTATTGGCATTTTAACGCTTGTATTTGCGTATATTAGTGCAATATGTCTCATTTCAAACGAATTTGTATCAACATCTGAACATATTTTATGGAGTCCTATAACTTTTTAGTGCAATACGCTAAGAAATATATAACTCAGGTATTGGCATTTTGACGCTTGTAATTTGTGTATATTACTGAAATATGTCTCATTTAAAATGAATTTGAATCAATATCTGAACATATTTTATGGAGTCTTATAACTCTTTGGTGCAATACGCTAGGAAATATATTACTCTGGTATTGGCATTTTAACGCTTGCAATTAAGTATACTACTGCAATATGTCTCATTTCAAACGAATTTGTATCAACATCTGAACATATTTTATGGAGTCCTATAACTTTTTGGTGCAATACGCTAGGAAATTTATTACTCTGGTATTGGCATTTTAACGCTTGTATTTGCGTATATTAGTGCAATAAGTCTCATTTCAAACTAATTTGTATCAACATCTGAACATATTTTATGGAGTCTTATAACTTTTTAGTGCAATACACTAGGAAATATATTACTCTGGTATTGGCATTTTAACGCTTGTAGTTGCGTATATTACTGCAATATGTCTCATTTCAAACGAATTTGTATCAACATCTGAACATATTTTATTGAGTCCTATAACTTTTTAGTGCAATACGCTAAGAAATATATTACTCTGGTATTGGCATTTTAACGCTTGTATTTGCGTATATTACTGCAATATGTCTCATTTGAAACGAATTTGAATCAATATCTGAACATATTTAATGGTGGCCTATAACATTTTAGTACAATACGCTTAGAAATATATTACTCAGGTATTGGCATTTTAACGCTTGTATTTGCGTACATTACTGAAATATGTCTCATTTAAAACAAATTTGAATCAATATCTGAACATATTTAATGGTGGCCTATAACTTTTTGGTGCAATACGCTAGGAAATATATTACTCTGGTATTGGCATTTTAACGCTTGTATTTGCGTATATAAGTGCAATATATCTCATTTCAAACGAATTTGTATCAACATCTGAACATATTTTATGGAGTCCTATAACTTTTTAGTGCAATACGCTAGGAAATATATTACTCTAGTATTGGCCTTCTAACGCTTGTATTTGCGTATATTACTGCAATATGTCTCATTTGAAACGAATTTGAATCAATATCTGAACATGTTTAATGGTGGCCTTTAACTTTTTAGTACAATACGCTAAGATATATATTACTTAGGTATTGGCATTTTAACGCTTGTATTTGCGTATATTACTGTAATATGTCTCATTTGAAACGAATTTGAATCAATATCTGAACATTTTTAATGGTGGCTTATAACTTTTTAGTACAATACGCTAAGAAATATATTACTCAGGTATTGGCATTTTAACGCTTGTATTTGCGTATATTACTGAAATATGTCTCATTTAAAACGAATTTGAATCAATATCTGAACATATTTTATTGGGTCCTATAACTTTTTGGTGCAATACGCTAGGAAATTTATTACTCTGGTATTGGCATTTTAACGCTTGCATTTGCGTATATTACTGCAATATGTCTCATTTCAAACGAAATTGTATCAACATCTGAACATATTTTATGGAGTCCTATAACTTTTTAGTGCAATACGCTAAGAAATATATTACTCTGGTATTGGCATTTTAACGCTTGTATTTGCGTATATAACTGCAATATGTCTCATATATTCCTCGCGTATTGGCATTTTAACGCTTGTATTTGCGTATATTAATGCAATATATCTCATTTGAAACGAATTTGAATAAATTGATCCGTACATATTTTACGGGGTCCTATAACTTTTTGGTGCAATACGCTAGGAAATATATTACTCTGGTATTGGCATTTTAACGCTTGTATTTGCGTAGATTACAGCAATATGTCTCATTTGAAACGAATTTGAATCAATTGATCTGTACATAATTTATGGGGTCCTATAACTTTTTGGTGCAATACGCTAGGAAATATATTACTCTGGTATTGGCATTTTAATGCTTGTATTTGCGTATATTACTGCAATTTGTCTCATTTGAAACGAATTTGAATCAATATCTGAACATATTTAATGGTGGCCTATAACTTTTTGAAGCAATACGCTAGGAAATATATTACTCTGGTATTGGCCTTTTAACGCTTGAATTTGCGTATATAAGTGCAATATATCTCATTTCAAACGAGTTTGTATCAACATCTGAACATATTTTATGGAGTCCTATAACTTTTTAGTGGAATACGCTAGGAAATATATTACTCTAGTATTGTCCTTTTAACGCTTGTATTTGCGTATATTACTGCAATATGTCTCATTTGAAACGAATTTGAATCAATATCTGAACATATTTAATGGTGGCCTATAACTTTTTAGTACAATACGCTAAGTTATATATTACTCAGGTATTGGCTATTAAACGCTTGTATTTGCGTATATAACTGCAATAAGTCTCATTTGAAACGAATTTGAATCAATATCTGAACATTTTTAATGGTGAATTATAACTTTTTAGTACAATACGCTAAGAAATATATTACTCAGGTATTGGCATTTTAACGCTTGTATTTGCGTATATTACTGAAATATATCTCTTTTAAAACGAATTTGAATCAACATCTGAACATATTTTATTGGGTACTATAACTTTTTGGTGCAATACGCTAAGAAATATATTACTCTGATATTGGCATTTTAACGCTTGTATTTAAGTATATTAGTGCAATATGTCTCATTTGAAACGAATTTGAATCAATATCTGAACATTTTTAATGGTGGCCTATAACGTTTTAGTACAATACGCTAAGAAATATATTTCTCAGGTATTGGCATTGTAACGCTTGTATTTGCGTATATTACTGCAATATGTCTCATTTGAAACGAATTTAATCAATATCTGAACATATTTTATTGGGTCCTATAACTTTTTGGTGCAATACGCTAGGAAATTTATTACTCTGGTATTGGCATTTTAACGCTTGCATTTGCGTATATTACCGCAATATGTCTCATTTCAAACGAATTTGTGTCAACATCTGAACATATTTTATGGAGTCCTATAACTTTTTAGTGCAAGACGCTAAGAAATATATTACTCTGGTATTGGCATTTTAACGCTTGTATTTGCGTATATTAGTGCAATATGTGTCATTTGAAACGAATTTGAATCATTATCTGAGCATTTTTAATGGTGGCCTATATCTTTTTAGTACAATACGCTAAGAAATATATTTCTCAGGTATTGGCATTTTAACGCTTGTATTTGTGTATATTACTGAAATATGTCTCATTTAAAATGAATTTGAATCAATATCTTAACATATTTTATGGGGTCTTATAACTTTTTGGTGCAATACGCTAGGAAATATATTACTCTGGTATTGGCATTTTAACGCTTGTATTTGCGTATATTACTGAAATATGTCTCATTTAAAACGAATTTGAATCAATATCTGAACATATGTTATTGGGTCCTATAACTTTTTAGTGCAATACGCTAGGAAATATATTACTCTGGTATTGGCATTTTAACGCTTGTAATTAAGTATACTACTGTAATATGTCTCATTTCAAACGAATTTGTATCAACATCTGAACATATTTTATGGAGTCCTATAACTTTTAAGTGCAATACGCTAGGAAATATATTACTCTGGTATTGGCATTTTAACGCTTGTATTTGCGTATATTACTCCAATATGTTTCATTTGAAACGAATTTGAATCAATATCTGAACATTTTTAATGGTGAACTATAACTTTTTAGTACAATACGCTAAGAAATATATTACTCAGGTATTGGCATTTTAACGCTTGTATTTGAGTATGATAGTGCAATATGTCTCATTTGAAACGAATTTAAATCAATATCTGAACATATTTTATGGAGTCCTATAACTTTTTGGTGCAAGACGCTAAGAAATATATTACTCTGGTATTGGCATTTTAACGCTTGTATTTGCGTATATAACTGCAATAATGTCTCATATATTCCTCTCGTATTGGCATTTTAACGCTTGTATTTGCGTATATTACTGCAATATGTCTCATTTGAAACGAATTTGAATCAATTGATCCGTACATATTTTACGGGGTCCTATAACTTTTTGGTGCAATACGCTAGGAAATATATAACTCAGGTATTGGCATTTTGACGCTTGTATTTGTGTATATTACTGAAATATGTCTTATTTAAAATGAATTTGAATCAATATCTGAACATATTTTATGGGGTCTTATAACTCTTTGGTGCAATACGCTAGGAAATATATTACTCTGGTATTGGCATTTTAACGCTTGTATTTGCGTATATAACTGAAATATGTCTCATTTAAAACGAATTTGAATCAATATCTGAACATATTTTATTGGGTCCTATAACTTTTTGGTGCAATACGCTAGGAAATATATTACTCTATTATTGGCATTTTAACGCTTGTATTTGCGTATATTACTGCAATATGTCTCATTTCAAACAAATTTGTATCAACAACTGAACATATTTTATGGAGTCCTATAACTTTTTAGTGCAATACGCTAAGAAATATATTACTATGGTATTGGCATTTTAACGCTTGTATTTGCGTATATTACTGCAATATGTCTCATTTGAAACGAATTTGAATTAATATCTGAACATTTTTAATGGTGAACTATAACTTTTTGGTGCAATACGCTAAGAAATATATTACTCAGGTACTGGCATTTTAACGCTTGTATTTGCGTATATTACTGCAATATGTCTCATTTAAAACGAATTTGAATCAATATCTGAACATATTTTATTGGGTACTATAACTTTTTAGTGCAATACGCTAGGAAATATATTACTCTGGTATTGGCATTTTAACGTTTGTATTTGCGTATATTACTGAAATATGTCTCATTTAAAACGAATTTGAATCAATATCTGAACATATTTTATTGGGTACTATATCTTTTTGGTGCAATACGCTAGGAAATATATAACTCTGGTATTGGCATTTTAACGCTTGTATTTGCGTATATTACTGCAATATGTCTCATTTCAAACGACTTTGTATCAACATCTGAACATATTTTATGGAGTCCTATAACTTTTTAGTGCAATACGCTAAGAAATATATTACTCTGGTATTGGTATTTTAACGCTTGTATTTGCGTATATAACTGCAATATGTCTCTTATATTCCTCGCGTATTGGCTATTTAACGCTTGTATTTGCGTATATTACTGCAATATGTCTCATTTGAAACGAATTTGAATCAATTGATCCGTACATATTTTACGGGGTCCTATAACTTTTTGGAGCAATACGCTAGGAAATAAATTACTCTGGTATTGGCATTTTAACGCTTGTATTTGCGTATATTAGTGCAATATGTCTCATTTCAAACGAATTTGTATCAACATCTGAACAAATTTTATGGAGTCCTATAACTTTTTAGTGCAACACGCTAGGAAATATATTACTCTGATATTGGCATGTTAACGCTTGTATTTGCGTATATTACTGCAATATGTCTCATTCGAAACGAATTTGAATCAGTATCTGAACATTTTTAATGGTGGCTTATAACTTTTTAGTACAATACGCTAAGAAATATATTACTCAGGTATGGGCATTTTAACGCTTGTATTTGCGTATATTACAGCAATATGTCTCATTTGAAACGAACTTGAAGCAATTGATCTGTACATATTTTATGGGGTCCTATAACTTTTTGGTGCAATACGCTAAGAAATATATTACTCTGGTATTGGCATTTTAACGCTTGTATTTGCGTATATTACTGCAATTTGTCTCATTCGAAACGAATTTGAATCAATATCTGAACATATTTAATGGTGGCCTGTAACATTTTGGTGCAATACGCTAGGAAATATATTACTCTGGTATTGGCATTTTAACGCTTGTATTTGCGTATATACGTGCAATATATCTCATTTCAAACGAATTTGTATCAACATCTGAACATATTTAATGCAGTCCTATAACTTTTTAGTGCAATACGCTAGGAAATATATTACTCTAGTATTGGCCTTTTAACGCTTGTTTTTGCGTATATTACTGCAATATGTCTCAGTTCAAACGATTTTGTATCAACAACTGAACATATTTTATGGGGCACTATAACTTTTTGGTGCAATACGCTAGGAAATATATATTACTCTGGTATTGGCATTTTAACGCTTGTATTTGCGTATATTACTGCAATATGTCTCATTTCAAACGAATTTGTATCAACATCTGAACATATTTTATGGAGTCTTATAACTTTTTAGTACAATACGCTAGGAAATATATTACTCTGGTATTGGCATTTTAACGCTTGTATTTGCGTAGATTACAGCAATATGTCTCATTTGAAACGAATTTGAATCAATATCTGAACATATTTTATGGTGTCCTAAAACTTTTTAGTGCAGGACGCTAAGAAATATATTACTCAGGGATTGGCATTTTAACGCTTGTATTTGCGTATATTAACTGCAATATGTCTCATTTGAAACGAATTTGAATCAATATCTGAACATATTTAATGGTGGCCTATAACTTTTTAGTACAATACGCTAAGTTATATATTACTCAGGTATTGGCTATTTAACGCTTGTATTTGCGTATATAACTGCAATAAGTCTCATTTGAAACGAATTTAAATCAATATCTGAACATTTTTAATGGTGAATTATAACTTTTTAGTACAATACGCTAAGAAATATATTACTCTGGTATTGGCATTTTAACGCTTGTATTTGCGTATATTAGTGCAATATGTCTCATTTCAAACGAATTTGTATCAACATCTGAACAAATTTTATGGAGTCCTATAACTTTTTAGTGCAATACGCTAGGAAATATATTACTCTGGCATTGGCATTTTAACGCTTGTATTTGCGTATATTACAGCAATATGTCTCATTTGAAACGAACTTGAATCAATTGATCTGTACATATTTTATGGGGTCCTATAACTTTTTGGTGCAATACGCTAGGAAATATATTACTCTGATATTGGCATGTTAACGCTTGTATTTGCGTATATTACTGCAATATGTCTCATTTGAAACGAATTTGAATCAATATCTGAACATTTTTAATGGTGGCTTATAACTTTTTAGTACAATACGCTAAGAAATATATTACTCAGGTATGGGCATTTTAACGCTTGTATTTGCGTATATTACAGCAATATGTCTCATTTAAAACGAACTTGAATCAATTGATCTGTACATATTTTATGGGGTCCTATAACTTTTTGGTGCAATACGCTAAGAAATATATTACTCTGGTATTGGCATTTTAACGCTTGTATTTGCGTATATTACTGCAATTTGTCTCATTCGAAACGAATTTGAATCAATATCTGAACATATTTAATGGTGGCCTGTAACTTTTTGGTGCAATACGCTAGGAAATATATTACTCTGGTATTGGCATTTTAACGCTTGTATTTGCGTATATACGTGCAATATATCTCATTTCAAACGAATTTGTATCAACGTCTGAACATATTTAATGCAGTCCTATAACTTTTTAGTGCAATACGCTAGGAAATATATTACTCTAGTATTGGCCTTTTAACGCTTGTTTTTGCGTATATTACTGCAATATGTCTCAGTTCAAACGAATTTGTATCAACAACTGAACATATTTTATGGGGCACTATAACTTTTTGGTGCAATACGCTAGGAAATATATATTACTCTGGTATTGGCATTTTAACGCTTGTATTTGCGTATATTACTGCAATATGTCTCATTTCAAACGAATTTGTATCAACATCTGAACATATTTTATGGAGTCCTATAACTTTTAAGTGCAATACGCTAAGAAATATATTACTCTGGTATTGGCTTTTTAACGCTTGTATTTGCGTATATTAACTGCAATATGTCTCATTTGAAACGAATTTGAATCAATATCTGAACATATTTAATGGTGGCCTATAACTTTTTAAAACAATACGCTAAGTTATATATTACTCAGGTATTGGCTATTTAACGCTTGTATTTGCGTATATAACTGCAATAAGTCTCATTTGAAACGAATTTAAATCAATATCTGAACATTTTTAATGGTGAATTATAACTTTTTAGTACAATACGCTAAGAAATATATTACTCAGGTATTGGCATTTTAACGCTTGTATTTGCGTATATTACTGAAATATATCTCTTTTAAAACGAATTTGAATCAACATCTGAACATATTTTATTGGGTACTATAACTTTTTGGTGCAATACGCTAAGAAATATATTACTCTGATATTGGCATTTTAACGCTTGTATTTAAGTATATTAGTGCAATATGTCTCATTTGAAACGAATTTGAATCAATATCTGAACATATTTTATGGAGTCCTATAACTTTTTAGTGCAAGACGCTAAGAAATATATTACTCTGGTATTGGCATTTTAACGCTTGTATTTGCGTATATTAGTGCAATATGTGTCATTTGAAACGAATTTGAATCAATATCTGAGCATTTTTAATGGTGGCCTATATCTTTTTAGTACAATACGCTAAGAAATATATTTCTCAGGTATTGGCATTTTAACGCTTGTATTTGTGTATATTACTGAAATATGTCTCATTTAAAATGAATTTGAATCAATATCTTAACATATTTTATGGGGTCTTATAACTTTTTGGTGCAATACGCTAGGAAATATATTACTCTGGTATTGGCATTTTAACGCTTGTATTTGCGTATATTACTGAAATATGTCTCATTTAAAACGAATTTGAATCAATATCTGAACATATGTTATTGGGTCCTATAACTTTTTAGTGCAATACGCTAGGAAATATATTACTCTGGTATTGGCATTTTAACGCTTGTAATTAAGTATACTACTGTAATATGTCTCATTTCAAACGAATTTGTATCAACGTCTGAACATATTTTATGGAGTCCTATAACTTTTAAGTGCAATACGCTAGGAAATATATTACTCTGGTATTGGCATTTTAACGCTTGTATTTGCGTATATTACTCCAATATGTTTCATTTGAAACGAATTTGAATCAATATCTGAACATTTTTAATGGTGAACTATAACTTTTTAGTACAATACGCTAAGAAATATATTACTCAGGTATTGGCATTTTAACGCTTGTATTTGAGTATATTAGTGCAATATGTCTCATTTGAAACGAATTTAAATCAATATCTGAACATATTTTATGGAGTCCTATAACTTTTTGGTGCAAGACGCTAAGAAATATATTACTCTGGTATTGGCATTTTAACGCTTGTATTTGCGTATATAACTGCAATAATGTCTCATATATTCCTCTCGTATTGGCATTTTAACGCTTGTATTTGCGTATATTACTGCAATATGTCGCATTTGAAACGAATTTGAATCAATTGATCCGTACATATTTTACGGGGTCCTATAACTTTTTGGTGCAATACGCTAGGAAATATATAACTCAGGTATTGGCATTTTGACGCTTGTATTTGTGTATATTACTGAAATATGTCTCATTTAAAATGAATTTGAATCAATATCTGAACATATTTTATGAGGTCTTATAACCCTTTGGTGCAATACGCTAGGAAATATATTACTCTGGTATTGGCATTTTAACGCTTGTATTTGCGTATATAACTGAAATATGTCTCATTTAAAACGAATTTGAATCAATATCTGAACATATTTTATTGGGTCCTATAACTTTTTGGTGCAATACGCTAGGAAATATATTACTCTATTATTGGCATTTTAACGCTTGTATTTGCGTATATTACTGCAATATGTCTCATTTCAAACAAATTTGTATCAACAACTGAACATATTTTATGGAGTCCTATAACTTTTTAGTGCAATACGCTAAGAAATATATTACTATGGTATTGGCATTTTAACGCTTGTATTTGCGTATATTACTGCAATATGTCTCATTTGAAACGAATTTGAATTAATATCTGAACATTTTTAATGGTGAACTATAACTTTTTAGTACAATACGCTAAGAAATATATTACTCAGGTATTGGCATTTTAACGCTTGTATTTGCGTATATTACTAAAATATGTCTCATTTAAAACGAATTTGAATCAATATCTGAACATATTTTATTGGGTACTATAACTTTTTGGTGTAATACGCTAGGAAATATATTACTCTGATATTGACATTTTAACGTTTGTATTTGCGTATATACGTGCAATATATCTCATTTCAAACGAATTTGTATCAACGTCTGAACATATTTAATGCAGTCCTATAACTTTTTAGTGCAATACGCTAGGAAATATATTACTCTAGTATTGGCCTTTTAACGCTTGTTTTTGCGTATATTACTGCAATATGTCTCAGTTCAAACGAATTTGTATCAACAACTGAACATATTTTATGGGGCACTATAACTTTTTGGTGCAATACGCTAGGAAATATATTTTACTCTGGTATTGGCATTTTAACGCTTGTATTTGCGTATATTACTGCAATATGTCTCATTTCAAACGAATTTGTATCAACATCTGAACATATTTTATGGAGTCCTATAACTTTTAAGTGCAATACGCTAAGAAATATATTACTCTGGTATTGGCTTTTTAACGCTTGTATTTGCGTATATTAACTGCAATATGTCTCATTTGAAACGAATTTGAATCAATATCTGAACATATTTAATGGTGGCCTATAACTTTTTAAAACAATACGCTAAGTTATATATTACTCAGGTATTGGCTATTTAACGCTTGTATTTGCGTATATAACTGCAATAAGTCTCATTTGAAACGAATTTAAATCAATATCTGAACATTTTTAATGGTGAATTATAACTTTTTAGTACAATACGCTAAGAAATATATTACTCAGGTATTGGCATTTTAACGCTTGTATTTGCGTATATTACTGAAATATATCTCTTTTAAAACGAATTTGAATCAACATCTGAACATATTTTATTGGGTACTATAACTTTTTGGTGCAATACGCTAAGAAATATATTACTCTGATATTGGCATTTTAACGCTTGTATTTAAGTATATTAGTGCAATATGTCTCATTTGAAACGAATTTGAATCAATATCTGAACATATTTTATGGAGTCCTATAACTTTTTAGTGCAAGACGCTAAGAAATATATTACTCTGGTATTGGCATTTTAACGCTTGTATTTGCGTATATTAGTGCAATATGTGTCATTTGAAACGAATTTGAATCAATATCTGAGCATTTTTAATGGTGGCCTATAACTTTTTAGTACAATACGCTAAGAAATATATTTCTCAGGTATTGGCATTTTAACGCTTGTATTTGTGTATATTACTGAAATATGTCTCATTTAAAATGAATTTGAATCAATATCTTAACATATTTTATGGGGTCTTATAACTTTTTGGTGCAATACGCTAGGAAATATATTACTCTGGTATTGGCATTTTAACGCTTGTATTTGCGTATATTACTGAAATATGTCTCATTTAAAACGAATTTGAATCAATATCTGAACATATGTTATTGGGTCCTATAACTTTTTAGTGCAATACGCTAGGAAATATATTACTCTGGTATTGGCATTTTAACGCTTGTAATTAAGTATACTACTGTAATATGTCTCATTTCAAACGAATTTGTATCGACGTCTGAACATATTTTATGGAGTCCTATAACTTTTAAGTGCAATACGCTAGGAAATATATTACTCTGGTATTGGCATTTTAACGCTTGTATTTGCGTATATTACTCCAATATGTTTCATTTGAAACGAATTTGAATCAATATCTGAACATTTTTAATGGTGAACTATAACTTTTTAGTACAATACGCTAAGAAATATATTACTCAGGTATTGGCATTTTAACGCTTGTATTTGAGTATATTAGTGCAATATGTCTCATTTGAAACGAATTTAAATCAATATCTGAACATATTTTATGGAGTCCTATAACTTTTTGGTGCAAGACGCTAAGAAATATATTACTCTGGTATTGGCATTTTAACGCTTGTATTTGCGTATATAACTGCAATAATGTCTCATATATTCCTCTCGTATTGGCATTTTAACGCTTGTATTTGCGTATATTACTGCAATATGTCGCATTTGAAACGAATTTGAATCAATTGATCCGTACATATTTTACGGGGTCCTATAACTTTTTGGTGCAATACGCTAGGAAATATATAACTCAGGTATTGGCATTTTGACGCTTGTATTTGTGTATATTACTGAAATATGTCTCATTTAAAATGAATTTGAATCAATATCTGAACATATTTTATGGGGTCTTATAACCCTTTGGTGCAATACGCTAGGAAATATATTACTCTGGTATTGGCATTTTAACGCTTGTATTTGCGTATATAACTGAAATATGTCTCATTTAAAACGAATTTGAATCAATATCTGAACATATTTTATTGGGTCCTATAACTTTTTGGTGCAATACGCTAGGAAATATATTACTCTATTATTGGCATTTTAACGCTTGTATTTGCGTATATTACTGCAATATGTCTCATTTCAAACAAATTTGTATCAACAACTGAACATATTTTATGGAGTCCTATAACTTTTTAGTGCAATACGCTAAGAAATATATTACTATGGTATTGGCATTTTAACGCTTGTATTTGCGTATATTACTGCAATATGTCTCATTTGAAACGAATTTGAATTAATATCTGAACATTTTTAATGGTGAACTATAACTTTTTAGTACAATACGCTAAGAAATATATTACTCAGGTATTGGCATTTTAACGCTTGTATTTGCGTATATTACTAAAATATGTCTCATTTAAAACGAATTTGAATCAATATCTGAACATATTTTATTGGGTACTATAACTTTTTGGTGTAATACGCTAGGAAATATATTACTCTGATATTGGCATTTTAACGTTTGTATTTGCGTATATTAGTGCAATATGTCTCATTTGAAACGAATTTGTATCAACATCTGAACATATTTTATGGAGTCCTATAACTTTTTAGTGCAATACGCTAAGAAATATATTACTCTGGTATTGGCATTTTAACGCTTGTATTTGCGTATATTACTGAAATATGTCTCATTTGAAACGAATTTGAATCAATATCTGAACATTTTTAATGGTGAACTATAACTTTTTAGTACAATACGCTAAGAAATATATTACTCAGGTATTGGCATTTTAACGCTTGTATTTGCGTATATTACTAAAATATGTCTCATTTAAAACGAATTTGAATCAATATCTGAACATATTTTATTGGGTACTATAACTTTTTGGTGCAATACGCTAAGAAATATATTACTCTGATATTGGCATTTTAACGCTTGTATTTAAGTATATTAGTGCAATATGTCTCATTTGAAACGAATTTGAATCAATATCTGAACTTATTTTATGGAGTCCAATAACTTTTTAGTGCAAGACGCTAAGAAATATATTACTCTGGTATTGGCATTTTAACGCTTGTATTTGCGTATATTAGTGCAATATGTGTCATTTGAAACGAATTTGAATCAATATCTGAGCATTTTTAATGGTGGCCTTTAACTTTTTAGTACAATACGCTATGAAATATATTTCTCAGGTATTGGCATTTTAACGCTTGTATTTGCGTATATTACTGAAATATGTCTCATTTAAGACCAATTTGAATCAATATCTGAACATATTTTATTGGGTCCTATAACTTTTTGGTGCAAGACGCTAGGAAATATATTACTCTGGTATTGGCGTTTTAACGCTTGTATTTGCGTATATTACTCCAATATATCTCATTTGAAATGAATTTGAATCAATATCTGAACATTTTTAATGGTGAACTATAACTTTTTAGTTCAATACGCTAAGAAATATATTACTCAGGTATTGGCATTTTAACGCTTGTATTTGTGTATATTACTGAAATATGTCTCATTTAAAATGAATTTGAATCAATATCTGAACATATTTTATGGGGTCTTATAACTCTTTGGTGCAATACGCTAGGAATTATATTACTCTGGTATTGGCATTTTAACGCTTGTATTTGCGTATATAACTGAAATATGTCTCATTTAAAACGAATTTGAATCAATATCTGAACTTATTTTATGGAGTCCTATAACTTTTTAGTGCAAGACGCTAAGAAATATATTACTCTGGTATTGGCATTTTAACGCTTGTATTTGCGTATATTAGTGCAATATGTGTCATTTGAAACGAATTTGAATCAATATCTGAGCAGTTTTAATGGTGGCGTATAACTTTTTAGTACAATACGCTATGAAATATATTTCTCAGGTATTGGCATTTTAACGCTTGTATTTGCGTATATTACTGAAATATGTCTCATTTAAAACCAATTTGAATCAATATCTGAACATATTTTATTGGGTCCTATAACTTTTTGGTGCAAGACGCTAGGAAATATATTACTCTGGTATTGGCGTTTTAACGCTTGTATTTGCGTATATTACTCCAATATGTCTCATTTGAAACGAATTTGAATCAATATCTGAACATTTTTAATGGTGAACTATAACTTTTTAGTACAATACGCTAAGAAATATATTACTCAGGTATTGGCATTTTAACGCTTGTATTTGAGTATATTAGTGCAATATGTCTCATTTGAAACGAATTTGAATCAATATCTGAACATATTTAATGGTGGCCTATAACTTTTTGGTGCAATACATTAGGAAATATATTACTCAGGTATTGGCATTTTAACGCTTTTATTTGCGTATATTACTGCAATATGTCTCATTTCAAACGAATTTGTATCAACATCTGAACATATTTTATGGAGTCCTATAACTTTTTAGTGCAATACGCTAAGAAATATATTACTCTGGTATTGGCATTTTAATGCTTGTATTTGCGTATATTACTGAAATATGTCTCATTTAAAACGAATTTGAATCAATATCTGAACATATTTTATTGGGTCCTATAACTTTTTGGTGCAATACGCTAGGAAATATATAACTCTGGTATTGGCATTTTAACGCTTGTATTTGCGTATATTACTGCAAAATGTCTCATTTCAAACGAATTTGTATCAACATCTGAACATATTTTATGGAGTCCTATAACTTTTTAGTGCAATACGCTAAGAAATATATTACTCTGGTATTGGCATTTTAACGCTTGTATTTGCGTATATAACTGCAATATGTCTCTTATATTCCTCGCGTATTGGCTATTTAACGCTTGTATTTGCGTATATTACTGCAATATGTCTCATTTGAAACGAATTTGAATCAATTGAACCGTACATATTTTACGGGGTCCTATAACATTTTGGAGCATTACGCTAGGAAATAAATTACTCTGGTATTGGCATTTTAACGCTTGTATTTGCGTATAATAGTGCAATATGTCTCATTTCAAACGAATTTGTATCAACATCTGAACAAATTTTATGGAGTCCTATAACTTTTTAGTGCAATACGCTAGGAAATATATTACTCTGGCATTGGCATTTTAACGCTTGTATTTGCGTATATTACAGCAATATGTCTCATTTGAAACGAACTTGAATCAATTGATCTGTACATATTTTATGGGGTCCTATAACTTTTTGGTGCAATACGCTAGGAAATATATTACTCTGATATTGGCATGTTAACGCTTGTATTTGCGTATATTACTGCAATATGTCTCATTTGAAACGAATTTGAATCAATATCTGAACATATTTTATTGGGTACTATAACTTTTAAGTGCAATACGCTAAGAAATATATTACTCTGGTATTGGCATTTTAACGCTTGTATTTGCGTATATTAACTGCAACATGTCTCATTTGAAACGAATTTGAATCAATATCTGAACATATTTTATTGGGTACTATAACTTTTTGGTGTAATACGCTAGGAAATATATTACTCTGATATTGGCATTTTAACGTTTGTATTTGCGTATATTAGTGCAATATGTCTCATTTGAAACGAATTTGAATCAATATCTGAACATATTTTATGGAGTCCTATAACTTTTTAGTGCAATACGCTAAGAAATATATTACTCTGGTATTGGCATTTTAACGCTTGTATTTGCGTATCTTACTGCAATATGTCTCATTTCAAACGAATTTGTATCAACAACTGAACAAATTTTATGGAGTCCTATAACTTTTTAGTGCAATACGCTAACAAATATATTACTCTGGTATTGGCATTTTAACACTTGTATTTGCGTATATTTTTGCAATATGTCTCATTTGAAACGAATTTGAATCAATATCTGAACATTTTTAATGGTGAACTATAACTTTTTAGTACAATACGCTAAGAAATATATTACTCAGGTATTGGCATTTTAACGCTTGTATTTGAGTATATTAGTGCAATATGTCTCATTTGAAACGAATTTGAATCAATATCTGAACATATTTTATGGGGACCTATAACTTTTTGGTGCAATACGCTAGGAAATATATTACTCTGGTATTGGCATTTTAACGCTTGTATTTGCGTATATTACTGCAATTTGTCTCATTTCAAACGAATTTGTATCAACAACTGAACATATTTTATGGAGTCCTATAACTTTTTAGTGCAAGACGCTAAGAAATATATTACTCTGGTATTGGAATTTTAACGCTTGTATTTGCGTACATTACGGAAATATGTCTCATTTAAAACCAATTTGAATCAATATCTGAACATTTTTAATGGTGGCCTATAACTTTTTAGCACAATACGCTCAGAAATATATTTCTAAGGTATTGGCATTTTAACGCTTGTATTTGCGTATATTACTGCAATATGTCTCATTTAAAACGAATTTGAATCAATATCTGAACATATTTTATGGGGTCTTATAACTTTTTGGTGCAAAACGCTAGGAAATATATTACTCTGATATTGGCATTTTAACGCTTGTATTTGCGTATATTACTGCAATATGTCTCATTTGAAACGAATTAGAATCAATATCTGAACGTTTTTAATGGTGGCCTATAACTTTTTAGTACAATACGCTTAGAAATATTTTACTCAGGTATTGGCATTTTAACGCTGGTATTTGCGTACATTACGGAAATATGTCTCATTTAAAACCAATTTGAATCAATATCTGAACATGTTTTATTGGGTCCTATAACTTTTTGGTGCAATACGCTGGGAAATATATTACTCTGGTGTTGGCATTTTAGCGCTTGTATTTGCGTATATTACTGCAATATGTCTCATTTGAAACGAATTTGAATCAATATCTGCACATAATTTATGGTGTCCTATAACTTTTTAGTACAATACTCTAAGAAATATATTACTCAGGTATTGGTCTTTTAACGTTTGTGTTTGCGTATATTACTGCAATATGTCTCATTTGAAACGAATTTGAATCAATATCTGAACATTTTTAATGGTGAACTATAACTTTTTAGTACAACACGCTAAGAAATATATTACTCAGGTATTGGCATTTTCACGCTTGTATTTGCGTATATTACTGAAATATGTCTCATTTAAAACGAATTTGAATCAATATCTGAACATATTATATTGGGTACTATAAATTTTTGGTGCAATACGCTAGGAAATATATTACTCTGATATTGGCATTTTAACGCTTGTATTTGCGTATATTACTGAAATATGTCTCATTTAAAACGAATTTGAATCAATATATGAACATATTTTATGGAGTCCTATAACTTTTTAGTGCAAGACGCTAAGAAATATATTACTCACGTATTGGCATTTTAACGCTTGTATTTGCGTATATTAGTGCAATATGTCTCATTTCAAACGAATTTGTATCAACATCTGAACATATTTTATGGAGTCCTATAACTTTTTAGTGCAATACGCTAAGAAATATATTACTCTGGTATTGGCATTTTAACGCTTGTATTTGCGTATATTACTGCAATATGTCTCATTTCAAACGAATTTGTATCAACAACTGAACATATTTTATGGAGTCCTATAACTTTTTAGTACAATACGCTAAGTTATATATTACTCAGGTATTGGCATTTTAACGCTTGTATTTGCGTATATTAGTGCAATTTGTCTCTTTTTAAACGAATTTGAATCAATATCTGAATCTTTTTAATGGTGGCCTATAACTTTTTAGTACAAAACGCTAAGAAATATATTTCTCAGGTATTGGCATTTTAACGCTTGTATTTGCGTATATTACTGCAATATGTCTCATTTAAAACGAATTTGAATCAATATCTGAACATATTTTATGGGGTCCTATAACTTTTTGGTGCAATACGCTAGGAAATATATTACTCTGGTATTGGCAATTTTACGCTTGTATTTGCGTATATTACTGCAATATGTCTCATTTCAAACGAATTTGTATCAACAACTGAACATATTTTATGGAGTCCTATAACTTTTTAGTGCAATACGCTAAGAAATATATTACTCTGGTATTGGCATTTTAACGCTTGTATTTGCGTATATAACTGCAATATGTCTTATATTTTTCCTCTCGTATTGGCATTTTAACGCTTGTATTTGCGTATATTACTGCAATATGTCTCATTTGAAACGAATTTGAATCAATTGATCTGTAAATATTTTACGGGGTCCTATAACTTTTTGGTGAAATACGCTAGGAAATATATTACTCGGGTATTGGCGTTTTAACGCTTGTATTTGCGTATATTACTGAAATATGTCTCATTTAAAACGTATTTGAATCAATATCTGAACATATTTTATTGGGTCCTATAACATTTTAGTGCAATACGCTAGGAAATATATTACTCTGGTATTGGCATTTTATTGCTTGTATTTGCGTATATTACTGAAATATGTCTCATTTCAAACGAATTTTTATCAACATCTGAACATATTTTATGGAGTCCTATAACTTTTTAGTGCAATACGCTATGAAATATATTACTTTGGTATTGGCATTTTAACGCTTGTATTTGCGTATATTACGGCAATATGTCTCATTTCAAACGAATTTGTATCAACAACTGAACATATTTTATGGAGTCCTATAACTTTTTAGCGCAATACGCTAACAAATATATTACTCTGGTATTGGCCTTTTAACGCTTGTATTTGCGTATATTACTGCAATATGTCTCATTTGAAACGAATTTGAATCAATATCTGAACATAATTTATGGAGTCCTATAACTTTTTAGTACAATACGCTAAGAAATATATTACTCAGGTATTGGCCTTTTAACGCTTGTATTTGCTTATATTACTGAAATATGTCTCATTTAAAACGAATTTGAATCAATAACTGAACATATTTTATTGGGTACTATAACTTTTTGGTGCAATACGCTAGGAAATATATTACTCGTATATTGGCCTTTTAACGCTTGTATTTGCGTATATTACTGCAATATGTCTTCTTTGAAACGAATTTGAATCAATATCTGAACATATTTTATGGAGTCCTATAACTTTTTAGTGCAAGACGCTAAGAAATATATTACTCTGGTATTGGCATTTTAACGCTTGTATTTGCGTATATTAGTGCAATATGTCTCTTTTTAAACGAATTTGAATCAATATCTGAACATTTTTAATGGTGGCCTATAACTTTTTAGTACAATACGCTAAGAAATATATTTCTCAGGTATTGGCATTGTAACGCTTGTATTTGCGTATATTACTGCAATATGTCTCATTTCAAACGAATTTGTATCCGCAACTGAACATATTTTATGGAGTCCTATAACTTTTTAGTGCAATACGCTAACAAATATATTACTCTGGTATTGGCATTTTAACGCTTGTATTAGCGTATATTACTGCAATATGTCTCATTTGAATCGAATTTGAATCAATATCTGAACATTTTTAATGGTGGCCTATAACTTTTTAGTACAATACGCAAAGAAATATATTACTCAGGTATTGGCATTTTAACGCTTGTATTTGCGTATATTAGTGCAATATGTCTCATTTCAAACGAATTTGTATCAACATCTGAACATATTTTATGGAGTCCTATAACTTTTTAGTGCAATACGCTAAGAAATATATAACTCAGGTATTGGCATTTTGACGCTTGTAATTTGTGTATATTACTGAAATATGTCTCATTTAAAATGAATTTGAATCAATATCTGAACATATTTTATGGAGTCTTATAACTCTTTGGTGCAATACGCTAGGAAATATATTACTCTGGTATTGGCATTTTAACGCTTGCAATTAAGTATACTACTGCAATATGTCTCATTTCAAACGAATTTGTATCAACATCTGAACATATTTTATGGAGTCCTATAACTTTTTGGTGCAATACGCTAGGAAATTTATTACTCTGGTATTGGCATTTTAACGCTTGTATTTGCGTATATTAGTGCAATAAGTCTCATTTCAAACTAATTTGTATCAACATCTGAACATATTTTATGGAGTCTTATAACTTTTTAGTGCAATACGCTAGGAAATATATTACTCTGGTATTGGCATTTTAACGCTTGTAGTTGCGTATATTACTGCAATATGTCTCATTTCAAACGAATTTGTATCAACATCTGAACATATTTTATTGAGTCCTATAACTTTTTAGTGCAATACGCTAAGAAATATATTACTCTGGTATTGGCATTTTAACGCTTGTATTTGCGTATATTACTGCAATATGTCTCATTTGAAACGAATTTGAATCAATATCTGAACATATTTAATGGTGGCCTATAACATTTTAGTACAATACGCTTAGAAATATATTACTCAGGTATTGGCATTTTAACGCTTGTATTTGCGTACATTACTGAAATATGTCTCATTTAAAACAAATTTGAATCAATATCTGAACATATTTTATTGGGTCCTATAGTTTTATGGTGCAATACGCTAGGAAATATATTACTCTGGTATTGGCATTTTAACGCTTGTATTTGCGTATATAACTGCAATATGTCTCATATATTCCTCGCGTATTGGCATTTTAACGCTTGTATTTGCGTATATTACTGCAATATGTCTCATTTGAAACGAATTTGAATCAATTGATCCGTACATATTTTACGGGGTCCTATAACTTTTTGGTGCAATACGCTAGGAAATATATTACTCTGGTATTGGCATTTTAACGCTTGTATTTGCGTAGATTACAGCAATATGTCTCATTTGAAACGAATTTGAATCAATTGATCTGTACATAATTTATGGGGTCCTATAACTTTTTGGTGCAATACGCTAGGAAATATATTACTCTGGTATTGGCATTTTAATGCTTGTATTTGCGTATATTACTGCAATTTGTCTCATTTGAAACGAATTTGAATCAATATCTGAACATATTTAATGGTGGCCTATAACTTTTTGAAGCAATACGCTAGGAAATATATTACTCTGGTATTGGCCTTTTAACGCTTGAATTTGCGTATATAAGTGCAATATATCTCATTTCAAACGAGTTTGTATCAACATCTGAACATATTTTATGGAGTCCTATAACTTTTTAGTGGAATACGCTAGGAAATATATTACTCTAGTATTGTCCTTCTAACGCTTGTATTTGCGTATATTACTGCAATATGTCTCATTTGAAACGAATTTGAATCAATATCTGAACATATTTAATGGTGGCCTATAACTTTTTAGTACAATACGCTAAGTTATATATTACTCAGGTATTGGCTATTAAACGCTTGTATTTGCGTATATAACTGCAATAAGTCTCATTTGAAACGAATTTGAATCAATATCTGAACATTTTTAATGGTGAATTATAACTTTTTAGTACAATACGCTAAGAAATTTATTACTCAGGTATTGGCATTTTAACGCTTGTATTTGCGTATATTACTGACATATATCTCTTTTAAAACGAATTTGAATCAACATCTGAACATATTTTATTGGGTACTATAACTTTTTGGTGCAATACGCTAAGAAATATATTACTCTGATATTGGCATTTTAACGCTTGTATTTAAGTATATTAGTGCAATATGTCTCATTTGAAACGAATTTGAATCAATATCTGAACATTTTTAATGGTGGCCTATAACGTTTTAGTACAATACGCTAAGAAATATATTTCTCAGGTATTGGCATTGTAACGCTTGTATTTGCGTATATTACTGCAATATGTCTCATTTGAAACGAATTTAATCAATATCTGAACATATTTTATTGGGTCCTATAACTTTTTGGTGCAATACGCTAGGAAATTTATTACTCTGGTATTGGCATTTTAACGCTTGCATTTGCGTATATTACTGCAATATGTCTCATTTCAAATGAATTTGTGTCAACATCTGAACATATTTTATGGAGTCCTATAACTTTTTAGTGCAAGACGCTAAGAAATATATTACTCTGGTATTGGCATTTTAACGCTTGTATTTGCGTATATTAGTGCAATATGTGTCATTTGAAACGAATTTGAATCATTATCTGAGCATTTTTAATGGTGGCCTATATCTTTTTAGTACAATACGCTAAGAAATATATTTCTCAGGTATTGGCATTTTAACGCTTGTATTTGTGTATATTACTGAAATATGTCTCATTTAAAATGAATTTGAATCAATATCTTAACATATTTTATGGGGTCTTATAACTTTTTGGTGCAATACGCTAGGAAATATATTACTCTGGTATTGGCATTTTAACGCTTGTATTTGCGTATATTACTGAAATATGTCTCATTTAAAACGAATTTGAATCAATATCTGAACATATGTTATTGGGTCCTATAACTTTTTAGTGCAATACGCTAGGAAATATATTACTCTGGTATTGGCATTTTAACGCTTGTAATTAAGTATACTACTGTAATATGTCTCATTTCAAACGAATTTGTATCAACATCTGAACATATTTTATGGAGTCCTATAACTTTTAAGTGCAATACGCTAGGAAATATATTACTCTGGTATTGGCATTTTAACGCTTGTATTTGCGTATATTACTCCAATATGTTTCATTTGAAACGAATTTGAATCAATATCTGAACATTTTTAATGGTGAACTATAACTTTTTAGTACAATACGCTAAGAAATATATTACTCAGGTATTGGCATTTTAACGCTTGTATTTGAGTATGATAGTGCAATATGTCTCATTTGAAACGAATTTAAATCAATATCTGAACATATTTTATGGAGTCCTATAACTTTTTGGTGCAAGACGCTAAGAAATATATTACTCTGGTATTGGCATTTTAACGCTTGTATTTGCGTATATAACTGCAATAATGTCTCATATATTCCTCTCGTATTGGCATTTTAACGCTTGTATTTGCGTATATTACTGCAATATGTCTCATTTGAAACGAATTTGAATCAATTGATCCGTACATATTTTACGGGGTCCTATAACTTTTTGGTGCAATACGCTAGGAAATATATAACTCAGGTATTGGCATTTTGACGCTTGTATTTGTGTATATTACTGAAATATGTCTTATTTAAAATGAAATTGAATCAATATCTGAACATATTTTATGGGGTCTTATAACTCTTTGGTGCAATACGCTAGGAAATATATTACTCTGGTATTGGCATTTTAACGCTTGTATTTGCGTATATAACTGAAATATGTCTCATTTAAAACGAATTTGAATCAATATCTGAACATATTTTATTGGGTCCTATAACTTTTTGGTGCAATACGCTAGGAAATATATTACTCTATTATTGGCATTTTAACGCTTGTATTTGCGTATATTACTGCAATATGTCTCATTTCAAACAAATTTGTATCAACAACTGAACATATTTTATGGAGTCCTATAACTTTTTAGTGCAATACGCTAAGAAATATATTACTATGGTATTGGCATTTTAACGCTTGTATTTGCGTATATTACTGCAATATGTCTCATTTGAAACGAATTTGAATTAATATCTGAACATTTTTAATGGTGAACTATAACTTTTTGGTGCAATACGCTAAGAAATATATTACTCAGGTATTGGCATTTTAACGCTTGTATTTGCGTATATTACTGCAATATGTCTCATTTAAAACGAATTTGAATCAATATCTGAACATATTTTATTGGGTACTATAACTTTTTAGTGCAATACGCTAGGAAATATATTACTCTGGTATTGGCATTTTAACGTTTGTATTTGCGTATATTACTGAAATATGTCTCATTTAAAACGAATTTGAATCAATATCTGAACATATTTTATTGGGTCCTATATCTTTTTGGTGCAATACGCTAGGAAATATATAACTCTGGTATTGGCATTTTAACGCTTGTATTTGCGTATATTACTGCAATATGTCTCATTTCAAACGACTTTGTATCAACATCTGAACATATTTTATGGAGTCCTATAACTTTTTAGTGCAATACGCTAAGAAATATATTACTCTGGTATTGGCATTTTAACGCTTGTATTTGCGTATATAACTGCAATATGTCTCTTATATTCCTCGCGTATTGGCTATTTAACGCTTGTATTTGCGTATATTACTGCAATATGTCTCATTTGAAACGAATTTGAATCAATTGATCCGTACATATTTTACGGGGTCCTATAACTTTTTGGAGCAATACGCTAGGAAATAAATTACTCTGGTATTGGCATTTTAACGCTTGTATTTGCGTATATTAGTGCAATATGTCTCATTTCAAACGAATTTGTATCAACATCTGAACAAATTTTATGGAGTCCTATAACTTTTTAGTGCAACACGCTAGGAAATATATTACTCTGATATTGGCATGTTAACGCTTGTATTTGCGTATATTACTGCAATATGTCTCATTCGAAACGAATTTGAATCAGTATCTGAACATTTTTAATGGTGGCTTATAACTTTTTAGTACAATACGCTAAGAAATATATTACTCAGGTATGGGCATTTTAACGCTTGTATTTGCGTATATTACAGCAATATGTCTCATTTGAAACGAACTTGAAGCAATTGATCTGTACATATTTTATGGGGTCCTATAACTTTTTGGTGCAATACGCTAAGAAATATATTACTCTGGTATTGGCATTTTAACGCTTGTATTTGCGTATATTACTGCAATTTGTCTCATTCGAAACGAATTTGAATCAATATCTGAACATATTTAATGGTGGCCTGTAACATTTTGGTGCAATACGCTAGGAAATATATTACTCTGGTATTGGCATTTTAACGCTTGTATTTGCGTATATACGTGCAATATATCTCATTTCAAACGAATTTGTATCAACATCTGAACATATTTAATGCAGTCCTATAACTTTTTAGTGCAATACGCTAGGAAATATATTACTCTAGTATTGGCCTTTTAACGCTTGTTTTTGCGTATATTACTGCAATATGTCTCAGTTCAAACGATTTTGTATCAACAACTGAACATATTTTATGGGGCACTATAACTTTTTGGTGCAATACGCTAGGAAATATATATTACTCTGGTATTGGCATTTTAACGCTTGTATTTGCGTATATTACTGCAATATGTCTCATTTCAAACGAATTTGTATCAACATCTGAACATATTTTATGGAGTCTTATAACTTTTTAGTACAATACGCTAGGAAATATATTACTCTGGTATTGGCATTTTAACGCTTGTATTTGCGTAGATTACAGCAATATGTCTCATTTGAAACGAATTTGAATCAATATCTGAACATATTTTATGGTGTCCTATAACTTTTTAGTGCAGGACGCTAAGAAATATATTACTCAGGGATTGGCATTTTAACGCTTGTATTTGCGTATATTAACTGCAATATGTCTCATTTGAAACGAATTTGAATCAATATCTGAACATATTTAATGGTGGCCTATAACTTTTTAGTACAATACGCTAAGTTATATATTACTCAGGTATTGGCTATTTAACGCTTGTATTTGCGTATATAACTGCAATAAGTCTCATTTGAAACGAATTTAAATCAATATCTGAACATTTTTAATGGTGAATTATAACTTTTTAGTACAATACGCTAAGAAATATATTACTCTGGTATTGGCATTTTAACGCTTGTATTTGCGTATATTAGTGCAATGTGTCTCATTTCAAACGAATTTGTATCAACATCTGAACAAATTTTATGGAGTCCTATAACTTTTTAGTGCAATACGCTAGGAAATATATTACTCTGGCATTGGCATTTTAACGCTTGTATTTGCGTATATTACAGCAATATGTCTCATTTGAAACGAACTTGAATCAATTGATCTGTACATATTTTATGGGGTCCTATAACTTTTTGGTGCAATACGCTAGGAAATATATTACTCTGATATTGGCATGTTAACGCTTGTATTTGCGTATATTACTGCAATATGTCTCATTTGAAACGAATTTGAATCAATATCTGAACATTTTTAATGGTGGCTTATAACTTTTTAGTACAATACGCTAAGAAATATATTACTCAGGTATGGGCATTTTAACGCTTGTATTTGCGTATATTACAGCAATATGTCTCATTTGAAACGAACTTGAATCAATTGATCTGTACATATTTTATGGGGTCCTATAACTTTTTGGTGCAATACGCTAAGAAATATATTACTCTGGTATTGGCATTTTAACGCTTGTATTTGCGTATATTACTGCAATTTGTCTCATTCGAAACGAATTTGAATCAATATCTGAACATATTTAATGGTGGCCTGTAACTTTTTGGTGCAATACGCTAGGAAATATATTACTCTGGTATTGGCATTTTAACGCTTGTATTTGCGTATATACGTGCAATATATCTCATTTCAAACGAATTTGTATCAACGTCTGAACATATTTAATGCAGTCCTATAACTTTTTAGTGCAATACGCTAGGAAATATATTACTCTAGTATTGGCCTTTTAACGCTTGTTTTTGCGTATATTACTGCAATATGTCTCAGTTCAAACGAATTTGTATCAACAACTGAACATATTTTATGGGGCACTATAACTTTTTGGTGCAATACGCTAGGAAATATATATTACTCTGGTATTGGCATTTTAACGCTTGTATTTGCGTATATTACTGCAATATGTCTCATTTCAAACGAATTTGTATCAACATCTGAACATATTTTATGGAGTCCTATAACTTTTAAGTGCAATACGCTAAGAAATAAATTACTCTGGTATTGGCTTTTTAACGCTTGTATTTGCGTATATTAACTGCAATATGTCTCATTTGAAACGAATTTGAATCAATATCTGAACATATTTAATGGTGGCCTATAACTTTTTAAAACAATACGCTTAGTTATATATTACTCAGGTATTGGCTATTTAACGCTTGTATTTGCGTATATAACTGCAATAAGTCTCATTTGAAACGAATTTAAATCAATATCTGAACATTTTTAATGGTGAATTATAACTTTTTAGTACAATACGCTAAGAAATATATTACTCAGGTATTGGCATTTTAACGCTTGTATTTGCGTATATTACTGAAATATATCTCTTTTAAAACGAATTTGAATCAACATCTGAACATATTTTATTGGGTACTATAACTTTTTGGTGCAATACGCTAAGAAATATATTACTCTGATATTGGCATTTTAACGCTTGTATTTAAGTATATTAGTGCAATATGTCTCATTTGAAACGAATTTGAATCAATATCTGAACATATTTTATGGAGTCCTATAACTTTTTAGTGCAAGACGCTAAGAAATATATTACTCTGGTATTGGCATTTTAACGCTTGTATTTGCGTATATTAGTGCAATATGTGTCATTTGAAACGAATTTGAATCAATATCTGAGCATTTTTAATGGTGGCCTATATCTTTTTAGTACAATACGCTAAGAAATATATTTCTCAGGTATTGGCATTTTAACGCTTGTATTTGTGTATATTACTGAAATATGTCTCATTTAAAATGAATTTGAATCAATATCTTAACATATTTTATGGGGTCTTATAACTTTTTGGTGCAATACGCTAGGAAATATATTACTCTGGTATTGGCATTTTAACGCTTGTATTTGCGTATATTACTGAAATATGTCTCATTTAAAACGAATTTGAATCAATATCTGTACATATGTTATTGGGTCCTATAACTTTTTAGTGCAATACGCTAGGAAATATATTACTCTGGTATTGGCATTTTAACGCTTGTAATTAAGTATACTACTGTAATATGTCTCATTTCAAACGAATTTGTATCAACGTCTGAACATATTTTATGGAGTCCTATAACTTTTAAGTGCAATACGCTAGGAAATATATTACTCTGGTATTGGCATTTTAACGCTTGTATTTGCGTATATTACTGCAATATGTCTCATTTGAAACGAATTTGAATCAATATCTGAACATTTTTAATGGTGAACTATAACTTTTTAGTACAATACGCTAAGAAATATATTACTCAGGTATTGGCATTTTAACGCTTGTATTTGAGTATATTAGTGCAATATGTCTCATTTGAAACGAATTTAAATCAATATCTGAACATATTTTATGGAGTCCTATAACTTTTTGGTGCAAGACGCTAGGAAATATATTACTCTGGTATTGGCATTTTAACGCTTGTATTTGCGTATATAACTGCAATAATGTCTCATATATTCCTCTCGTATTGGCATTTTAACGCTTGTATTTGCGTATATTACTGCAATATGTCGCATTTGAAACGAATTTGAATCAATTGATCCGTACATATTTTACGGGGTCCTATAACTTTTTGGTGCAATACGCTAGGAAATATATAACTCAGGTATTGGCATTTTGACGCTTGTATTTGTGTATATTACTGAAATATGTCTCATTTAAAATGAATTTGAATCAATATCTGAACATATTTTATGGGGTCTTATAACTCTTTGGTGCAATACGCTAGGAAATATATTACTCTGGTATTGGCATTTTAACGCTTGTATTTGCGTATATAACTGAAATATGTCTCATTTAAAACGAATTTGAATCAATATCTGAACATATTTTATTGGGTCCTATAACTTTTTGGTGCAATACGCTAGGAAATATATTACTCTATTATTGGCATTTTAACGCTTGTATTTGCGTATATTACTGCAATATGTCTCATTTGAAACGAATTTGAATTAATATCTGAACATTTTTAATGGTGAACTATAACTTTTTAGTACAATACGCTAAGAAATATATTACTCAGGTATTGGCATTTTAACGCTTGTATTTGCGTATATTACTAAAATATGTCTCATTTAAAACGAATTTGAATCAATATCTGAACATATTTTATTGGGTACTATAACTTTTTGGTGTAATACGCTAGGAAATATATTACTCTGATATTGGCATTTTAACGTTTGTATTTGCGTATATTAGTGCAATATGTCTCATTTGAAACGAATTTGTATCAACATCTGAACATATTTTATGGAGTCCTATAACTTTTTAGTGCAATACGCTAAGAAATATATTACTCTGGTATTGGCATTTTAACGCTTGTATTTGCGTATATTACTGAAATATGTCTCATTTGAAACGAATTTGAATCAATATCTGAACATTTTTAATGGTGAACTATAACTTTTTAGTACAATACGCTAAGAAATATATTACTCAGGTATTGGCATTTTAACGCTTGTATTTGCGTATATTACTAAAATATGTCTCATTTAAAACGAATTTGAATCAATATCTGAACATATTTTATTGGGTACTATAACTTTTTGGTGCAATACGCTAAGAAATATATTACTCTGATATTGGCATTTTAACGCTTGTATTTAAGTATATTAGTGCAATATGTCTCATTTGAAACGAATTTGAATCAATATCTGAACTTATTTTATGGAGTCCAATAACTTTTTAGTGCAAGACGCTAAGAAATATATTACTCTGGTATTGGCATTTTAACGCTTGTATTTGCGTATATTAGTGCAATATGTGTCATTTGAAACGAATTTGAATCAATATCTGAGCATTTTTAATGGTGGCCTTTAACTTTTTAGTACAATACGCTATGAAATATATTTCTCAGGTATTGGCATTTTAACGCTTGTATTTGCGTATATTACTGAAATATGTCTCATTTAAGACCAATTTGAATCAATATCTGAACATATTTTATTGGGTCCTATAACTTTTTGGTGCAAGACGCTAGGAAATATATTACTCTGGTATTGGCGTTTTAACGCTTGTATTTGCGTATATTACTCCAATATATCTCATTTGAAATGAATTTGAATCAATATCTGAACATTTTTAATGGTGAACTATAACTTTTTAGTACAATACGCTAAGAAATATATTACTCAGGTATTGGCATTTTAACGCTTGTATTTGTGTATATTACTGAAATATGTCTCATTTAAAATGAATTTGAATCAATATCTGAACATATTTTATGGGGTCTTATAACTCTTTGGTGCAATACGCTAGGAATTATATTACTCTGGTATTGGCATTTTAACGCTTGTATTTGCGTATATAACTGAAATATGTCTCATTTAAAACGAATTTGAATCAATATCTGAACTTATTTTATGGAGTCCTATAACTTTTTAGTGCAAGACGCTAAGAAATATATTACTCTGGTATTGGCATTTTAACGCTTGTATTTGCGTATATTAGTGCAATATGTGTCATTTGAAACGAATTTGAATCAATATCTGAGCAGTTTTAATGGTGGCGTATAACTTTTTAGTACAATACGCTATGAAATATATTTCTCAGGTATTGGCATTTTAACGCTTGTATTTGCGTATATTACTGAAATATGTCTCATTTAAAACCAATTTGAATTAATATCTGAACATATTTTATTGGGTCCTATAACTTTTTGGTGCAAGACGCTAGGAAATATATTACTCTGGTATTGGCGTTTTAACGCTTGTATTTGCGTATATTACTCCAATATGTCTCATTTGAAACGAATTTGAATCAATATCTGAACATTTTTAATGGTGAACTATAACTTTTTAGTACAATACGCTAAGAAATATATTACTCAGGTATTGGCATTTTAACGCTTGTATTTGAGTATATTAGTGCAATATGTCTCATTTGAAACGAATTTGAATCAATATCTGAACATATTTAATGGTGGCCTATAACTTTTTGGTGCAATACATTAGGAAATATATTACTCAGGTATTGGCATTTTAACGCTTTTATTTGCGTATATTACTGCAATATGTCTCATTTCAAACGAATTTGTATCAACATCTGAACATATTTTATGGAGTCCTATAACTTTTTAGTGCAATACGCTAAGAAATATATTACTCTGGTATTGGCATTTTAATGCTTGTATTTGCGTATATTACTGAAATATGTCTCATTTAAAACGAATTTGAATCAATATCTGAACATATTTTATTGGGTCCTATAACTTTTTGGTGCAATACGCTAGGAAATATATAACTCTGGTATTGGCATTTTAACGCTTTTATTTGCGTATATTACTGCAAAATGTCTCATTTCAAACGAATTTGTATCAACATCTGAACATATTTTATGGAGTCCTATAACTTTTTAGTGCAATACGCTAAGAAATATATTACTCTGGTATTGGCATTTTAACGCTTGTATTTGCGTATATAACTGCAATATGTCTCTTATATTCCTCGCGTATTGGCTATTTAACGCTTGTATTTGCGTATATTACTGCAATATGTCTCATTTGAAACGAATTTGAATCAATTGAACCGTACATATTTTACGGGGTCCTATAACATTTTGGAGCATTACGCTAGGAAATAAATTACTCTGGTATTGGCATTTTAACGCTTGTATTTGCGTATAATAGTGCAATATGTCTCATTTCAAACGAATTTGTATCAACATCTGAACAAATTTTATGGAGTCCTATAACTTTTTAGTGCAATACGCTAGGAAATATATTACTCTGGCATTGGCATTTTAACGCTTGTATTTGCGTATATTACAGCAATATGTCTCATTTGAAACGAACTTGAATCAATTGATCTGTACATATTTTATGGGGTCCTATAACTTTTTGGTGCAATACGCTAGGAAATATATTACTCTGGTATTGGAATTTTAACGCTTGTATTTGCGTACATTACGGAAATATGTCTCATTTAAAACCAATTTGAATCAATATCTGAACATTTTTAATGGTGGCCTATAACTTTTTAGCACAATACGCTCAGAAATATATTTCTCAGGTATTGGCATTTTAACGCTTGTATTTGCGTATATTACTGCAATATGTCTCATTTAAAACGAATTTGTATCAACATCTGAACATATTTTATGGAGTCCTATAACTTTTTAGTGCAATACGCTAAGAAATATATTACTCTGGTATTGGCATTTTAACGCTTGTATTTGCGTATATTACTGCAATTTGTCTCATTTCAAACGAATTTGTATCAACATCTGAACATATTTTATGGAGTCCTATAACTTTTTAGTGCAATACGCTAAGAAATATATTACTCTGGTATTGGCATTTTAACGCTTGTATTTGCGTATCTTACTGCAATATGTCTCATTTCAAACGAATTTGTATCAACAACTGAACAAATTTTATGGAGTCCTATAACTTTTTAGTGCAATACGCTAACAAATATATTACTCTGGTATTGGCATTTTAACACTTGTATTTGCGTATATTTTTGCAATATGTCTCATTTGAAACGAATTTGAATCAATATCTGAACATTTTTAATGGTGAACTATAACTTTTTAGTACAATACGCTAAGAAATATATTACTCAGGTATTGGCATTTTAACGCTTGTATTTGGGTATATTAGTGAAATATGTCTCATTTGAAACGAATTTGAATCAATATCTGAACATATTTTATGGGGACCTATAACTTTTTGGTGCAATACGCTAGGAAATATATTACTCTGGTATTGGCATTTTAACGCTTGTATTTGCGTATATTACTGCAATTTGTCTCATTTCAAACGAATTTGTATCAACAACTGAACATATTTTATGGAGTCCTATAACTTTTTAGTGCAAGACGCTAAGAAATATATTACTCTGGTATTGGAATTTTAACGCTTGTATTTGCGTACATTACGGAAATATGTCTCATTTAAAACCAATTTGAATCAATATCTGAACATTTTTAATGGTGGCCTATAACTTTTTAGCACAATACGCTCAGAAATATATTTCTCAGGTATTGGCATTTTAACGCTTGTATTTGCGTATATTACTGCAATATGTCTCATTTAAAACGAATTTGAATCAATATCTGAACATATTTTATGGGGTCTTATAACTTTTTGGTGCAATACGCTAGGAAATATATTACTCTGATATTGGCATTTTAACGCTTGTATTTGCGTATATTACTGCAATATGTCTCATTTAAAACGAATTAGAATCAATATCTGAACGTTTTTAATGGTGGCTTATAACTTTTTAGTACAATACGCTTAGAAATATTTTACTCAGGTATTGGCATTTTAACGCTGGTATTTGCGTACATTACGGAAATATGTCTCATTTAAAACCAATTTGAATCAATATCTGAACATGTTTTATTGGGTCCTATAACTTTTTGGTGCAATACGCTGGGAAATATATTACTCTGGTGTTGGCATTTTAGCGCTTGTATTTGCGTATATTACTGCAATATGTCTCATTTGAAACGAATTTGAATCAATATCTGCACATAATTTATGGTGTCCTATAACTTTTTAGTACAATACGCTAAGAAATATATTACTCAGGTATTGGTCTTTTAACGCTTGTGTTTGCGTATATTACTGCAATATGTCTCATTTGAAACGAATTTGAATCAATATCTGAACATTTTTAATGGTGAACTATAACTTTTTAGTACAACACGCTAAGAAATATATTACTCAGGTATTGGCATTTTCACGCTTGTATTTGCGTATATTACTGAAATATGTCTCATTTAAAACGAATTTGAATCAATATCTGAACATATTATATTGGGTACTATAAATTTTTGGTGCAATACGCTAGGAAATATATTACTCTGATATTGGCATTTTAACGCTTGTATTTGCGTATATTACTGAAATATGTCTCATTTAAAACGAATTTGAATCAATATATGAACATATTTTATGGAGTCCTATAACTTTTTAGTGCAAGGCGCTAAGAAATATATTACTCACGTATTGGCATTTTAACGCTTGTATTTGCGTATATTAGTGCAATATGTCTCATTTCAAACGAATTTGTATCAACATCTGAACATATTTTATGGAGTCCTATAACTTTTTAGTGCAATACGCTAAGAAATATATTACTCTGGTATTGGCATTTTAACGCTTGTATTTGCGTATATTACTGTAATATGTCTCATTTCAAACGAATTTGTATCAACAACTGAACATATTTTATGGAGTCCTATAACTTTTTAGTACAATACGCTGAGTTATATATTACTCAGGTATTGGCATTTTAACGCTTGTATTTGCGTATATTAGTGCAATATGTCTCTTTTTAAACGAATTTGAATCAATATCTGAATCTTTTTAATGGTGGCCTATAACTTTTTAGTACAAAACGCTAAGAAATATATTTCTCAGGTATTGGCATTTTAACGCTTGTATTTGCGTATATTACTGCAATATGTCTCATTTAAAACGAATTTGTATCAATATCTGAACATATTTTATGGGGTCCTATAACTTTTTGGTGCAATACGCTAGGAAATATATTACTCTTGTATTGGCAATATTTCGCTTGTATTTGCGTATATTACTGCAATATGTCTCATTTCAAACGAATTTGTATCAACAACTGAACATATTTTATGGAGTCCTATAACTTTTAAGTGCAATACGCTAAGAAATATATTACTCTGGTATTGGCATTTTAACGCTTGTATTTGCGTATATAACTGCAATATGTCTTATATTTTTCCTCTCGTATTGGCATTTTAACGCTTGTATTTGCGTATATTACTGCAATATGTCTCATTTGAAACGAATTTGAATCAATTGATCTGTAAATATTTTACGGGGTCCTATAACTTTTTGGTGAAATACGCTAGGAAATATATTACTCTGGTATTGGCATTTTAACGCTTGTATTTGCGTATATTAGTGCAATATGTCTCATTTCAAACGAATTTGTATCAACAACTGAACATATTTTATGGAGTCCTATAACTTTTTAGTGCAAGACGCTAAGAAATATATTACTCTGGTATTGGCAGTTTAACGCTTGTATTTGCGTATATTATTGCAATATGTCGCTTTTTAAACGAATTTGAATCAATATCTGAACATTTTTAATGGTGGCCTATAACTTTTTAGCACAATACGCTAAGAAATATATTTCTCAGGTATTGGCATTTTACTGCTAGTATTTGCGTATATTACTGCAATATGTCTCATTTAGAAATGAATTTGAATCAATATCTGAACAAATTTTATGGGGTCCTATAACTTTTTGGTGCAATACGCTAGGAAATATATTACTCTGGTATTGGCATTTTAACGCTTGTATTTGCGTATATTACTGCAATATGTCTCATTTAAAACGAATTTGAATCAATATCTGAACATATTTTATTGGGTCCTATAACTTTTTAGTGCAATACGCTAGGAAATATATTACTCTGGTATTGGCATTTTAACGCTTGCAATTAAGTATATTACTGCAATATGTCTCATTTCAAACGAATTTGTATCAACATCTGAACATATTTAAAGGTGGCCTATAACTTTTAAGTACAATACGCTAAGTTGTATATTACTTAGGTATTGGCCTTTTAACGCTTGTATTTGCGTATATTACTGCAATATGTCTCATTTGAAACGAATTTGAAACAATATCTGAACATTTTTAATGGTGAACTATAACTTTTTAGTACAATACGCTAAGAAATTATATAACTCAGGTATTGGCATTTTAACGCTTGTATTTGCGTATATTACTGAAATATGTCTCATTTAAATCGAATTTGAATGAATATCTGAACATATTTTATTGGGTACTATAACTTTTTGGTGCAATGCGCTAGGAAATATATTACTCGTATATTGGCATTTTAACGCTTGTATTTGCGTATATTACTGCAATATGTCTCATTTGAAACGAATTTGAATCAATATCTGAACATTTTTAATGGTGGCTTATAACTTTTTAGTACAATACGCTAAGAAATATTACTCAGGTATTGGCACTTTAACGCTTGTATTTGCGTATATTACTGCAATATGTCTCATTTGAAACGAATTTGAATCAATATCTGAACATAATTTATGGAGTCCTATAACTTTTTTAGTACAATACGCTAAGAAATATATTTCTCAGGTATTGGCCTTTTAACGCTTGTGTTTGCGTATATTACTGCAATATGTCTCATTTGAAACGAATTTGAATCAATATCTGAACATTTTTAATGGTGAACTATAACTTTTTAGTACAATACGCTAAGAAATATGTTTCTCAGGTATTGGCATTGTAACGCTTGTATTTGCGTATATTACTGCAATATGTCTCATTTGAATCGAATTAGAATTAATATCTGAACATTTTTAATGGTGGCTTATAACTTTTTAGTACAACACGCTAAGAAATATATTACTCAGGTATTGGCACTTTAACGCTTGTATCTGGCCCCCTGCGGGTGGGGGTTAGAATTCACCCGCAGCACCTCTGCTGGTCGTAAGAGGCGACCAATGGGCGAGGAAGGTACCTCATTAAAAACACAGTGTTCCATCTGGACTTTGACCGGAAGGTTAGTGAGCCAATCTTCTGCGGACTTTTCTTTCTTATTCTTTTGCTCACCCGCATGTTTGCCGTGCGTGGAGACCCGTAAGGAAGGAGAAGATGATCCTGGTGGTTGAGCTTACACGTAACACACCTCTTTGGCTTCGGATTCTTGCGAAACGGGCGGTCAGATACTAACCCTATCTGGCCAATCGGCTTGCCGTTACGTTCTCGGTACCGGTAAGGTGAGTCCCACGGCCCTGGAGGTAAGTCTTTAGACGTTGGAGAGAGTGGCTCGCAGCGTTCTGAAGCTTATTGCCAGGTGAGGGGGACTATATCTCCTGGTTAGCCCTGGCGATCACGCCAGTTTGTGGTGTGACGTCCCAAATTGTGGCTCCGTGGTGGGTGGGGAGACCAGGAGATGAATCTTTCTATTTGTTTATGGCAACAAAAACAAAAACCCCGGGGGCCCCTCCCCCAAAAAGATCTCGTCCGTTATCGGACGAGGGAGAAAATTTCTTGAAGGGCGAAAATAAATTTTCGCCCAAATTTTTAATTGTTAAAAGGACGGAAGAGGGTAAAACCATATCTGAAGTCTCTTGCTTTGGTTTGGCGAGGAGCCTGAACGAACTGGCTGGTGGAGAACCTAAATCCACCAAACGGTTACGCGACGGTACTCTTTTGGTTGAAACAGCTAATTCTTTGCAGACCAAGTCTTTATTAAAAGCGACAGTTTTATTTGGCATGCCTATTGTAGTGGAGGCGCACAAGTCCCTCAACTCATGTCAGGGCGTAATATCATGTTACGACCTGCTATTTGTTGAGATGGACGAGTGCAAGCGGGAACTTGCAAGTCAGGGTGTTATTGACTGTCGACGGCTTACTTCCAAGAGGAACGGCGAAGTTAAAAATACAACGTCAGTAGTTTTAACTTTTGGACTAGATAAGCTTCCAGACAGGATTAAGGTTGGGTTTCACAGTTGCTCTGTGAGACCATACTTTCCTCGACCAATGCGATGTTTTAAATGCCAGAAATTCGGGCACACTGCATCCCGTTGTGACGCACAGGCTGTGTGTCCACGGTGCAGTGAACAGGAGCATTTGGGCGAGGAATGTAAAGGTCCGGCCCATTGCGTTAATTGTTCTGGCAATCATCCTTCTTTTTTTGCTGATTGTCCACGCAATCAGGAAGAAAAGAAGATAATTGAAATCAAAATTATGGATAAAATTTCCTATTTCGACGCCCGCAAGAAGTTCAAAACACAGACCAGTCCTGTCTTTAGCCGTTCTTTCGCCACAATCGCTGCAACTCCCGTTTTAAAAATATCCATTGCCGTTCAGACTGATGACTTTCCTTTCTCTAATATTTCTACAAGTGTTCCAAATTTACCTTCTGTTAAAACTAACATTCCAAAATCTAAAGTTAATCAAAATTTAAAATCCAGATCGAATGCAGCTGTAAAAATCATAGACCAACCAAAATTAAAATTGACCGTTAAACCAAAGCAAAAAATTATTCATATAAAGACAAGCCCTAGTTCTACGCCGAAATCTATTTCGAAAAAACATTCCATGGAGGTACGAGAAACATCTAATGTTTCGAGTTCTTCCATCTCCAAATTTTCTCCTAGTAAGGGATCTCAATCTTCGAGATCCTCTTCTCCTATGGAAGTCACTAGCTTTAAACTTTCTAGGCCAGAGCGAGATAAATATTCCACACCCAAATAATGCCTCCCATACTACAATGGAATTGTAATGGTTTCTACAGCCATTTTGAGGAATTTAAAGCTCTCAATGCCGAGCAGACTCCCTCTTGCATATGCTTACAAGAAACAAATTTTCGAGACACCAGAGCTGTTTCATTACGAGGCTTCTCAGTATTTCGTACTGATGTGCCTACTGATGGCCAAGCTCGTGGTGGAGTAGCGATTCTGGTTCGCGAAAATGTGTATTGTGAGGAGATTACTTTGAATTCTGCATTACAAGCTGTAGCTGTCCGTGTTGCTATTCCTTTTCTGGTCACTTTATGTTCTATCTATCTTCCTCCAAACGACAATGTCGATATGCGTGATATCGTTGAATCGATTGATCAATTGCCTGCTCCATTCATTCTTATGGGCGATTTCAACGCCCATAATCCTGAATGGGGATCAGGTACGATTAATCAACGCGGTAGACGTTTGGAACACCTATTCACCGCAAGTACACATGTCATCTTAAATGATGGTAGCATGACACATTTTTCTGCCGCGTGGAGATCTTTCACTGCGATTGATCTAACGATCTGTTCTGCAGCAATAGCTCCATTGTTTGAGTGGCATGTGCACTCAGACTTGCATCAAAGTGACCACTTTCCGATCGTTCTGAAAGTTTTGCAGAACTCAGATTCTGATGCTCGTTGTCCGAAATGGGCTTTAAAGCGAGCAGATTGGAATCTGTTCCCGGAGTTGGCCGTTTTTGGTGAAAGTGTTTTCGTTGACGTGGACGACCATGTTCGGTATTTCACGGATGCAATCAAGTCTGCTGCACAAGAGAGTATTCCTCTAACACCTATTCATTCTAATAGAATACCCGTTCCCTGGTGGAACGATGAGTGCAAGATTGCTATCCGAGAAAAACGACGTATTTTTCGCCATTTCAGGCGATTTCCAACCACCGAGAATATGATCCATTACTTCCAAGCCAAGGCAAAAGCTAGAAGAATTGTTCGGAAGAATAAGAAAGCGTCATGGCAGAAATACATTTCTTCCATTACAACCTCCACTCCAGTTTCTAAAGTATGGGAGAAGGTCAGAAAAATATCTGGCCGCTCAAAATCTAGCACTGTTTCTGGCCTAAAAATCAATGGCAATGTCATTACCTGTCGGTCTGATGTTGCTAATATTATAGCATCCACTTTCGCGGATACATCAAGTTCCAATCACTATCCAGCTGAGTTCCTCGCTCGAAAATCAATCTTGGAACGTCAATGTCTCAATTTTGTTTCGCCGGGCGATGAAATCTACAATCTTTCTTTCAGCGTGGATGAACTTGAAAGTGCGATTTCAGATTCTCACGACAGCGCTCCTGGACCTGATTCTATTCACTACCAGATGCTTCGCCATTTGAATCCTGCTGGAAAAACATTTCTTTTACAAATGTATAATCGCATTTGGTTTTCCGGTATCTGCCCAACACCATGGCGTGATGCGATTATTGTACCAATCCCAAAGCCTGGAAAAGACAAAACACTGCCATCTAGCTATCGCCCAGTCTCGCTTACCAGTTGTGTCTGCAAGCTCATGGAACGCATGATCAACAGGCGTCTTGTTTGGTTCCTGGAATCAAACAACCTGTTGGATAACATCCAGTGCGGCTTCCGCCGTTTCCGTTCCACTGCAGACCACCTGATAAGACTTGAATCAACCATCCGGGATGCTTTTCTCAACAAGCAACATATGGTAGCTGTGTTTTTTGATATTTCCCGGGCCTATGATACCACTTGGCGTTTTGGTATTATGCGCACTTTACACTCCTTGGGCTTAAGAGGTAATCTTCCCATATTTCTTGAAAGCTTTCTTTCCTTAAGGAAGTTTCAAGTTCGTGTGGGAAATGACCTCTCCAACATTTTTACTCAAGAAAACGGAGTACCGCAAGGGTCTATTCTGAGTGTCACGTTGTTTGCTGTGGCCATCAACGGTGTTGCACAGTGTATTCGTTCACCTGTGCTGGGTTCCTTGTACGTGGATGACTTGGCAATTTTCTGCAGTTCTCGCAATATGGCTTCCATAGAGCGTCAGCTGCAGTTAACAATCAATCGTCTTCATACCTGGGCTACTGAGCAAGGTTTCGTATTTTCTGCGGCCAAGACAGAGTGCATTCACTTCTGTCAACGCCGTCACCTTCACTTAGATCCTGTTCTCTCTCTCAACGGTACTGATCTCCCATTTGTGGAAACTGCCCGTTTTCTTGGTCTTCTATTTGACAAGAAGCTTAACTGGCGTGCCCATCTTGTGGCTTTGAAGGCAAAATGTCGGCTTTCTCTAAATCTATTGCGAGTTCTTTCTTCCAAATCGTGGGGTGCCGATAGAATTTCTATGCTGCGCCTGTATCGGGCTTTGATACGCTCCAAGCTGGACTATGGCTGTATCGCTTACGCGTCTGCCAGGCCATCCGTTATCAAAACCATTGATACGATACACCATACTGGTATTCGTCTTGCTACTGGTGCTTTTCGTACCAGCCCAATACCAAGTTTATTGTGCGAAGCTGGCGAGCCTTCTCTGTATGATCGTCGCAGGCTTTTGACCATGAACTACACGGCAGCCATGAAGTCGAAACCATATCACCTGGTTTTTGACACTGTCTTTGGTCAACAGTTTGCGGAGATTTATGACAGAAGGGCTCGTTCGGTGGGTTCCTTTTCTATCAGATCTCGCAATACTTTTGGAGAGGTTAATTTTGAACTTCCTTCAACACCAGACACTTCTTTCAGCCCCTTTCCACCTTGGACATTTTCCCGTCCGAATACCAACTATGCGCTTTCGAAGCTGGATCGTTCCGCTACTCCACCCATTCTGTTCCAACGTGAGTTTGCTCGAATCATTGCCAACTATCGGCAATGGATTCGCATTTACACCGACGGTTCGAAGAGTAACGACAGGGTTGCATGTGCTTTTATATCGGCAAGAGGTGCATGTGAGTTTCGACTTCACAAACTCTCGTCCGTATACACGGCAGAGTTGTATGCACTCTACCAAGCACTTCTCTATATTTCTAGACTCGCACGTAATTCTTTTGTTATTGTGTCGGACTCGATGAGCGCTTTGAAAGCGATTGATTCTTTGTACCCCAAACATCCTCTCTTGCAACAGATACAAGAAACCTTGATGACATTATCGTCAAAAGGGTCTATCGTGCGCTTTATTTGGGTACCGAGTCATGTTGGTATTCGCGGGAACGAAGCAGCTGATGCAGCAGCTAAGCGAGCTTTGTCCAAGGCCACCATTGATTATGATCGGGTGCTTGCTGATGACCTCAAAGGTCATTTTAAGCATCTGATCATGAATCAGTGGCAGGAAAGGTGGAGTCATATAGTATCTAACAAGCTTAAAAATGTTAAGCACAACGTGAGGTCATGGGATTCTTCCCATAGAGCATCCCGAAAGGAGGAGGTCGCTGTGGCGAGACTCCGGATAGGGCACACCTGGTGGACGCATGGTCATCTTTTGCGCCGTGAGGAGGCTCCGATGTGCGAAACGTGTGCCACTGCTTTGACAGTGGCGCACGTTTTGTTGGAGTGCTCCCAGTTTACAGAGCAGCGAAACAGGGCGGGTCTGTCACTTGACCTGTCGGTGGCCCTTGGTGACCATTCGACACTCATTGACAGGGTCGTCCTGTTCCTCAGGAATACAGGTCTATTTGCCTTTATTTAAAAGTGCTAGCTTTGTCATTAATTTTATTTATACACGTATTTTTTTTTTTAGCACTCAATAATATTTTACAATATTATTTATTTTTACAATTTTAAACCTGTACATTTTATTTATTTATATATACATTTATTAATATTTTACATTTAATAGATATTAAGTTTACAATTTTATTTTTACATAACATATATTTAGTTAGTTTCTTTCATAATATAGTTTATGGCGTGAATAGCCCAAGAGGCTGAAACGCCTTTAAATTTTAATCCTACTACTACTACTACGCTTGTATTTGCGTATATTACTGCAATATGTCTCATTTGAAACGAATTTGAATCAATATCTGAACATAATTTATGGAGTCCTATAACTTTTTAGTACAACACGCTAAGAAATATATTACTCAGGTATTGGCACTTTAACGCTTGTGTTTGCGTATATTACTGCAATATGTCTCATTTGAAACGAATTTGAATCAATATCTGAACATTTTTAATGGTGAACAATAACTCTTTGGTGCAATACGCTAGGAAATATATTACTCTGGTATTGGCATTTAAACGCTTGTATTTGCGTATATTACTGAAATATTTCTCATTTAAAACGAATTTGAATCAATATCTGAACATATTTTATTGGGTACTATAACTTTTTGGTGCAATACGCTAGGAAATATATTACTCTGGTATTGGCATTTTAACGCTTGTATTTGCATATATAAGTGCAATATATCTCATTTCAAACGAGTTTGTATCAACATCTGAACATATTGTATGGAGTCCTATAACTTTTTAGTACAATACGCTAAGAAATATATTACTCAGGTATTGGCATTTTAACGCTTGTATTTGCGTATATTACTGAAATATGTCTCATTTAAAATGAATTTGAATCAATATATGAACATATTTTATTGGGTACTATAACTTTTTGGTGCAATACGCTAGGAAATCTATTACTCTGATATTGGCATTTTAACGCTTGTATTTGCGTATATTACTGCAATATGTCTCATTTCAAACGAATTTGTATCAACAACTGAACATATTTTCTGGAATCCTATAACTTTTTAGTGCAATACGCTAAGAAATATAGTACTCTGGTATTGGCATTTTAACGCTTGTAGTTGCGTATATTACTGCAATATGTCTCATTTGAAACGAATTTGAATCAATATCTGAACATTTTTAATGGTGAACTATAACTTTTTAGTACAATACGCTAAGAAATATATTACTCAGGTATTGGCATTTTAACGATTGTATTTGAGTATATTAGTGCAATATGTCTCATTTGAAACGAATTTGAATCAATATCTAAACATATTTTATGGAGTCCTATAACTTTTTAGTGCAGGACGCTAAGAAATATATTACTCTGGTATTGGCATTTTAACGCTTGTATTTGCGTATATAACTGCAATATGTCTCATATATTCCTCTCGTATTGGCATTTTAACTCTTGTATTTGCGTATATTACTGCAATTTGTCTCATTTGAAACGAATTTGAATCAATATCTGAACATATTTTATGGAGTCCTATAACTTTTTAGTGCAATACGCTTAGAAATATATTACTCTGGTATTGGCATTTTAACGCTTGTATTTGCGTATATAACAGCAATATGTCTCTTATATTCCTCGCGTATTGGCTATTTAACGCTTGTATTTGCGTATATTACTGCAATATGTCTCATTTGAAACGAATTTGAATCAATTGATCCGTACATATTTTACGGGGTCCTATAACTTTTTGGAGCAATACGCTAGGAAATAAATTACTCTGGTATTGGCATTTTAACGCTTGTATTTGCGTATAATAGTGCAATATGTCTCATTTCAAACGAATTTGTATCAACATCTGAACAAATTTTATGGAGTCCTATAACTTTTTAGTGCAATACGCTAGGAAATATATTACTCTGGCATTGGCATTTTAACGCTTGTATTTGCGTATATTAAAGCAATATGTCTCATTTGAAACGAACTTGAATCAATTGATCTGTACATATTTTATGGGGTCCTATAACTTTTTGGTGCAATACGCTAGGAAATATATTACTCTGATATTGGCATGTTAACGCTTGTATTTGCGTATATTACTGCAATATGTCTCATTTGAAACGAATTTGAATCAATATCTGAACATATTTTATTGGGTACTATAACTTTTAAGTGCAATACGCTAAGAAATATATTACTCTGGTATTGGCATTTTAACGCTTGTATTTGCGTATATTAACTGCAATATGTCTCATTTGAAACGAATTTGAATCAATATCTGAACATATTTTATTGGGTACTATAACTTTTTGGTGTAATACGCTAGGAAATATATTACTCTGATATTGGCATTTTAACGTTTGTATTTGCGTATATTAGTGCAATATGTCTCATTTGAAACGAATTTGAATCAATATCTGAACATATTTTATGGAGACCTATAACTTTTTAGTGCAAGACGTTAAGAAATATATATTACTCTGGTATTGGCATTTTAACGCTTGTATTTGCGTATATTAGTGCAATATGTGTCATTTGAAACGAATTTGAATCAATATCTGAGCATTTTTAATGGTGGCCTATAACTTTTTAGTACAATACGCTATGAAATATATTTCTCAGGTATTGGCATTTTAACGCTTGTATTTGCGTATATTACTGAAATATGTCTCATTTAAAACCAATTTGAATCAATATCTGAACATATTTTATTGCGTCCTATAACTTTTTGGTGCAAGACGCTAGGAAATATATTACTCTGGTATTGGCGTTTTAACGCTTGTATTTGCGTATATTACTCCAATATGTCTCATTTGAAACGAATTTGAATCAATATCTGAACATTTTTAATGGTGAACTATAACTTTTTAGTACAATACGCTAAGAAATATATTACTCAGGTATTGGCATTTTAACGCTTGTATTTGAGTATATTAGTGCAATATGTCTCATTTGAAACGAATTTGAATCAATATCTGAACATATTTAATGGTGGCCTATAACTTTTTGGTGCAATACGCTAGGAAATATATTACTCAGGTATTGGCATTTTAACGCTTTTATTTGCGTATATTACTGCAATATGTCTCATTTCAAACGAATTTGTATCAACATCTGAACATATTTTATGGAGACCTATAACTTTTTAGTGCAAGACGTTAAGAAATATATATTACTCTGGTATTGGCATTTTAACGTTTGTATTTGCGTATATAACTGCAATAAGTCTCATATATTCCTCTCGTATTGGCATTTTAACGCTTGTATTTGCGTATATTACTGCAATATGTCTCATTTCAAACGAATTTGTATCAACATCTGAACATATTTTATGGACTCCTATAACTTTTTAGTGCAATACGCTAAGAAATATATTACTCTGGTATTGGCATTTTAACGCTTGTATTTGCGTATATTACTGCAATTTGTCTCATTTCAAACGAATTTGTATCAACAACTGAACATATTTTATGGAGTCCTATAACTTTTTAGTGCAATACGCTAAGAAATATATTACTCTGGTATTGGCATTTTAACGCTTGTATTTGCGTATCTTACTGCAATATGTCTCATTTCAAACGAATTTGTATCAACAACTGAACAAATTTTATGGAGTCCTATAACTTTTTAGTGCAATACGCTAACAAATATATTACTCTGGTATTGGCATTTTAACACTTGTATTTGCGTATATTTTTGCAATATGTCTCATTTGAAACGAATTTGAATCAATATCTGAACATTTTTAATGGTGAACTATAACTTTTTAGTACAATACGCTAAGAAATATATTACTCAGGTATTGGCATTTTAACGCTTGTATTTGGGTATATTAGTGCAATATGTCTCATTTGAAACGAATTTGAATCAATATCTGAACATATTTTATGGGGACCTATAACTTTTTGGTGCAATACGCTAGGAAATATATTACTCTGGTATTGGCATTTTAACGCTTGTATTTGCGTATATTACTGCAATTTGTCTCATTTCAAACGAATTTGTATCAACAACTGAACATATTTTATGGAGTCCTATAACTTTTTAGTGCAAGACGCTAAGAAATATATTACTCTGGTATTGGAATTTTAACGCTTGTATTTGCGTACATTACGGAAATATGTCTCATTTAAAACCAATTTGAATCAATATCTGAACATTTTTAATGGTGGCCTATAACTTTTTAGCACAATACGCTCAGAAATATATTTCTCAGGTATTGGCATTTTAACGCTTGTATTTGCGTATATTACTGCAATATGTCTCATTTAAAACGAATTTGTATCAACATCTGAACATATTTTATGGAGTCCTATAACTTTTTAGTGCAATACGCTAAGAAATATATTACTCTGGTATTGGCATTTTAACGCTTGTATTTGCGTATATTACTGCAATTTGTCTCATTTCAAACGAATTTGTATCAACAACTGAACATATTTTATGGAGTCCTATAACTTTTTAGTGCAATACGCTAAGAAATATATTACTCTGGTATTGGCATTTTAACGCTTGTATTTGCGTATCTTACTGCAATATGTCTCATTTCAAACGAATTTGTATCAACAACTGAACAAATTTTATGGAGTCCTATAACTTTTTAGTGCAATACGCTAACAAATATATTACTCTGGTATTGGCATTTTAACGCTTGTATTTGCGTATATTTTTGCAATATGTCTCATTTGAAACGAATTTGAATCAATATCTGAACATTTTTAATGGTGAACTATAACTTTTTAGTACAATACGCTAAGAAATATATTACTCAGGTATTGGCATTTTAACGCTTGTATTTGAGTATATTAGTGCAATATGTCTCATTTGAAACGAATTTGAATCAATATCTGAACATATTTTATGGGGACCTATAACTTTTTGGTGCAATACGCTAGGAAATATATTACTCTGGTATTGGCATTTTAACGCTTGTATTTGCGTATATTACTGCAATTTGTCTCATTTCAAACGAATTTGTATCAACAACTGAACATATTTTATGGAGTCCTATAACTTTTTAGTGCAAGACGCTAAGAAATATATTACTCTGGTATTGGAATTTTAACGCTTGTATTTGCGTACATTACGGAAATATGTCTCATTTAAAACCAATTTGAATCAATATCTGAACATTTTTAATGGTGGCCTATAACTTTTTAGCACAATACGCTCAGAAATATATTTCTCAGGTATTGGCATTTTAACGCTTGTATTTGCGTATATTACTGCAATATGTCTCATTTAAAACGAATTTGAATCAATATCTGAACATATTTTATGGGGTCTTATAACTTTTTGGTGCAAAACGCTAGGAAATATATTACTCTGATATTGGCATTTTAACGCTTGTATTTGCGTATATTACTGCAATATGTCTCATTTAAAACGAATTAGAATCAATATCTGAACGTTTTTAATGGTGGCTTATAACTTTTTAGTACAATACGCTTAGAAATATTTTACTCAGGTATTGGCATTTTAACGCTGGTATTTGCGTACATTACGGAAATATGTCTCATTTAAAACCAATTTGAATCAATATCTGAACATGTTTTATTGGGTCCTATAACTTTTTGGTGCAATACGCTGGGAAATATATTACTCTGGTGTTGGCATTTTAGCGCTTGTATTTGCGTATATTACTGCAATATGTCTCATTTGAAACGAATTTGAATCAATATCTGCACATAATTTATGGTGTCCTATAACTTTTTAGTACAATACGCTAAGAAATATATTACTCAGGTATTGGTCTTTTAACGCTTGTGTTTGCGTATATTACTGCAATATGTCTCATTTGAAACGAATTTGAATCAATATCTGAACATTTTTAATGGTGAACTATAACTTTTTAGTACAACACGCTAAGAAATATATTACTCAGGTATTGGCATTTTCACGCTTGTATTTGCGTATATTACTGAAATATGTCTCATTTAAAACGAATTTGAATCAATATCTGAACATATTATATTGGGTACTATAAATTTTTGGTGCAATACGCTAGGAAATATATTACTCTGATATTGGCATTTTAACGCTTGTATTTGCGTATATTACTGAAATATGTCTCATTTAAAACGAATTTGAATCAATATATGAACATATTTTATGGAGTCCTATAACTTTTTAGTGCAAGGCGCTAAGAAATATATTACTCACGTATTGGCATTTTAACGCTTGTATTTGCGTATATTAGTGCAATATGTCTCATTTCAAACGAATTTGTATCAACATCTGAACATATTTTATGGAGTCCTATAACTTTTTAGTGCAATACGCTAAGAAATATATTACTCTGGTATTGGCATTTTAACGCTTGTATTTGCGTATATTACTGTAATATGTCTCATTTCAAACGAATTTGTATCAACAACTGAACATATTTTATGGAGTCCTATAACTTTTTAGTACAATACGCTAAGTTATATATTACTCAGGTATTGGCATTTTAACGCTTGTTTTTGCGTATATTAGTGCAATATGTCTCTTTTTAAACGAATTTGAATCAATATCTGAATCTTTTTAATGGTGGCCTATAACTTTTTAGTACAAAACGCTAAGAAATATATTTCTCAGGTATTGGCATTTTAACGCTTGTATTTGCGTATATTACTGCAATATGTCTCATTTAAAACGAATTTGTATCAATATCTGAACATATTTTATGGGGTCCTATAACTTTTTGGTGCAATACGCTAGGAAATATATTACTCTTGTATTGGCAATATTTCGCTTGTATTTGCGTATATTACTGCAATATGTCTCATTTCAAACGAATTTGTATCAACAACTGAACATATTTTATGGAGTCCTATAACTTTTTAGTGCAATACGCTAAGAAATATATTACTCTGGTATTGGCATTTTAACGCTTGTATTTGCGTATATAACTGCAATATGTCTTATATTTTTCCTCTCGTATTGGCATTTTAACGCTTGTATTTGCGTATATTACTGCAATATGTCTCATTTGAAACGAATTTGAATCAATTGATCTGTAAATATTTTACGGGGTCCTATAACTTTTTGGTGAAATACGCTAGGAAATATATTACTCTGGTATTGGCATTTTAACGCTTGTATTTGCGTATATTAGTGCAATATGTCTCATTTCAAACGAATTTGTATCAACAACTGAACATATTTTATGGAGTCCTATAACTTTTTAGTGCAAGACGCTAAGAAATATATTACTCTGGTATTGGCAGTTTAACGCTTGTATTTGCGTATATTATTGCAATATGTCCCTTTTTAAACGAATTTGAATCAATATCTGAACATTTTTAATGGTGGCCTATAACTTTTTAGCACAATACGCTAAGAAATATATTTCTCAGGTATTGGCATTTTACTGCTAGTATTTGCGTATATTACTGCAATATGTCTCATTTAGAAATGAATTTGAATCAATATCTGAACAAATTTTATGGGGTCCTATAACTTTTTGGTGCAATACGCTAGGAAATATATTACTCTGGTATTGGCATTTTAACGCTTGTATTTGCGTATATTACTGCAATATGTCTCATTTAAAACGAATTTGAATCAATATCTGAACATATTTTATTGGGTCCTATAACTTTTTAGTGCAATACGCTAGGAAATATATTACTCTGGTATTGGCATTTTAACGCTTGCAATTAAGTATATTACTGCAATATGTCTCATTTCAAACGAATTTGTATCAACATCTGAACATATTTAAAGGTGGCCTATAACTTTTAAGTACAATACGCTAAGTTATATATTACTTAGGTATTGGCCTTTTAACGCTTGTATTTGCGTATATTACTGCAATATGTCTCATTTGAAACGAATTTGAAACAATATCTGAACATTTTTAATGGTGAACTATAACTTTTTAGTACAATACGCTAAGAAATTATATAACTCAGGTATTGGCATTTTAACGCTTGTATTTGCGTATATTACTGAAATATGTCTCATTTAAATCGAATTTGAATGAATATCTGAACATATTTTATTGGGTACTATAACTTTTTGGTGCAATGCGCTAGGAAATATATTACTCGTATATTGGCATTTTAACGCTTGTATTTGCGTATATTACTGCAATATGTCTCATTTGAAACGAATTTGAATCAATATCTGAACATTTTTAATGGTGGCTTATAACTTTTTAGTACAATACGCTAAGAAATATTACTCAGGTATTGGCACTTTAACGCTTGTATTTGCGTATATTACTGCAATATGTCTCATTTGAAACGAATTTGAATCAATATCTGAACATAATTTATGGAGTCCTATAACTTTTTTAGTACAATACGCTAAGAAATATATTTCTCAGGTATTGGCCTTTTAACGCTTGTGTTTGCGTATATTACTGCAATATGTCTCATTTGAAACGAATTTGAATCAATATCTGAACATTTTTAATGGTGAACTATAACTTTTTAGTACAATACGCTAAGAAATATGTTTCTCAGGTATTGGCATTGTAACGCTTGTATTTGCGTATATTACTGCAATATGTCTCATTTGAATCGAATTAGAATTAATATCTGAACATTTTTAATGGTGGCTTATAACTTTTTAGTACAACACGCTAAGAAATATATTACTCAGGTATTGGCACCTTAACGCTTGTATCTGGCCCCCTGCGGGTGGGGGTTAGAATTCACCCGCAGCACCTCTGCTGGTCGTAAGAGGCGACCAATGGGCGAGGAAGGTACCTCATTAAAAACACAGTGTTCCATCTGGACTTTGACCGGAAGGTTAGTGAGCCAATCTTCTGCGGACTTTTCTTTCTTATTCTTTTGCTCACCCGCATGTTTGCCGTGCGTGGAGACCCGTAAGGAAGGAGAAGATGATCCTGGTGGTTGAGCTTACACGTAACACACCTCTTTGGCTTCGGATTCTTGCGAAACGGGCGGTCAGATACTAACCCTATCTGGCCAATCGGCTTGCCGTTACGTTCTCGGTACCGGTAAGGTGAGTCCCACGGCCCTGGAGGTAAGTCTTTAGACGTTGGAGAGAGTGGCTCGCAGCGTTCTGAAGCTTATTGCCAGGTGAGGGGGACTATATCTCCTGGTTAGCCCTGGCGATCACGCCAGTTTGTGGTGTGACGTCCCAAATTGTGGCTCCGTGGTGGGTGGGGAGACCAGGAGATGAATCTTTCTATTTGTTTATGGCAACAAAAACAAAAACCCCGGGGGCCCCTCCCCCAAAAAGATCTCGTCCGTTATCGGACGAGGGAGAAAATTTCTTGAAGGGCGAAAATAAATTTTCGCCCAAATTTTTAATTGTTAAAAGGACGGAAGAGGGTAAGACCATATCTGAAGTCTCTTGCTTTGGTTTGGCGAGGAGCCTGAACGAACTGGCTGGTGGAGAACCTAAATCCACCAAACGGTTACGCGACGGTACTCTTTTGGTTGAAACAGCTAATTCTTTGCAGACCAAGTCTTTATTAAAAGCGACAGTTTTATTTGGCATGCCTATTGTAGTGGAGGCGCACAAGTCCCTCAACTCATGTCAGGGCGTAATATCATGTTACGACCTGCTATTTGTTGAGATGGACGAGTGCAAGCGGGAACTTGCAAGTCAGGGTGTTATTGACTGTCGACGGCTTACTTCCAAGAGGAACGGCGAAGTTAAAAATACAACGTCAGTAGTTTTAACTTTTGGACTAGATAAGCTTCCAGACAGGATTAAGGTTGGGTTTCACAGTTGCTCTGTGAGACCATACTTTCCTCGACCAATGCGATGTTTTAAATGCCAGAAATTCGGGCACACTGCATCCCGTTGTGACGCACAGGCTGTGTGTCCACGGTGCAGTGAACAGGAGCATTTGGGCGAGGAATGTAAAGGTCCGGCCCATTGCGTTAATTGTTCTGGCAATCATCCTTCTTTTTTTGCTGATTGTCCACGCAATCAGGAAGAAAAGAAGATAATTGAAATCAAAATTATGGATAAGATTTCCTATTTCGACGCCCGCAAGAAGTTCAAAACACAGACCAGTCCTGTCTTTAGCCGTTCTTTCGCCACAATCGCTGCAACTCCCGTTTTAAAAATATCCATTGCCGTTCAGACTGATGACTTTCCTTTCTCTAATATTTCTACAAGTGTTCCAAATTTACCTTCTGTTAAAACTAACATTCCAAAATCTAAAGTTAATCAAAATTTAAAATCCAGATCGAATGCAGCTGTAAAAATCATAGACCAACCAAAATTAAAATTGACCGTTAAACCAAAGCAAAAAATTATTCATATAAAGACAAGCCCTAGTTCTACGCCGAAATCTATTTCGAAAAAACATTCCATGGAGGTACGAGAAACATCTAATGTTTCGAGTTCTTCCATCTCCAAATTTTCTCCTAGTAAGGGATCTCAATCTTCGAGATCCTCTTCTCCTATGGAAGTCACTAGCTTTAAACTTTCTAGGCCAGAGCGAGATAAATATTCCACACCCAAATAATGCCTCCCATACTACAATGGAATTGTAATGGTTTCTACAGCCATTTTGAGGAATTTAAAGCTCTCAATGCCGAGCAGACTCCCTCTTGCATATGCTTACAAGAAACGCATTTTCGAGACACCAGAGCTGTTTCATTACGAGGCTTCTCAGTATTTCGTACTGATGTGCCTACTGATGGCCAAGCTCGTGGTGGAGTAGCGATTCTGGTTCGCGAAAATGTGTATTGTGAGGAGATTACTTTGAATTCTGCATTACAAGCTGTAGCTGTCCGTGTTGCTATTCCTTTTCTGGTCACTTTATGTTCTATCTATCTTCCTCCAAACGACAATGTCGATATGCGTGATATCGTTGAATTGATTGATCAATTGCCTGCTCCATTCATTCTTATGGGCGATTTCAACGCCCATAATCCTGAATGGGGATCAGGTACGATTAATCAACGCGGTAGACGTTTGGAACACCTATTCACCGCAAGTACACATGTCATCTTAAATGATGGTAGCATGACACATTTTTCTGCCGCGTGGAGATCTTTCACTGCGATTGATCTAACGATCTGTTCTGCAGCAATAGCTCCATTGTTTGAGTGGCATGTGCACTCAGACTTGCATCAAAGTGACCACTTTCCGATCGTTCTGAAAGTTTTGCAGAACTCAGATTCTGATGCTCGTTGTCCGAAATGGGCTTTAAAGCGAGCAGATTGGAATCTGTTCCCGGAGTTGGCCGTTTTTGGTGAAAGTGTTTTCGTTGACGTGGACGACCATGTTCGGTATTTCACGGATGCAATCAAGTCTGCTGCACAAGAGAGTATTCCTCTAACACCTATTCATTCTAATAGAATACCCGTTCCCTGGTGGAACGATGAGTGCAAGATTGCTATCCGAGAAAAACGACGTATTTTTCGCCATTTCAGGCGATTTCCAACCACCGAGAATATGATCCATTACTTCCAAGCCAAGGCAAAAGCTAGAAGAATTGTTCGGAAGAATAAGAAAGCGTCATGGCAGAAATACATTTCTTCCATTACAACCTCCACTCCAGTTTCTAAAGTATGGGAGAAGGTCAGAAAAATATCTGGCCGCTCAAAATCTAGCACTGTTTCTGGCCTAAAAATCAATGGCAATGTCATTACCTGTCGGTCTGATGTTGCTAATATTATAGCATCCACTTTCGCGGATACATCAAGTTCCAATCACTATCCAGCTGAGTTCCTCGCTCGAAAATCAATCTTGGAACGTCAATGTCTCAATTTTGTTTCGCCGGGCGATGAAATCTACAATCTTTCTTTCAGCGTGGATGAACTTGAAAGTGCGATTTCAGATTCTCACGACAGCGCTCCTGGACCTGATTCTATTCACTACCAGATGCTTCGCCATTTGAATCCTGCTGGAAAAACATTTCTTTTACAAATGTATAATCGCATTTGGTTTTCCGGTATCTGCCCAACACCATGGCGTGATGCGATTATTGTACCAATCCCAAAGCCTGGAAAAGACAAAACACTGCCATCTAGCTATCGCCCAGTCTCGCTTACCAGTTGTGTCTGCAAGCTCATGGAACGCATGATCAACAGGCGTCTTGTTTGGTTCCTGGAATCAAACAACCTGTTGGATAACATCCAGTGCGGCTTCCGCCGTTTCCGTTCCACTGCAGACCACCTGATAAGACTTGAATCAACCATCCGGGATGCTTTTCTCAACAAGCAACATATGGTAGCTGTGTTTTTTGATATTTCCCGGGCCTATGATACCACTTGGCGTTTTGGTATTATGCGCACTTTACACTCCTTGGGCTTAAGAGGTAATCTTCCCATATTTCTTGAAAGCTTTCTTTCCTTAAGGAAGTTTCAAGTTCGTGTGGGAAATGACCTCTCCAACATTTTTACTCAAGAAAACGGAGTACCGCAAGGGTCTATTCTGAGTGTCACGTTGTTTGCTGTGGCCATCAACGGTGTTGCACAGTGTATTCGTTCACCTGTGCTGGGTTCCTTGTACGTGGATGACTTGGCAATTTTCTGCAGTTCTCGCAATATGGCTTCCATAGAGCGTCAGCTGCAGTTAACAATCAATCGTCTTCATACCTGGGCTACTGAGCAAGGTTTCGTATTTTCTGCGGCCAAGACAGAGTGCATTCACTTCTGTCAACGCCGTCACCTTCACTTAGATCCTGTTCTCTCTCTCAACGGTACTGATCTCCCATTTGTGGAAACTGCCCGTTTTCTTGGTCTTCTATTTGACAAGAAGCTTAACTGGCGTGCCCATCTTGTGGCTTTGAAGGCAAAATGTCGGCTTTCTCTAAATCTATTGCGAGTTCTTTCTTCCAAATCGTGGGGTGCCGATAGAATTTCTATGCTGCGCCTGTATCGGGCTTTGATACGCTCCAAGCTGGACTATGGCTGTATCGCTTACGCGTCTGCCAGGCCATCCGTTATCAAAACCATTGATACGATACACCATACTGGTATTCGTCTTGCTACTGGTGCTTTTCGTACCAGCCCAATACCAAGTTTATTGTGCGAAGCTGGCGAGCCTTCTCTGTATGATCGTCGCAGGCTTTTGACCATGAACTACACGGCAGCCATGAAGTCGAAACCATATCACCTGGTTTTTGACACTGTCTTTGGTCAACAGTTTGCGGAGATTTATGACAGAAGGGCTCGTTCGGTGGGTTCCTTTTCTATCAGATCTCGCAATACTTTTGGAGAGGTTAATTTTGAACTTCCTTCAACACCAGACACTTCTTTCAGCCCCTTTCCACCTTGGACATTTTCCCGTCCGAATACCAACTATGCGCTTTCGAAGCTGGATCGTTCCGCTACTCCACCCATTCTGTTCCAACGTGAGTTTGCTCGAATCATTGCCAACTATCGGCAATGGATTCGCATTTACACCGACGGTTCGAAGAGTAACGACAGGGTTGCATGTGCTTTTATATCGGCAAGAGGTGCATGTGAGTTTCGACTTCACAAACTCTCGTCCGTATACACGGCAGAGTTGTATGCACTCTACCAAGCACTTCTCTATATTTCTAGACTCGCACGTAATTCTTTTGTTATTGTGTCGGACTCGATGAGCGCTTTGAAAGCGATTGATTCTTTGTACCCCAAACATCCTCTCTTGCAACAGATACAAGAAACCTTGATGACATTATCGTCAAAAGGGTCTATCGTGCGCTTTATTTGGGTACCGAGTCATGTTGGTATTCGCGGGAACGAAGCAGCTGATGCAGCAGCTAAGCGAGCTTTGTCCAAGGCCACCATTGATTATGATCGGGTGCTTGCTGATGACCTCAAAGGTCATTTTAAGCATCTGATCATGAATCAGTGGCAGGAAAGGTGGAGTCATATAGTTTCTAACAAGCTTAAAAATGTTAAGCACAACGTGAGGTCATGGGATTCTTCCCATAGAGCATCCCGAAAGGAGGAGGTCGCTGTGGCGAGACTCCGGATAGGGCACACCTGGTGGACGCATGGTCATCTTTTGCGCCGTGAGGAGGCTCCGATGTGCGAAACGTGTGCCACTGCTTTGACAGTGGCGCACGTTTTGTTGGAGTGCTCCCAGTTTACAGAGCAGCGAAACAGGGCGGGTCTGTCACTTGACCTGTCGGTGGCCCTTGGTGACCATTCGACACTCATTGACAGGGTCATCCTGTTCCTCAGGAATACAGGTCTATTTGCCTTTATTTAAAAGTGCTAGCTTTGTCATTAATTTTATTTATACACGTATTTTTTTTTTTAGCACTCAATAATATTTTACAATATTATTTATTTTTACAATTTTAAACCTGTACATTTTATTTATTTATATATACATTTATTAATATTTTACATTTAATAGATATTAAGTTTACAATTTTATTTTTACATAACATATATTTAGTTAGTTTCTTTCATAATATAGTTTATGGCGTGAATAGCCCAAGAGGCTGAAACGCCTTTAAATTTTAATCCTACTACTACTACTACGCTTGTATTTGCGTATATTACTGCAATATGTCTCATTTGAAACGAATTTGAATCAATATCTGAACATAATTTATGGAGTCCTATAACTTTTTAGTACAACACGCTAAGAAATATATTACTCAGGTATTGGCACTTTAACGCTTGTGTTTGCGTATATTACTGCAATATGTCTCATTTGAAACGAATTTGAATCAATATCTGAACATTTTTAATGGTGAACAATAACTCTTTGGTGCAATACGCTAGGAAATATATTACTCTGGTATTGGCATTTAAACGCTTGTATTTGCGTATATTACTGAAATATTTCTCATTTAAAACGAATTTGAATCAATATCTGAACATATTTCATTGGGTACTATAACTTTTTGGTGCAATACGCTAGGAAATATATTACTCTGGTATTGGCATTTTAACGCTTGTATTTGCATATATAAGTGCAATATATCTCATTTCAAACGAGTTTGTATCAACATCTGAACATATTGTATGGAGTCCTATAACTTTTTAGTGCAATACGCTAGGAAATATATTACTCTGGTATTGGCATTTTAACGCTTGTAGTTGCGTATATTACTGCAATATGTCTCATTTCAAACGAATTTGTATCAACATCTGAACAAATTTAATGTTGGCCTATAACTTTTTAGTACAATACGCTAAGTTATATATTACTCAGGTATTGGCCTTTTAACGCTTGTGTTTGCGTATATTACTGCAATATGTTTCATTTAAAACGAATTTGAAGCAATATCTGAACATAATTTATGGAGTCCTATAACTTTTTAGTACAATACGCTAAGAAATATATTACTCAGGTATTAGCATTTTAACGCTTGTATTTGCGTATATTACTGAAATATGTCTCATTTAAAATGAATTTGAATCAATATATGAACATATTTTATTGGGTACTATAACTTTTTGGTGCAATACGCTAGGAAATCTATTACTCTGATATTGGCATTTTAACGCTTGTATTTGCGTATATTACTGCAATATGTCTCATTTCAAACGAATTTGTATCAACAACTGAACATATTTTCTGGAATCCTATAACTTTTTAGTGCAATACGCTAAGAAATATAGTACTCTGGTATTGGCATTTTAACGCTTGTAGTTGCGTATATTACTGCAATATGTCTCATTTGAAACGAATTTGAATCAATATCTGAACATTTTTAATGGTGAACTATAACTTTTTAGTACAATACGCTAAGAAATATATTACTCAGGTATTGGCATTTTAACGATTGTATTTGAGTATATTAGTGCAATATGTCTCATTTGAAACGAATTTGAATCAATATCTAAACATATTTTATGGAGTCCTATAACTTTTTAGTGCAGGACGCTAAGAAATATATTACTCTGGTATTGGCATTTTAACGCTTGTATTTGCGTATATAACTGCAATATGTCTCATATATTCCTCTCGTATTGGCATTTTAACTCTTGTATTTGCGTATATTACTGCAATTTGTCTCATTTGAAACGAATTTGAATCAATATCTGAACATATTTAATGGTGGCCTATAACTTTTTGGTGCAATATGCTAGGAAATATATTACTCTGGTATTGGCATTTTAACGCTTGTATTTGCGTATATAAGTGCAATATATCTCATTTCAAACGAATTTGTATCAACATCTGAACATATTTTATGGAGTCCTATAACTTTTTAGTGCAATACGCTAGGAAATATATTACTCTAGTATTGGCCTATTAACGCTTGTATTTGCGTATATTACTGCAATAGGTCTCATTTGAAACGAATTTGAATCAATATCTGAACATATTTAATGGTGGCCTATAACTTTTTAGTACAATACGCTAAGTTATATATTTCTCAGGTATGGCATTTTAACGCTTGTATTTGCGTATATTACTGCAATATGTCTCATTTCAAACGAATTTGTATCAACATCTGAACATATTTTATGGAGTCCTATAACTTTTAAGTGCAATACGCTAAGAAATATATTACTCAGGTATTGGCATTTTAACGCTTGTATTTGCTTATATTACTGAAATATGTGTCATTTAAAACGAATTTGAATCAATAACTGAACATATTTTATTGGGTACTATAACTTTTTGGTGCAATACGCTAGGAAATATATTACTCGTATATTGGCATTTTAACGCTTGTATTTGCGTATATTACTGCAATATGTCTTCTTTGAAAGGAATTTGAATCAATATCTGAACATATTTTATGGAGTCCTATAACTTTTTAGTGCAAGACGCTAAGAAATATATTACTCTGGTATTGGCATTTATACGCTTGTATTTGCGTATATTAGTGCAATATGTCTCTTTTTAAACGAATTTGAATCAATATCTGAACATTTTTAATGGTGGCCTATAACGTTTTAGTACAATACGCTAAGAAATATATTTCTCAGGTATTGGCATTGTAACGCTTGTATTTGCGTATATTACTGCAATATGTCTCATTTGAAACGAATTTAATCAATATCTGAACATATTTTATGGGGTCCTATAACTTTTTGGTGCAATACGCTTGGAAATATATTACTCTGGTATTGGCATTTTAACGCTTGTATTTGCGTATATTACTGCAATATGTCTCATTTCAAACGAATTTGTATCAACATCTGAACATATTTTATGGAGTCCTATAACTTTTTACTGCAAGACGCTAAGAAATATATTACTCTGGTATTGGCATTTTAACGCTTGTATTAGCGTATATTAGTGCAATATGTCTCTTTTTAAACGAATTTGAATCAATATCTGAACATTTTTAATGGTGGCCTATAACGTTTTAGTACAATACGCTAAGAAATATATTTCTCAGGTATTGGCATTGTAACGCTTGTATTTGCGTATATTACTGCAATATGTCTCATTTAAAACGAATTTGAATCAATATCTGAACATATTTTATGGGGTCCTATAACTTTTTGATGCAATACGCTAGGAAATATATTACTCTGGTATTGGCATTTTAACGCTTGTATTTGCGTATATTACAGCAATATGTCTCATTTAAAACGAATTTGAATCAATTGATCTGTACATATTTTATGGGGTCCTATAACTTTTTGGTGCAATACGCTAAGAAATATATTACTCTGGTATTGGCATTTTAACGCTTGTATTTGCGTATATTACTGCAGTTTGTCTAATTTGAAACGAATTTGAATCAATATCTGAACATATTTAATTGTGGCCTATAACTTTTAGGTGCAATACGCTAGGAAATATATTACTGTGGTATTGGCATTTTAACGCTTGTATTTGCGTATATAAGTGCAATATATCTCATTTCAAACGAATTTGTATCAACATCTGAACAAATTTAATGGTGGCCTATAACTTTTTAGTACAATACGCTAAGTTATATATTACTCAGGTATTGGCCTTTTAACGCTTGTGTTTGCGTATATTACTGCAATATGTTTCATTTAAAACGAATTTGAAGCAATATCTGAACATAATTTATGGAGTCCTATAACTTTTTAGTACAATACGCTAAGAAATATATTACTCAGGTATTGGCATTTTAACGCTTGTATTTGCGTATATTACTGAAATATGTCTCATTTAAAATGAATTTGAATCAATCTATGAACATATTTTATTGGGTACTATAACTTTTTGGTGCAATACGCTAGGAAATCTATTACTCAGGTATTGGCCTTTTAACGCTTGTGTTTGCGTATATTACTGCAATTTGTCTCATTTGAAACGAATTTGAATCAATATCTGAACATTTTTAATGGTGAACTATAACTTTTTAGTACAATACGCTAAGAAATATATTACTCAGGTATTGGCATTTTAACGCTTGTATTTGCGTATATAACTGAAATATGTCTCATTTAAAACGAATTTGAATCAATATATGAACATATTTTATTGGGTACTATAACTTTTTGGTGCAATACGCTAGAAAATATATTACTCTGATATTTGGCATTTAAACGCTTGTATTTGCGTATATTACTGCAATATGTCTCATTTGAAATGAATTTGAATCAATATCTGAACATTTTTAATGGTGAACAATAACTTTTTAGTACAATAAGCTAAGAAATATAATACTCAGGTATTGGCATTTTAACGCTTGTGATTGCGTATATTACAGAAATATGTCTCATTTAAAACGAATTTGAATCAATATCTGAACATATTTTATGGGGTCCTATAACTTTTTGATGCAATACACTCGGAAATATATTACTCTGGTATTGGCATTGTTACGCTTGTATTTGCGTATATTACTGCAATATGTCTCATTTTAAACAAATTTGAATCATAATCTGAACGAATTTTATTGGGTCCTTAACTTTTTGGTGCAATACGCTAGGAAATATATTACTCTGGTATTGGCATTTTAACGCTTGTATTTGTGTATATTACTGCAATATGTCTCATTTGAAACGAATTTGAATCAATATCTGAACATTTTTATTGGTGAACTATAACTTTTTAGTACAATACGCTAAGAAATATATTACTCAGGTATTGGCATTTTAACGCTTGTATTGCGTATATTACTGAATTATGTCTCATTTAAATCGAATTTGAATCAATATCTGAACATATTTTATTGGGTACTATAACTTTTTGGTGCAATACGCTAGGAAATATATTACTCTGGTATTGGCATTTTAACGCTTGTATTTGCGTATATTACTGCAATTTGTCTCATTTCAAACGAATTTGTATCAACAACTGAACATATTTCATGGAGTGTTATAACTTTTTAGTGCAATACGCTAAGAAATATATTACTCTGGTATTGGCATTTTAACGCTTGTATTTGCGAATCTTACTGCAATATGTCTCATTTCAAACGAATTTGTATCAACAACTGAACAAATTTTATGGAGTCCTATAACTTTTTAGTGCAATACGCTAACAAATATATTACTCTGGTATTGGCATTTTAACGCTTGTATTTGCGTATATTAATGCAATATTTCTCATTTGAAACGAATTTGAATCAATATCTGAACATTTTTAATGGTGAACTATGACTTTTTAGTACAATAGGCTAAGAAATATATTACTCAGGTATTGGCATTTTATCGCTTGTATTTGAGTATATTATTGCAATATGTCTCATTTGAAACGAATTTGAATCAATATCTGAACATATTTTATGGAGTCCTATAACTTTTTAGTGCAAGACGCTAAGAAATATATTACTCTGGTATGGCATTTTAACGCTTGTATTTGCGTATATAAGTGCAATATATCTCATTTCAAACGAATTTGTATCAACATCTGAACATATTTTATGGAGTCCTATAACTTTTTAGTGCAATATGCTAGGAAAAATATTACTCTAGTATTGGCCTTTTAACGCTTGTATTTGCGTATATTACTGCAATATGTCTCATTTGAAACGAATTTGAATCAATATCTGAACATATTTTATGGAGTCCCATAACTTTTTAGTACAATACGCTAACAAATATATTACTCAGGTATTGGCATTTGAACGCTTGTATTTGCGTATATTACTGCAATATGTCTCATTTGAAACGAATTTGAATCAATATCTGAACATTTTTATTGGTGAACTATAACTTTTTAGTACAATACGCTAAGAAATATATTACTGAGGTATTGGCATTTTAACGCTTGTATTGCGTATATTACTGCAATATGTCTCATTTAAAACGAATTTGAATCTATATCTGAACATATTTTATGGGGTCCTATAACTTTTTGGTGCAATACGCTAGGAAATATATTACTCTGGTATTGGCATTTTAACGCTTGTATTTGCGTATCTTACTGCAATTTGTCTCATTTCAAACGAATTTGTATCAACAACTGAACATATTTCATGGAGTCCTATAACTTTTTAGTGCAATACACTAAGAAATATATTACTCTGGTATTGGCATTTTAACGCTTGTATTTGCGTATATTACTGCAATATTTCTCATTTAAAACGAATTTGAATCAATATCTGAACATTTTCAATGGTGAACTATAACTTTTTAGTACAATACGCTAAGAAATATATTACTCAGGTATTGGCATTTTAACGCTTGTATTTGAGTATATTAGAGCAATATGTCTCATTTGAAACGAATTTGAATCAATATCTGAACATATTTTATGGAGTCCTATAACTTTTTAGTGCAAGACGCTAAGAAATATATTACTCAGGTATTGGCATTTTCACGCTTGTATTTGCGTATATTAGTGCAATATGTCTCATTTCAAACGAATTTGTAACAACATCTGAACATATTTTATGGAGTCCTATAACTTTTTAGTGCAATACGCTAAGAAATATATAATTCAGGTATTGGCATTTTGACGCTAGTATTTGTGTATATTACTGAAATATATCTCATTTTAAATGAATTTGAATCAATATCTGAACATATTTTATGGGGTCTTATAACTCTTTGGTGCAATACGCTAGGAAATATATTACCCTGGTATTGGCATTTTAACGCTTGTATTTGCGTATATTACTGAAATATGTCTCATTTAAAACGAATTTGAATCAATATCTGAACATATTTTATTGGGTCCTATAACTTTTTAGTGCAATACGCTAGGAAATATATTACTCTGGTATTGGCATTTTAACGCTTGTATTTGCGTATCTTACTGCAATTTGTCTCATTTCAAACGAATTTGTATCAACAACTGAACATATTTCATGGAGTCCTATATCTTTTTAGTGCAATACGCTAGGAAATATATTACTCTGGTATTGGCTTTTTAACGCTTGTAATTAAGTATACTACTGCAATATGTCTCATTTCAAACGAATTTGAATCAATATCTGAACATATTTAATGGTGGCCTATAACTTTTTGGTGCAATACGCTAGGAAATATATTACTCTGGTTTTGGCATTTTAACGCTTGTATTTGCGTATATAAGTGCAATATATCTCATTTCAAACGAATTTGTATCAACATCTGAACATATTTTATGGAGTCCTATAACTTTTTAGTGCAATACGCTAGGAAATATATTACTCTGATATTGGCATTTTAACGCTTGTATTGCGTATATTAGTGCAATTGTCTCATTTGAAACGAATTTGAATCAATATCCGAACATATTTTATGGAGTCCCATAACTTTTTAGTGCAAGACGCTAAGAAATATATTACTCTGGTATCGGCATTTTAACGCTTGTATTTGCGTATATTTGTGCAATATGTGTCATTTGAAACGAATTTGAATCAATATCTGAGCATTTTTGATGGTGGCCTATAACTTTTTAGTACAATACGCTAAGAAATATATTTCTCAGGTATTGGCATTTTAACGCTTGTATTTGCGTATATTACTGAAATATGTCTCATTTAAAACCAATTTGAATCACTATCTGAACATATTTTATTGGGTCCTATAACTTTTTGGTGCAAGACGCTATAAAATATATTACTCTGGTATTGGCATTTTAACGCTTGTATTTGAGTATATTAGTGCAATATGTCTCACTTGAAACGAATTTGAATCAATATCTGAACATATTTTATGGAGTCCTATAACTTTTTAGTGCAATACGCTAGGAAATATATTACTCTAGTATTGGCCTTCTAACGCTTGTATTTGCGTATATTACTGCAATATGTCTCATTTGAAGCGAATTTGAATCAATTGATCTGTACATAATTTATGGGGTCCTATAACTTTTTGGTGCAATACGCTAGGAAATATATTACTCTGGTATTGGCATTTTAACGCTTGTATTTGCGTATATTACTGCAATTTGTCTCATTTGAAACGAATTTGAATCAATATCTGAACATATTTAATGGTGGCCTATAACTTTTTGGTGCAATACGCTAGGAAATATATTCCTCTGGTATTGGCCTTTTAACGCTTGAATTTGCGTATATAAGTGCAATATATCTCATTTCAAACGAGTTTGTATCAACATCTGAACATATTTTATGGAGTCCTATAACTTTTTAGTGGAATACGCTAGGAAATATATTACTCTAGTATTGTCCTTTTAACGCTTGTATTTGCGTATATTACTGCAATATGTCTCATTTGAAACGAATTTGAATCAATATCTGAACATATTTAATGGTGGCCTATAACTTTTTAGTACAATACGCTAAGTTATATATTACTCAGGTACTGGCTATTTAACGCTTGTATTTGCGTATATAACTGCAATAAGTCTCATTTGAAACGAATTTGAATCAATATCTGAACATTTTTAATGGTGAATTATAACTTTTTAGTACAATACGCTAAGAAATATATTACTCAGGTATTGGCATTTTAACGCTTGTATTTGCGTATATTACTGAAATATATCTCTTTTAAAACGAATTTGAATCAACATCTGAACATATTTTATTGGGTACTATAACTTTTTGGTGCAATACGCTAAGAAATATATTACTCTGATATTGGCATTTTAACGCTTGTATTTAAGTATATTAGTGCAATATGTCTCATTTGAAACGAATTTGAATCAATATCTGAACATATTTTATGGAGACCTATAACTTTTTAGTGCAAGACGCTAAGAAATATATTACTCTGGTATTGGCATTTTAACGCTTGTATTTGCGTATATTAGTGCAATATGTGTCATTTGAAACGAATTTGAATCATTATCTGAGCATTTTTAATGGTGGCCTATATCTTTTTAGTACAATACGCTAAGAAATATATTTCTCAGGTATTGGCATTTTAACGCTTGTATTTGTGTATATTACTGAAATATGTCTCATTTAAAATGAATTTGAATCAATATTTTAACATATTTTATGGGGTCTTATAACTTTTTGGTGCAATACGCTAGGAAATATATTACTCTGGTATTGGCATTTTAACGCTTGTATTTGCGTATATTACTGCAATTTGTCTCATTTCAAACGAATTTGTATCAACAACTGAACATATTTCATGGAGTGTTATAACTTTTTAGTGCAATACGCTAAGAAATATATTACTCTGGTATTGGCATTTTAACGCTTGTATTTGCAAATCTTACTGCAATATGTCTCATTTCAAACAAATTTGTATCAACAACTGAACATATTTTATGGAGTCCTATAACTTTTTAGTGCAATACGCTAAGAAATATATTACTATGGTATTGGCATTTTAACGCTTGTATTTGCGTATATTACTGCAATATGTCTCATTTGAAACGAATTTGAATTAATATCTGAACATTTTTAATGGTGAACTATAACTTTTTAGTACAATACGCTAAGAAATATATTACTCAGGTATTGGCATTTTAACGCTTGTATTTGCGTATATTACTAAAATATGTCTCATTTAAAACGAATTTGAATCAATATCTGAACATATTTTATTGGGTACTATAACTTTTTGGTGTAATACGCTAGGAAATATATTACTCTGATATTGGCATTTTAACGTTTGTATTTGCGTATATTAGTGCAATATGTCTCATTTGAAACGAATTTGAATCAATATCTGAACATATTTTATGGAGACCTATAACTTTTTAGTGCAAGACGTTAAGAAATATATATTACTCTGGTATTGGCATTTTAACGCTTGTATTTGCGTATATTAGTGCAATATGTGTCATTTGAAACGAATTTGAATCAATATCTGAGCATTTTTAATGGTGGCCTATAACTTTTTAGTACAATACGCTATGAAATATATTTCTCAGGTATTGGCATTTTAACGCTTGTATTTGCGTATATTACTGAAATATGTCTCATTTAAAACCAATTTGAATCAATATCTGAACATATTTTATTGGGTCCTATAACTTTTTGGTGCAAGACGCTAGGAAATATATTACTCTGGTATTGGCGTTTTAACGCTTGTTTTTGCGTATATTACTCCAATATGTCTCATTTGAAACGAATTTGAATCAATATCTGAACATTTTTAATGGTGAACTATAACTTTTTAGTACAATACGCTTAGAAATATATTACTCAGGTATTGGCATTTTAACGCTTGTATTTGAGTATATTAGTGCAATATGTCTCATTTGAAACGAATTTGAATCAATATCTGAACATATTTAATGGTGGTCTATAACTTTTTGGTGCAATACGCTAGGAAATATATTACTCAGGTATTGGCATTTTAACGCTTTTATTTGCGTATATTACTGCAATATGTCTCATTTCAAACGAATTTGTATCAACATCTGAACATATTTTATGGAGTCCTATAACTTTTTAGTGCAATACGCTAAGAAATATATTACTCTGGTATTGGCATTTTAACGCTTGTATTTGCGTATATTACTGAAATATGTCTCATTTAAAACGAATTTGAATCAATATCTGAACATATTTTATTGGGTCCTATAACTTTTTGGTGCAATACGCTAGGAAATATATAACTCTGGTATTGGCATTTTAACGCTTGTATTTGCGTATATTACTGCAAAATGTCTCATTTCAAACGAATTTGTATCAACATCTGAACATATTTTATGGAGTCCTATAACTTTTTAGTGCAATACGCTAAGAAATATATTACTCTGGTATTGGCATTTTAACGCTTGTATTTGCGTATATAACTGCAATATGTCTCTTATATTCCTCGCGTATTGGCTATTTAACGCTTGTATTTGCGTATATTACTGCAATATGTCTCATTTGAAACGAATTTGAATCAATTGATCCGTACATATTTTACGGGGTCCTATATCTTTTTGGAGCAATACGCTAGGAAATAAATTACTCTGGTATTGGCATTTTAACGCTTGTATTTGCGTATATTAGTGCAATATGTCTCATTTCAAACGAATTTGTATCAACATCTGAACAAATTTTATGGAGTCCTATAACTTTTTAGTGCAATACGCTAGGAAATATATTACTCTGGCATTGGCATTTTAACGCTTGTATTTGCGTATATTACAGCAATATGTCTCATTTGAAACGAACTTGAATCAATTGATCTGTACATATTTTATGGGGTCCTATAACTTTTTGGTGCAATACGCTAGGAAATATATTACTCTGATATTGGCATGTTAACGCTTGTATTTGCGTATATTACTGCAATATGTCTCATTTGAAACGAATTTGAATCAATATCTGAACATTTTTAATGGTGGCTTATAACTTTTTAGTACAATACGCTAAGAAATATATTACTCAGGTATGGGCATTTTAACGCTTGTATTTGCGTATATTACAGCAATATGTCTCATTTGAAACGAACTTGAATCAATTGATCTGTACATATTTTATGGGGTCCTATAACTTTTTGGTGCAATACGCTAAGAAATATATTACTCTGGTATTGGCATTTTAACGCTTGTATTTGCGTATATTACTGCAATTTGTCTCATTCGAAACGAATTTGAATCAATATCTGAACATATTTAATGGTGGCCTGTAACTTTTTGGTGCAATACGCTAGGAAATATATTACTCTGGTATTGGCATTTTAACGCTTGTATTTGCGTATATACGTGCAATTTATCTCATTTCAAACGAATTTGTATCAACATCTGAACATATTTAATGCAGTCCTATAACTTTTTAGTGCAATACGCTAGGAAATATATTACTCTAGTATTGGCCTTTTAACGCTTGTATTTGCGTATATTACTGCAATATGTCTCAGTTCAAACGAATTTCTATCAACAACTGAACATATTTTATGGGGCACTATAACTTTTTGGTACAATACGCTAGGAAATATATATTACTCTGGTATTGGCATTTTAACGCTTGTATTTGCGTATATTACTGCAATATGTCTCATTTCAAACGAATTTGTATCAACATCTGAACATATTTTATGGAGTCCTATAACTTTTAAGTGCAATACGCTAAGAAATATATTACTCTGGTATTGGCATTTTAACGCTTGTATTTGCGTATATTAACTGCAATATGTCTCATTTGAAACGAATTTGAATCAATATCTGAACATATTTAATGGTGGCCTATAACTTTTTAGTACAATACGCTAAGTTATATATTACTCAGGTATTGGCTATTTAACGCTTGTATTTGCGTATATAACTGCAATAAGTCTCATTTGAAACGAATTTAAATCAATATCTGAACATTTTTAATGGTGAATTATAACTTTTTAGTACAATACGCTAAGATATATATTACTCAGGTATTGGCATTTTAACGCTTGTATTTGCGTATATTACTGAAATATATCTCATTTAAAACGAATTTGAATCAACATCTGAACATATTTTATTGGGTACTATAACTTTTTGGTGCAATACGCTAAGAAATATATTACTCTGATATTGGCATTTTAACGCTTGTATTTAAGTATATTAGTGCAATATGTCTCATTTGAAACGAATTTGAATCAATATCTGAACATATTTTATGGAGTCCTATAACTTTTTAGTGCAAGACGCTAAGAAATATATTACTCTGGTATTGGCATTTTAACGCTTGTATTTGCGTATATTAGTGCAATATGTGTCATTTGAAACGAATTTGAATCAATATCTGAGCATTTTTAATGGTGGCCTATATCTTTTTAGTACAATACGCTAAGAAATATATTTCTCAGGTATTGGCATTTTAACGCTTGTATTTGTGTATATTACTGAAATATGTCTCATTTAAAATGAATTTGAATCAATATCTTAACATATTTTATGGGGTCTTATAACTTTTTGGTGCAATACGCTAGGAAATATATTACTCTGGTATTGGCATTTTAACGCTTGTATTTGCGTATATTACTGAAATATGTCTCATTTAAAACGAATTTGAATCAATATCTGAACATATGTTATTGGGTCCTATAACTTTTAAGTGCAATACGCTAGGAAATATATTACTCTGGTATTGGCATTTTAACGCTTGTAATTAAGTATAATACTGTAATATGTCTCATTTCAAACGAATTTGTATCAACATCTGAACATATTTTATGGAGTCCTATAACTTTTAAGTGCAATACGCTAGGAAATATATTACTCTGGTATTGGCATTTTAACGCTTGTATTTGCGTATATTACTCCAATATGTTTCATTTGAAACGAATTTGAATCAATATCTGCACATTTTTAATGGTGAACTATAACTTTTTAGTACAATACGCTAAGAAATATATTACTCAGGTATTGGCATTTTAACGCTTGTATTTGAGTATATTAGTGCAATATGTCTCATTTGAAACGAATTTAAATCAATATCTGAACATATTTTATGGAGTCCTATAACTTTTTGGTGCAAGACGCTAAGAAATATATTACTCTGGTATTGGCATTTTAACGCTTGTATTTGCGTATATAACTGCAATAATGTCTCATATATTCCTCTCGTATTGGCATTTTAACGCTTGTATTTGCGTATATTACTGCAATATGTCGCATTTGAAAAGAATTTGAATCAATTGATCCGTTCATATTTTACGGGGTCCTATAACTTTTTGGTGCAATACGCTAGGAAATATATAACTCAGGTATTGGCATTTTGACGCTTGTATTTGTGTATATTACTGAAATATGTCTCATTTAAAATGAATTTGAATCAATATCTGAACATATTTTATGGGGTCTTATAACTCTTTGGTGCAATACGCTAGGAAATATATTACTCTGATATTGGCATTTTAACGTTTGTATTTGCGTATATTAGTGCAATATGTCTCATTTGAAACGAATTTGAATCAATATCTGAACTTATTTTATGGAGTCCAATAACTTTTTAGTGCAAGACGCTAAGAAATATATTACTCTGGTATTGGCATTTTAATGCTTGTATTTGCGTATATTAGTGCAATATGTGTCATTTGAAACGAATTTGAATCAATATCTGAGCATTTTTAATGGTGGCCTATAACTTTTTAGTACAATACGCTATGAAATATATTTCTCAGGTATTGGCATTTTAACGCTTGTATTTGCGTATATTACTGAAATATGTCTCATTTAAAACCAATTTGAATCAATATCTGAACATATTTTATTGGGTCCTATAACTTTTTGGTGCAAGACGCTAGGAAATATATTACTCTGGTATTGGCGTTTTAACGCTTGTATTTGCGTATATTACTCCAATATATCTCATTTGAAATGAATTTGAATCAATATCTGAACATTTTTAATGGTGAACTATAACTTTTTAGTACAATACGCTAAGAAATATATTACTCAGGTATTGGCATTTTAACGCTTGTATTTGAGTATATTAGTGCAATATGTCTCATTTGAAACGAATTTGAATCAATATCTGAACATATTTAATGGTGGCCTATATCTTTTTGGTGCAATACGCTAGGAAATATATTACTCAGGTATTGGCATTTTAACGCTTTTATTTGCGTATATTACTGCAATATGTCTCATTTCAAACGAATTTGTATCAACATCTGAACATATTTTATGGAGTCCTATAACTTTTTAGTGCAATACGCTAAGAAATATATTACTCTGGTATTGGCATTTTAACGCTTGTATTTGCGTATATTACTGAAATATGTCTCATTTGAAACGAATTTGAATCAATATCTGAACATTTTTAATGGTGAACTATAACTTTTTAGTACAATACGCTAAGAAATATATTACTCAGGTATTGGCATTTTAACGCTTGTATTTGCGTATATTACTGCAATATGTCTCATTTTAAACAAATTTGTATCAACAACTGAACATATTTTATGGAGTCCTATAACTTTATAGTGCAATACGCTAAGAAATATATTACTATGGTATTGGCATTTTAACGCTTGTATTTGCGTATATTACTGCAATATGTCTCATTTGAAACGAATTTGAATTAATATCTGAACATTTTTAATGGTGAACTATAACTTTTTAGTACAATACGCTAAGAAATATATTACTCAGGTATTGGCATTTTAACGCTTGTGTTTGCGTAAATTACTAAAATATGTCTCATTTAAAACGAATTTGAATCAATATCTGAACATATTTTATTGGGTACTATAACTTTTTGGTGTAATACGCTAGGAAATATATTACTCTGATATTGGCATTTTAACGTTTGTATTTGCGTATATTAGTGCAATATGTCTCATTTGAAACGAATTTGAATCAATATCTGAACTTATTTTATGGAGTCCAATAACTTTTTAGTGCAAGACGCTAAGAAATATATTACTCTGGTATTGGCATTTTAACGCTTGTATTTGCGTATATTAGTGCAATATGTCTCATTTGAAACGAATTTGAATCAATATCTGAACATATTTTATGCAGTCCTATAACTTTTTAGTGCAAGACGCTAAGAAATATATTACTCTGGTATTGGCATTGTAACGCTTGTATTTGCGTATATTACTGCAATATGTCTCATTTGAAACGAATTTGAATTAATATCTGAACATTTTTAATGGTGAACTATAACTTTTTAGTACAATACGCTAAGAAATATATTACTCAGGTATTGGCATTTTAACGCTTGTATTTGCGTATATTACTAAAATATGTCTCATTTAAAACGAATTTGAATCAATATCTGAACATATTTTATTGGGTACTATAACTTTTTGGTGTAATACGCTAGGGAATATATTACTCTGATATTGGCATTTTAACGTTTGTATTTGCGTATATTAGTGCAATATGTCTCATTTGAAACGAATTTGAATCAATATCTGAACTTATTTTATGGAGTCCTATAACTTTTTAGTGCAAGACGCTAAGAAATATATTACTCTGGTATTGGCATTTTAACGCTTGTATTTGCGTATATTAGTGCAATATGTGTCATTTGAAACGAATTTGAATCAATATCTGAGCAGTTTTAATGGTGGCCTATAACTTTTTAGTACAATACGCTATGAAATATATTTCTCAGGTATTGGCATTTTAACGCTTGTATTTGCGTATATTACTGAAATATGTCTCATTTAAAACGAATTTGAATCAATATCTGAACATATTTTATTGGGTCCTATAATTCTTTTTTTTAACAAATATATTACTCTGGTATTGGCGTTTTAACGCTTGTATTTGCGTATATTACTCCAATATGTCTCATTTGAAACGAATTTGAATCAATATCTGACATTTTTTAATGGTGAACTATAACTTTTTAGTACAATACGCTAAGAAATATATTACTCAGGTATTGGCATTTTAACGCTTGTATTTGAGTATATTAGTGCAATATGTCTCATTTGAAACGAATTTGAATCAATATCTGAACATATTTAATGGTGGCCTATAACTTTTTGGTGCAATACGCTAGGAAATATATTACTCAGGTATTGGCATTTTAACGCTTTTATTTGCGTATATTACTGCAATATGTCTCATTTCAAAAGAAATTTGTATCAACATCTGAACATATTTTATGGAGTCCTATAACTTTTTAGTGCAATACGCTAAGAAATATATTACTCTGGTATTGGCATTTTAACGCTTGTATTTGCATATATTACTGAAATATGTCTCATTTAAAACGAATTTGAATCAATATCTGAACATATTTTATTGGGTCCTATAACTTTTTGGTGCAATACGCTAGGAAATATATAACTCTGGTATTGGCATTTTAACGCTTGTATTTGCGTATATTACTGAATATGTCTCATTTCAAACGAATTTTGAATCAATATCTGAACATATGTTATTGGGTCCTATAACTTTTTAGTACAATACGCTAGGAAATATATTACTCTGGTATTGGCATTTTAACGCTTGTAATTAAGTATACTACTGTAATATGTCTCATTTCAAACGAATTTGTATCAACATCTGAACATATTTTATGGAGTCCTATAACTTTTAAGTGCAATACGCTAGGAAATATATTACTCTGGTATTGGCATTTTAACGCTTGTATTTGCGTATATTACTCCAATATGTTTCATTTGAAACGAATTTGAATCAATATCTGAACATTTTTAATGGTGAACTATAACTTTTTAGTACAATACGCTAAGAAATATATTACTCAGGTATTGGCATTTTAACGCTTGTATTTGAGTATATTAGTGCAATATGTCTCATTTGAAACGATTTTAAATCAATATCTGAACATATTTTATGGAGTCCTATAACTTTTTGGTGCAAGACGCTAAGAAATATATTACTCTGGTATTGGCATTTTAACGCTTGTATTTGCGTATATAACTGCAATAATGTCTCATATATTCCTCTCGTATTGGCATTTTAACGCTTGTATTTGCGTATATTACTGCAATATGTCGCATTTGAAACGAATTTGAATCAATTGATCCGTACATATTTTACGGGGTCCTATAACTTTTTGGTGCAATACGCTAGGAATTATATAACTCAGGTATTGGCATTTTGACGCTTGTATTTGTGTATATTACTGAAATATGTCTCATTTAAAATGAATTTGAATCAATATCTGAACATATTTTATGGGGTCTTATAACTCTTTGGTGCAATACGCTAGGAAATATATTACTCTGGGTATTGGCATTTTAACGCTTGGTATTTGCGTATATAACTGAAATATGTCTCATTTAAAAACGAATTTGAATCAATATCTGAACATATTTTATTGGGTCCTATAACTTTTTGGTGCAATACGCTAGGAAATATATTACTCTATTATTGGCATTTTGACGCTTGTATTTGCGTATATTACTGCAATATGTCTCATTTCAAACAAAGTTGTATCAACAACTGAACATATTTTATGGAGTCCTATAACTTTTTAGTGCAATACGCTAAGAAATATATTACTATGGTATTGGCATTTTAACGCTTGTATTTGCGTATATTACTGCAATATGTCTCATTTGAAACGAATTTGAATTAATATCTGAACATTTTTAATGGTGAACTATAACTTTTTAGTACAATACGCTAAGAAATATATTACTCAGGTATTGGCATTTTAACGCTTGTATTTGCGTAAATTACTAAAATATGTCTCATTTAAAACGAATTTGAATCAATATCTGAACATATTTTATTGGGTACTATAACTTTTTGGTGTAATACGCTAGGAAATATATTACTCAGGTATTGGCATTTTAACGCTTTTATTTGCGTATATTACTGCAATATGTCTCATTTCAAACGAATTTGTATCAACATCTGAACATATTTTTATGGAGTCCTATAACTTTTTAGTGCAATACGCTAAGAAATATATTACTCTGGTATTGGCATTTTAACGCTTGTATTTGCGTATATTACTGAAATATGTCTCATTTGAAACGAATGTGAATCAATATCTGAACATTTTTAATGGTGAACTATAACTTTTTAGTACAATACGCTAAGAAATATATTACTCAGGTATTGGCATTTTAACGCTTGTATTTGCGTATATTACTGCAATATGTCTCATTTTAAACAAATTTGTATCAACAACTGAACATATTTTATGGAGTCCTATAACTTTATAGTGCAATACGCTAAGAAATATATTACTATGGTATTGGCATTTTAACGCTTGTATTTGCGTATATTACTGCAATATGTCTCATTTGAAACGAATTTGAATTAATATCTGAACATTTTTAATGGTGAACTATAACTTTTTAGTACAATACGCTAAGAAATATATTACTCAGGTATTGGCATTTTAACGCTTGTATTTGCGTAAATTACTAAAATATGTCTCATTTAAAACGAATTTGAATCAATATCTGAACATATTTTATTGGGTACTATAACTTTTTGGTGTAATACGCTAGGAAATATATTACTCTGATATTGGCATTTTAACGTTTGTATTTGCGTATATTAGTGCAATATGTCTCATTTGAAACGAATTTGAATCAATATCTGAACTTATTTTATGGAGTCCAATAACTTTTTAGTGCAAGACGCTAAGAAATATATTACTCTGGTATTGGCATTTTAACGCTTGTATTTGCGTATATTAGTGCAATATGTCTCATTTGAAACGAATTTGAATCAATATCTGAACATATTTTATGCAGTCCTATAACTTTTTAGTGCAAGACGCTAAGAAATATATTACTCTGGTATTGGCATTTTAACGCTTGTATTTGCGTATATTACTGCAATATGTCTCATTTGAAACGAATTTGAATTAATATCTGAACATTTTTAATGGTGAACTATAACTTTTTAGTACAATACGCTAAGAAATATATTACTCAGGTATTGGCATTTTAACGCTTGTATTTGCGTATATTACTAAAATATGTCTCATTTTAAAACGAATTTGAATCAATAACTGAACATATTTTATTGGGTACTATAACTTTTTGGTGTAATACGCTAGGAAATATATTACTCTGATATTGGCATTTTAACGTTTGTATTTGCGTATATTAGTGCAATATGTCTCATTTGAAACGAATTTGAATCAATATCTGAACTTATTTTATGGAGTCCTATAACTTTTTAGTGCAAGACGCTAAGAAATATATTACTCTGGTATTGGCATTTTAACGCTTGTATTTGCGTATATTAGTGCAATATGTGTCATTTGAAACGAATTTGAATCAATATCTGAGCAGTTTTAATGGTGGCCTATAACTTTTTAGTACAATACGCTATGAAATATATTTCTCAGGTATTGGCATTTTAACGCTTGTATTTGCGTATATTACTGAAATATGTCTCATTTAAAACCAATTTGAATCAATATCTGAACATATTTTATTGGGTCCTATAACTTTTTGGTGCAAGACGCTAGGAAATATATTACTCTGGTATTGGCGTTTTAACGCTTGTATTTGCGTATATTACTCCAATATGTCTCATTTGAAACGAATTTGAATCAATATCTGAACATTTTTAATGGTGAACTATAACTTTTTAGTACAATACGCTAAGAAATATATTACTCAGGTATTGGCATTTTAACGCATGTATTTGAGTATATTAGTGCAATATGTCTCATTTGAAACGAATTTGAATCAATATCTGAACATATTTAATGGTGGCCTATAACTTTTTGGTGCAATACGCTAGGAAATATATTACTCAGGTATTGGCATTTTAACGCTTTTATTTGCGTATATTACTGCAATATGTCTCATTTCAAACGAATTTGTATCAACATCTGAACATATTTTATGGAGTCCTATAACTTTTTAGTGCAATACGCTAAGAAATATATTACTCTGGTATTGGCATTTTAACGCTTGTATTTGCGTATATTACTGAAATATGTCTCATTTAAAACGAATTTGAATCAATATCTGAACATATTTTATTGGGTCCTATAACTTTTTGGTGCAATACGCTAGGAAATATATAACTCTGGTATTGGCATTTTAACGCTTGTATTTGCGTATATTACTGAAATATGTCTCATTTAAAACGAATTTGAATCAATATCTGAACATATTTTATTGGGTCCTATAACTTTTTGGTGCAATACGCTAGGAAATATATAACTCTGGTATTGGCATTTTAACGCTTGTATTTGCGTATATTACTGCAAAATGTCTCATTTCAAACGAATTTGTATCAACATCTGAACATATTTTATGGAGTCCTATAACTTTTTAGTGCAATACGCTAACAAATATATTACTCTGGTATTGACATTTTAACGCTTGTATTTGCGTATATAACTGCAATATGTCTCTTATATTCCTCGCGTATTGGCTATTTAACGCTTGTATTTGCGTATATTACTGCAATATGTCTCATTTGAAACGAATTTGAATCAATTGATAGGTACATATTTTACGGGGTCCTATAACTTTTTGGTGCAATACGCTAGGAAATATATTACTCTGATATTGGCATGTTAGCGCTTGTATTTGCGTATATTACTGCAATATGTCTCATTTGAAACGAATTTGAATCAATATCTGAACAAATTTTATGGAGTCCTATAACTTTTTAGTGCAATACGCTAGAAAATATATTACTCAGGTATGGGCATTTTAACGCTTGTATTTGCGTATATTACAGCAATATGTCTCATTTGAAACGAACTTGAATCAATTGATCTGTACATATTTTATGGGGTCCTATAACTTTTTGGTGCAATACGCTAAGAAATATATTACTCTGGTATTGGCATTTTAACGCTTGTATTTGCGTATATTACTGCAATTTGTCTCATTCGAAACGAATTTGAATCAATATCTGAACATATTTAATGGTGGCCTGTAACTTTTTGGTGCAATACGCTAGGAAATATATTACTCTGGTATTGGCATTTTAACGCTTGTATTTGCGTATATACGTGCAATTTATCTCATTTCAAACGAATTTGTATCAACATCTGAACATATTTAATGCAGTCCTATAACTTTTTAGTCCAATACGCTAGGAAATATATTACTCTAGTATTGGCCTTTTAACGCTTGTATTTGCGTATATTACTGCAATATGTCTCAGTTCAAACGAATTTGTATCAACAACTGAACATATTTTATGGGGCACTATAACTTTTTGGTACAATACGCTAGGAAATATATATTACTCTGGTATTGGCATTTTAACGCTTGTATTTGCGTATATTACTGCAATATGTCTCATTTCAAACGAATTTGTATCAACATCTGAACATATTTTATGGAGTCCTATAACTTTTAAGTGCAATACGCTAAGAAATATATTACTCTGGTATTGGCATTTTAACGCTTGTATTTGCGTATATTAACTGCAATATGTCTCATTTGAAACGAATTTGAATCAATATCTGAACATATTTAATGGTGGCCTATAACTTTTTAGTACAATACGCTAAGTTATATATTACTCAGGTATTGGCTATTTAACGCTTGTATTTGCGTATATAACTGCAATAAGTCTCATTTGAAACGAATTTAAATCAATATCTGAACATTTTTAATGGTGAATTATAACTTTTTAGTACAATACGCTAAGAAATATATTACTCAGGTATTGGCATTTTAACGCTTGTATTTGCGTATATTACTGAAATATATCTCTTTTAAAACGAATTTGAATCAACATCTGAACATATTTTAATGGTGGCCTATAACTTTTTGGTGCAATACGCTAAGAAATATATTACTCTGATATTGGCATTTTAACGCTTGTATTTAAGTATATTAGTGCAATATGTCTCATTTGAAACGAATTTGAATCAATATCTGAACATATTTTATGGAGTCCTATAACTTTTTAGTGCAAGACGCTAAAAAATATATTACTCTGGTATTGGCATTTTAACGCTTGTATTTGCGTATATTAGTGCAATATGTGTCATTTGAAACGAATTTGAATCAATATCTGAGCATTTTTAATGGTGGCCTATATCTTTTTAGTACAATACGCTAAGAAATATATTTCTCAGGTATTGGCATTTTAACGCTTGTATTTGTGTATATTACTGAAATATGTCTCATTTAAAATGAATTTGAATCAATATCTTAACATATTTTATGGGGTCTTATAACTTTTTGGTGCAATACGCTAGGAAATATATTACTCTGGTATTGGCATTTTAACGCTTGTATTTGCGTATATTACTGAAATATGTCTCATTTAAAACGAATTTGAATCAATATCTGAACATATGTTATTGGGTCCTATAACTTTTTAGTGCAATACGCTAGGAAATATATTACTCTGGTATTGGCATTTTAACGCTTGTAATTAAGTATACTACTGTAATATGTCTCATTTCAAACGAATTTGTATCAACATCTGAACATATTTTATGGAGTCCTATAACTTTTAAGTGCAATACGCTAGGAAATATATTACTCTGGTATTGGCATTTTAACGCTTGTATTTGCGTATATTACTGAAATATGTCTCATTTAAAACCAATTTGAATCAATATCTGAACATATTTTATTGGGTCCTATAACTTTTTGGTGCAAGACACTAGGAAATATATTACTCTGGTATTGGCGTTTTAACGCTTGTATTTGCGTATATTACTCCAATATATTTCATCTGAAATGAATTTGAATCAATATCTGAACATTTTTAATGGTGAACTATAACTTTTTAGTACAATACGCTAAGAAATATATTACTCAGGTATTGGCATTTTAACGCTTGTATTTGAGTATATTAGTGCAATATGTCTCATTTGAAACGAATTTGAATCAATATCTGAACATATTTTATGGTGGCCTATAACTTTTTGG